>JAABKJ010075445.1:84618806-84834689 GCA_011634705.1 Andricus grossulariae | reverse complement strand
AATAAATTATGTTAAAAAGCACGCATTTCATATGGACAAAATGTCAGCGATTTTTGATCAATTTATCGATGGGCAGGTTTTCGTAAAAGAAAGTTTACGTTCTGCCAAAATACTCAAAGAATATTGCAAAATGGCACTTTTTGTTTTCGAGTGGAAACATTATATCCATTGTAAGACGGACTTCTCTTCAAAATATATTATGTGAAAAATTACGCATTTTGTATGGACAAAATGTCAGCGATTTTTGATCAATTTATCGATGGGCAGGTTTTCGTAAAAGAAAGTTTACCTTCTGCTAAAATACTCAAAGAATATTGCGAAATGGCACTTTTTGTTTTCGAATGGAAACATTATACCCGTTGTAAGGCGGACTTCTCTTCAAAAAAAATTATGTGAAAAATTGCGCATTTTATATGGACAAGATGTCAGCGATTTTTGATCAATTTATCGATCGGCAGGTTTTCGTAAAAGAAAGTTTACTTTCCGCCAAAATACTCAAAGAATATTGCGAAATGTAACTTTTTGTTTCTTGAATGGAAACATTATATCCATTTTTAAGTCGGACTCCTCATCAAAATACATTATGTTCAAAAGTACGCATTTCATATGCACAAAATGTCAGCGATTTTTGATCAATTTATCGATGGGCAGGTTTTTGTAGAAGTAGGTTTACTTTTTGCCAAAATACTCAAACAATATTCCGGAATGACACTTTTTGTTTATTGAGTGGATACATTATATCCATTTTTAATGCGGAATTCTCATCGAAATAAATTATGTGAAAAAGCACGCATTTGATATGGACAAAATGTCACCAATTTTTGATCAATTTACGATGGGCAGGTTTTCCTAAGAGAAAGTTTACGTTCTGCCAAAATACTCAAAGAATATTGCCAAGTGGCACTTTTTGTTTATTGAAAGAAAGCATTATATCCATTTTAAGTCGGACTTCTCTTCAAAATAAATTATGTGAAAAATTACGCATTTTATATGGACAAAATGTCAGCGATTTTTGATCGATTTATCGATGGGCAGGTTTTCGTAAAAGAAAGTTTACTTTCTGCCAAAATACTCAAAGAATATTGCGAAATGGCACTTTTTGTTTATTGAATGGAAACATTAATAATTAGATTTTCAAGAAAGTAGTCCAATTTTTCACCTTATTGTTTGATTTTCAATATACAAACATGGATTTTCAACCATGGTCGAACTAACAAAAAAAAGAAACTTCAAGAAAAACATACGAATTTTCAATCAAAAAGGATGAACTTTCTGTTCAAATAGACGAACGTCCAACAAAAGTGGTAAATTTTCGACCAAAAAAGATGACTTTTTTAAAAATACTTGAATTTTTAACAAAACAATTCAATTTCCTACAAAATAGTGGAATATTTAACCAAATAGTTCAATTTTCAACTAGAAGCAATGAATATTAAACCAAAACGTTGAATTTTCAACAAAATATTTAAATTTCAACCAAAAAGATGAATTTTAAACCAAGAAGATCAATTTTCTACCACAGAACACAAATTTTCAACAAAATATATGACTTCTTAAACAGATAGTTGAATTTTCAAATAAAGGAGATGAATTTTCAACCAAAAAGTTGAATTTATATATATATATTTGCAACAAAATAGTGGAGTTTTTTATCAAATAATTAAATTTTCAAAAAAATATTTCAATGTGAAAAAAGACGAACTCTAAACAAAAAACATTCATTTTCTACCACCAAAGACGATTTTTTAACAAAATACATAACTTTTTGTACGCATAGTTGAATTTTTAACTGAAAGAGATGAACTTTTAAACAAAATATTAAATTTTCAACAAAATATATAAATTTGCAACAAAATAGTAGAATTTTTAATCCAATAGTTGCATCTTCAACAAAATATTCAAATTTGCAAAAAAAAAACGAAATATGGACCAAAAAGATTAATTTTCTACCACAAAAGACGAATTTTCAACAAAATATACGACTCTTTAAACAGATAGTTGAATTTTTAACTGAAAGAGATGAATTTTTAAACAAAAAGTTGCATTTTTAGAAAAATATATAAATTTGCGACAAAATAATTGAATTTTCAATCGAATAGTTGAATCTTTAACAAAATAATTAAATTTGCAAAAAAGGCGAATTTTTAACCAAGAAGATTAATTTTCTGCCAAAAAGACGAATTTTCAACAAGATGTATGACCTTTTGAACGAATAGTTTAATTTTCAACTAGAAAAGAGTAATTTTCAAATAAAAAGTTGATTTTTCAACAAAATATTAAAATATGCATCAAAGAAAACGAATTTTAGACCAAGAAGATGAATTTTTTAACAAAAAACGAATTTTCAAACAGATATTTGAATTTTCAATAAAAAAGATGAATTTTAAACCAAAAAGTTGAATTTTCAAGAAAATCTTTAAATTTGCAACAAAATAGTAAAATTTTTACCCAAAATTCTTGAATTTTATAAGAAGTAGAATAATTTTTAACAATAAAAGATCAATTCTCAATCCAAGAGGGCGAATTTTTAACAAAAAAGTTTAATTTTTATCAAGAAAAATGAATTTTTAACAAAATAATTTGATTTTTGAGAAAATAGTCCAATTTTTAATCGTATTGTTTGATATTCAATATACAAATATAGATTTTCAACCAAATGGTCGAATTAACAAAAAAATGAAACTCTAAGAAAAACATACGAATTTTCAATCAAAATATATGACTTCTTAAACAGATAGTTGAATTTTCAACTACAAAAGATGAATCTTTAACAAAATATTCAAATTTGTAAAAAAAGACGAATTTTTAACCAAAAAGATTAAGTTTCTACCACAAAAGAGAAATTTTCAACAAAACGTATGAATTTTTAAACGAATAGTTGAATTTTTAAACGAATAGTTGAAATTCCAACTAGAAAAGATGAATTTTTGAAGAAAAAGTTGATTTTTCAACAAAATATTAAAAGCTGCATCAAAGAAGATGAATTTTCAACCAAGAAGATTAATTTTTTAACACAAAAGACGAATTTTCAACAAAATATATGAATTTTCAAACTGATAGTGGAATTTTCAATAAAGAAGATATATCTTAAACCAAAAAGTTGGATTTTCAACAAGATATGTAAATTCGCAAATAAATAGTTGAATTTTCGATGGAATAGTTGAATCTTCAACAAAATAATTAAATTTGGAAAAAGGCAAATTTTCAACCAATAAGATTAATTTTCTGTCACAAAGACGAATTTTCAACAAATTGTATGACTTTTCAAACTAATAGTTGAATTTTCAACTAGAAAAGATGAATTTTTAAAGAAAAAGGTGATTTTTCAACAAAATATTAAAAGCTGCATCAAAGAAGACGAATTTTTAACCAAGAAGATTAATTTTTTAACACAAAAGACGAATTTTGAATAAAATACATGAATTCTCAAACAGATAGTTGAATTTTCAATAAAAAATATGAATTTTTAACCAAAAAGTTGAATTTTCAACAAAATATTCAAATTTTCAAAAAAATAGTGAAATTTTTAACTAAATTAATCAATGTTATAAAAAGTAGAATAATTTTTAATCAAAAGAAATGAATTCTCATTCTCAACGAAAAATTTCAATAGTTGATATTTCAACCAAAAAATACGAATTTATCAAAGAATGTTGAATAAACTTAATATAAGCATGAAGAACATGGGCCTTAAAATTAACGTAAATAAAACAAAGGTAATTCCCTAAAATATTTCAAATTAAAAGCTCTTGAAAATGCCTTAGAAGTTTTAAAAATACCCTAAAATCTTAAAAATCCCTTAAAATTATTGAAATCTATTACAAATTTCTCGGAATCTTTAAAAATACTCTGAAATATTTCAGAAAAATTCAAAACAATTCAGAAATAGGTGACGAGTGTAATCTTTACATTAAAAAAAAATATAAAGTGGTCTGATAGAAAAAATCACTAATTAAAAAAGTAATTTAAATTTTCGCGGAAAAGCTTGCATAATATTCATGTCGAAGAATCTACAATTCTTGAAAAATTATTTCGTAAAAAATTGTTGACTTTTTATACAAAGTAAATTAGAAAATAAATAATATGAAAAATAACTTACTTAGCTGTGATGTCATTAATTTTCGCTTGTACTAAAGCTAGGTTTTGGTCGATTTGGGTTTTGTTCGTTTCGTACACTTTTGGAAGCGTAAACAGTGCCACCACTCCTGAAAAATAAAAAAACGAATGCTTTAGTACCTTCTTTCTCTAAAAATAACAACTGAAGCATCGACTCAAAGAACGTTGTGTGACTTCATTCATTAATTTCAACCAAAAAAGATAACTTTAAAGTTGAATTTTCAATCAAAAAGGACGAATTTTCAACAAAAAAGTTAAATTTTCGACCAAAAAAGGTAATTTTTTAAGAAAATAATTTATTTTCAACAAAATAATTACACTTTTAACCAAATAGTTGAATTTTGTAACCAAATTGTTGAACTTTCAACCTACAAATATAAATTTTCAACCAAATGGTCGAAATTTCAAACAAAAAAGATTTAACTTCAACCCAAAACCATTAAATTTTCAACCAAATAATTGAATTTTTTTTAAAAAAGTAAAATTTTCAAAAAAAAAAAAAAAAAAAAAACAACTTTCAACACAATAGTTGAATTTTTAACCAAAAATACGAATTTTCAACAAAATACATGAATTTTGAAACAAATAGTTAATTTTTCAACTGACAAAGATCATCTTTCAACCATAAAATGAAGAGTTAAATTTTCATTTAAAAAAATTAATTTTCAACAAAATGTCAAATTTACAACCGAAAAGATGAATTTTCAGCTAGAATGATGAATTGTACAACAAAACGGATGAATTTTTAACAAATCAAGATTTTTCAGTCAAGAAAGAAAAATAATTTCATGCAAATAATGTTGAATATTTGAATTTGCAACCAAAAAATATGAAATTTCAACAAAATAGTTCAATTTTCAACCAAAGAGATGAACCCTCAAACAAAGAAATCAATTTTTAACAAAGTCGTTCATATTTTATCCCATTAATTATATTTACCGTTAAAAAAACTATTTTTGAACAACAAAAAACGAATTTTCAACAACAAAAACGAATTTTGAACTGAAGATATAAATTTTCAACTAAAATAATGAATTGTCATCAAAGAAATAATTTTTCAACAAATTGCTTCAACCTTTAAGCAATTAGATCAATTTTAAACCAAACAGTTGCATTTTTATCCAAAAAGATGAAATTTCTACTTAAACAGATGAATTTTTAAACCAAAACGACAAATTTTCAAAAAAATAGTTGAATTTTTAAACCAAAACGACAAATTTCCAAAAAAAGAGTTGAATTTTGAAGAAAAAGTTAATTTTCAACAAAACAGTTGAATTTTCATAAAAAAATAATTACTTTTTAAGAAAATGATTGAATTTTTAAACAAAATATAAAATTTTTAACTAAAAATATAATCGGCAGGAGAAAGCAACTGAAAAAAAGAAAGAAATAGAAATATAAGGCAAATAAAGTACTAATAAGAATATTATATCAGGGTGGCCACAAAACTTCATTATGAAAATTTCCTAATTTTTCCCTGAACAGTTTTTTATTTTCCCGAACCATTAATATTCAAATACCAGAATTTTAATCTTGTAAAATTTTCAACATAGAATCATTTATAAACGGAATAAAACAATTTCCTGTCTTTTGCAAGATTTTTTTCAAAATCCTGGACTGTTTCCCTGATTTTCGGGTTTTCTCTGAACTACGGCCACCCTGATAAAAAATACTTTATTATAGTTACTTCTATCAAATTTTGTCGATAGGAAAATAAAATTCATTAAAATAAATGAACCTAAATATTTAAAACTTTTGTAAGGTTGTATGATTCACCTACGTAGTTAAAGACAACTAGTTTAATGATTTTAAATCACAAATATATTTTTTATCTCTAAAAAAAATTTTTGTCGTAAGATACAAAAGTCATATCTTCAAATTTCCAGTATTTTAATTTAATAATTTAAAATAACAGTTTAAACTTTAAATGAAAATTTTTAAATACAGGGATCACAGTGCAAAAGGAGCTCAAAAAAGGGGAAATAGGGTAATTTTCTCACGAAAAAGTGGAAAATAGGGGAAAGATTAAACATTTTTTTTACATGTCGAAAAGAACACACAACCTTTTTATAAAAAATGTTATATTTTTAAATAATTTTCAATGATTTTTCAATAATTTCTGTCATTCAAGAATTTATTTTTAAAAATTGGATATACTTAGGTCGTTGGAAATCCATTCAGAGTGATATAAAAAAGATCCTTGTGTTGAAAATTTGTTTTCTTTGGTTGAAAATTATTTTTGTTTTAACTGTTAATGTAACTGTTTTGTAGAAAATTAATTTTTTTGGTTTGAAAATTAATCTGATTGGTTAAACATCCAACTATTTGGTTAAAACTTTATGTATTTTGTTGAATATTAAAATTTTTGTTCAAAAATTCATTTTCTGTGGTTAAAAATTCAATTATTGGTTGAAGGTTGAACGACTATGTTAAAAAATTATTTTGTTGTTGAAAATTCATCTCTTTGATCGAAAAATTTTTTTGTTGAAGATCGATCTTTTCTGGTTGAAAATGTAACTACTTTGTGAAAAAAAAACATTATTTTGGTTGAGGATTCTTCATTTTAATAAAAAATTTATCCTTTTGGAAAATTTAACTAGTTTGTTGAAATTTTTTTTCTCTGTTTAAAACTTACCTACTTGGTAAAAAAAATCATTATTTTGGTTAAAAGATTTATCATTTTAATTTCAAATTTATTTCTTTGGTTGAAAATTTAACTAGTTTGTTAAAAATTCGTCTTTTTAGGTTGAAAATTTAAATTTTTGGTTTTCAATTGAAGTTTAATTCTTTTTACTATTTTATCATTTGGTTAAAAATGTATCATCGTATTTAAAAGTTGAACTATTTGGTTCAACTATTTTGTTGAAAATTCGTCTTTGTTACAAATTTAACTTTTGGGTTAAAAATTAATTTTTTGTTGTTGAAAATTCAACTGGTTTGTTAAAAATTCATTGTTGTGCTTAAATATTCATCATTTTAATTAAAAATTCATCTTTTTCGTTGAAAATGTAACTACTTTGTTGAATGTTCGTTTTTTTTGGGTTGAAAATTAATTTTTTAAATGGAAGACTTAATTGTTCCATTTTCGGTTGAAAATTCACGTATTTTATTGATATATTTTTTTTTTGGTTGAGGATTAATCATTTTAGTTAAAATCTCTGTGGTTGAAAATTTAACTATTTTATTGAAAATTTGTCTCTTTTTTTGAAAAATTAATGTTTTTGGTTTTAAAATTAATTTTTTTGGTTTTAAAATTAATTTTTCCAGGTTAAAAATTCAACTATTTGCTTTCAAATTCACATATTGTTTTGTTGAAAATTCGTCCTTTTGGATAGAAAATTAATTTCCTTTTGTTCAAATTCAACTGTTCGTCTTTTTGGTTTGAAAATTGAAGTATTTGATTTTTGTTTCAAGTTTAATTGTTCTTGATTAAAAATTTGATCATTTGGTTAAAAATTAATCTTTATAGTTCGAAAATTCGACTATTTTGTTTAAAAAATCTACTTTTTGGTGCAAAATCTTCTTTGTTTTTGTTTTGAGAGAATTTTGGGCTATATGCTATAATTATTTGTAAATATTTTGTACAGTCAACTTATTTGCAAGTGTTATATAAATCTCAATGATAATTATAACGTTCGAAATTGATTGGGCAAGAGAATAGATTGAAAAGTTTTCCGCTCTTTCTGTCCCTCGTCTGGGGAAAAAATTCTCTGCCAGTTGGAAAAACTCGGTTTTTTACTTTTTTTTTCTGTTTTTTTTTTTTTTTTGTTCGATACACACACTGCAATTGCGTTTACGTTTACACGTATCATAGACAGAGAGCACATGTGAGTGGTGTATACTAAAAAGCCGGGCCTGAATAAATAAACAGTTTTTAATTGCAGCCTGCTGCCGCTGCTGCCGGGTAAAAACAATAATTATTGGCTCGCTGTACGCGCTGTGCGACAAGTATACGCCTTTTACTCGTCTCATCCCGATTCGGCTCATTTGTCTCTTTTTTTATTAAATTTCAGTCGTAAGACATTTATTTTCAATTTGTTTTATTCAATTAGTTCAAATGAAAAATAATTATCAGAGATTTATTGCAGGCGTAAAGCAATCGAACAGAAAGAAAAGACAGATAATTTTAAACCAAATTTATGTGAATTTTCTTCCAAGAAGTCAACCGAAGACCAAAGAGATGAATTTTCATTTAAAATGATAAAACTTTAACCAAAATAATAAATGTTTAACAAACTAGTTAAATTTTCAACCAAAGAAATAAATTGTTAATTAAAATGATAAATCTTCAAACAAAATAATGAGCTTTTTGCCAAGTAGGTAAATTTTAGACCAAAAAAGACAAATTTTCAAAAAACTAGTTAAATTTTCCAAGAAGATAGATTTTAAATTAAAATGAAGAATCCTCAACCAAAATAATTATTTTTTCAAAAACTAGTTAAATTTTCAATAAAAATAATGATTTTTTCACTGAGTAGTTAAATTTTCAACCAGAAAAGCCAAATTTTTAACAAACATTTTCGATCAAAGAGATGAATTTAAAAAAAAAAAGAATAATTTTTTAACAAAGCCGTTCAACCTTTAACCAATAATTGCATTTTTAACCACAAAAGATGAATTTTTGAACAAAAATTTTTAATTTTCAACAAAATACATAAAGTTTTAACCAAATAGTTGGATTTTTAACCAATCAGATTAATTTTCAAACCAAAAAAATTCATTTTCTGCAAAACAGTTACATTAACAGTTAAAACAAAAATAATTTTCAACCAAAGAAAACAAATTTTCAACAAAATTAATATAACTATGTATGCGAATAAATATATAATATCATGGATTATTGACATTTTTCAACTGGAATAAGGACTTACTTAAAGTGAAAAAAAAAGCTTGCATATATCTCTTTGAAATTTGATTAGCTTTAATTTACTTCCACAAGCTTGCCGGCTATGGTTGATAAGATAAAGACTATAAAACATATTATATAATCTACCATGTAGCATTGAACTTATCAGTAGTTATACTGTTAACTCAATTCTTCTTTAGTAGATGATTAATTTTTCCTCAACTTGAAAAAAATGAAGATTGCTTATATTCTGATCCTTGCCTTGGCCATCGTCCTTAATTATATCGGTGAGTATAATAGTTGACTAATATCAGTTAAAATATTCACATAAAGACAATCGCGAGATTTCACCTGAAACGGGTGCCATTTTAGAAAATATTTGTCACTTTTGCCGAAATCGCGGCAACGTTCTAGCTATTATTAAGTTTCACGACCGCGAGGTAGATGGTTATAGTCTGCAAAGGAGACAGAGGACACAGAGCGACCCAAGGACAACCGCATTCTGTGTCTTCCCCGCAAGGTACTCGGCATTTTATTATCACTCTGGAATGCTCTTCAGATAATGAACCAGTAAAAGCCTGGCATCTTCAGAAGCACTGATGATCAGGATAACAAGCTTAACAAAATATTCTGTGTACAACCGTCAGAACTACCTTATAGGGTCTTAACCCCTTTCTTTCTTCTCATTCTTCTTGGCTGTAATGTTTTTGTCCGCTGGTACCAAAAATTCGATGACAAACATGGTTAGTTTCTCGAAGGCATGAAGAACTGTGTCAGGCTTCGAGTGCCCGATAGAAAAAATTTTAGAGAATATGTTGATTCAAGATATTCGTCACTTATCATCCTCGATAATTGACCCTATTTACTTGGGGGCGGTTTGCGGACCGGTATCAGTCTTATGAGTTGAAAAACTATATAGTGTAAATTCTAGGTGCTTGGGCTATGCGTAATACGCTCAGCATCAATCATCGGGAATATCTTAGCTCGAAATGTTGCGACGGTATGCCGAAGTGGAAATGACCGGGTCTTAGCACGCCTAAATGAAACCCTTTATGCACATCCTCTTGTTGAAAAAGTTGATGGATAGAGTCTTTCTTAAGCGTTTTATTCGTCAGGGCTTTCAGATGTGAGTACATGTGATGGATAACGTTTGATGCATATTGATTAACCCTGAGATTAAGGTCGATGACAAGTGTTCCAGCAGCCCTCTTCGCTAATAGTACCGAAACACTCCGTTGACCAGTTCTTCGTTTTTTGTTTCCTGACCATTTTAAGGGGAATCTCTTGTCCATTTGCGACCATATTTGCTGTATTCAGAATGATTTCGTTGCGAAGACGTCTGATCTCGGCCTTTGTCCACGGAAGTAGCAAGTCGTCGCTTCAAATGAATCTTGACACATTTTTCTACCCTAAACTTTGTAACAATATCCCGAGTTTACTTTTTGCCAATCCCTAGAGCTACGTTTGGCTGCTGTGCATTTCCAGCAAAGATCTCAAAACCGTCCATGTATAATACATAAGTGACCTTATACTATCGACATTCATGTTTGCTGGTGGAGTACCCTTGGGAATGACGAAGTGCGAAAGATAGTGGTGACAGTGTGAGTTAATAGAGTAGAGGGCTCATTGTGTCACTGTAAAAGACGCCTTTCTGGAATATGACGCTGCTAGTTTTCACAGTATGTTTTTTAGATGAGATAGTAAATCTAGTTTTTTAAGGCGGCACAAATCTCTTCAAGCATCTCATTGTGTATGGATGAACAATCAAATTCCCCCACAATATAGCTTTGAACTAAAAGCGATTAATTTTCAGCCAAAAATAGAATATTTTTCAACCATACGAGAAGGATGCTGTATCAAACATATAAAAAGTGGACCTGTGGATTAAAATAATTAACTTGCGACAAAAAAAAGTTGGTTTTTCTCATTATGGTCTATTAATGTATTTTGTATTTAGGGGAAAAACGAGGAAAAAAGGAAAACAGTGAAGTTTCTTGAAAAAAAGGGTTTAAAAAAAGGATATAAGATGACAATAGGGATGTGTATGAACTCCGTATTTAGATACTTTACTCTTAAAATAAAATCACTGTTTGCATTTTTTTCAACATTAAAAACAGTTATTCACATTTATATGTTCCATGTGTGATGTTACGTTCTGCATAAACGCCTCCCTCTGGAAGTTTGACAAAGTTTGTAAACGGCCCCTTTCAATCTGAACTGCAGAATTATTAAGTGTAAAATCAAGGATAAAGGTTGAACCTTCCCCAAACGTTTCCTTTAGATTGCTGGTTAAGGTTTGAGAAAGTTTCCAAGCAAAAATGTCCCTCCTTCCCTCAGTCCCACATCACAATCTTCCCATTAATCCATCAAACAAATTAAAAAAATGTAATCATCTCTTTCTTGTTGCAGGGTTAGGTTTACAGTTTGATTGTTTACCTAATGGCGCCCCCATTCCTTATGTATCTCGTGGCGGACCTTCTGCTTCTTCTGAAAAACATAATTCACCTCGTGCTAGGTCAAGGTCTCCTTCTGGCAGTTCCATGGCTTTTCATAAAAGAAATTTAGTATACATAAGTATACTAAAATTACAAAGTGTAATGAATTTAGTAAACATATAGGAAATTCAATATTCCCATGTATACTAACATTGCAAACATTTGCAACAGTGTAGGCATTTTTTAATCGCCTAAAGTAAACTGTCGCCAAAAACTCCTGTTATACGCTTCGCTTGAAGCCTTTTTATGAATATATGAATGTGTGAGTTTGTGTACATGATGCCCGTGTGAATATGAACAGGGGTTGTGGAACGGATTTTGCCGAAAATGGGGTGAAAGTTCGCCATACATCATTAATAACGAAATGTGAAACGCGAATTTCCATGCAGGTTGGCCAAATAACGGCAAATTCTACCTGCTCGTTTATGCAACCGTTCGTTTCCAGCCATGTAAAGGGGAGTAATGTGATAAACAAGCGTTTAGTGGTTAGTTCGTATTCGATTTCCGAGTTTCGCTAATTGTTTTGCCTTTGGCTCGAGCATTGCTTTCCGGCCCCATTTGCCGGATTTAAATTTTCTCTTGCGACACTAAAAGATTTTAGAGAGGAGTATGTTTCCAAAAATCAATTAAATTAGCTCATCAGAAAAAAAGAAAAGAGGCATCAGTCAAACCAGCCTCTGACTCTTTTCCTCATTCTTTCGCCGCATTTTTTATACTACTAGGGAAAAACATGATTAGGTGTCATTAAAAAAATTATTGATTAGTTCGCATTTTTTTGAAATTATATTTTTGAAAAAATTGGTAATATTTGTGAAATTATTGAAGGCAATAAAGTCTGTGAAATCTTTCAAATCTATCCGTAATCTTTGCGAAATCTTTACAATCTTTATGAAATCTTTTGGAAATCATTGAAATCTTTTTGCAATCTTTGATATCTATCTGAAACCTTCACGAAATATTTGAAATGTTTGAAATCCTCTGATTGAATAATTGTGAATTTTTTTCTAAAATATTTGCTAAATATTTGAAATATTTGTAATTTTTGTAAAATCTTTGGGAAATCATTGAAATATATATATATATATATATTATGAACAAATAGTGATGCACGTCGACCGGGATGATTGAGATCGAAGGAAAATTCTGATATTTAATTAATTTCGCGGTGATTAGCATTAATGCTCGTAATTAATTTGATTCCACAGTAAATAAAGAAACTAAATTGGTTCTATTCCTGGAAAAGAGTCTTAATAAAACTGTATTCAATTTAACTCAAAAACAATGTATATCAATAAAAATGATAATAAAATAGTACAAAAATATTAATGTTTTCCTAAAGATTTCAATAATTTCACAAATATCAAATATTTAAAATATTTCGCGCAGATTTCCAAAGATTTCACAAATATTTCAATAATTTCCTAAAGATTTCACAAAGATTGAAACAATTTCGTAAACATTTTCGACATATTTCCAAAATTGCACAAAGATTTCAACGATTCCCCAAAGATTTCAATAATTTAACAAATATTACCAAATATTTCCAAAAATTTCACAAAGATTTCAATGATTTTTCAAAGATTTCACAAAGAATTCGGATGGAATTAAAAGATTTCCGATAGATGTCAAACGTTGCACAACGATTTTATTAATTTTCCAAAGATTTAACGAAGTTTCTAAATATTTAGCAAAGATTTCAGATAGATTTAAAAGGTTTCACAAAGACTGCAATTATTTCACAAATATTTCATTTTGAAATATTTGTGAAATTTTTTCTGAAATCTTTGCGAAATATTTGATGTAATTTGTGAAATATTTTTAATCTTTGTGAAATCTTTGGAAATCTTTGCGAAATATTTTATATTTGTGAAATTATTGAAATTTTTTTGAAATCCTTGAAAAATCATTGAAATCTGTGTGCACTCTTTGAAATCTATATGAAAATTTTGTGAAATAATTGAAGTCTTCGTGAAACCTTCTAAATCTATATTAAATATTTGCTAAATATTTAAATTCTTTGCGAAATCATTGAAATATTTATGAAATCTTTGAAAATCTTCGCGAAATGTTTGAAATATTTTATATTTGTGAAATTTTTTAAATCTTTGTAAGATCCTTGAGAAATCATTGAAATCTTTGTGCACTCTGAAATCGATCTGAAAATTTTGTGAAATGATTAAAATCTTTGTGAAATATTTTAATCCATCCGAAATCTTTACGAAATATTTGAAATCTTTGAAATCCTTAGAAAATCATTGAAATCTTTGTGTAATATTTCTGATGTACTTGGAAATCTTTTCAAAATATTTGAAATATTTGGTAATATTTGTGAAATTATTAAAATCATTAAAGTCTTTGTGAAATCTTTTAAATCTATCTGATGTCTTTGCGAAATCTTTAAAATCTGTAGGAAATCTTTGAAATCTTTTTGCAATCTTTCAAATCTATCCGAAATCTTTGCTAAACATATAAAATCTTCAGGAAATCATTGAAATATTTGTTAAATCTTATAAATCTACCAGAATTCTATGATGAATACTTGAAATATTTGCGAAATATTTGAAATCTTTGTGAAATTATTGAAATCTTTGTACAATCTTTGAAATCTATCAGAACTCTTTGTGAAATCTTTTTAATCTATAAGAATTCTATATATATATATATATATATATATATATATATATACACATAATAATTTGTTACGTTAATTTTTACAATCTTGTCTCTTGTGTGGTTTTCCAAAAATTAAATTTTTAATTTTTAATGATATTTTTTACGATTGAAACAAAAACAACGCGTCCTAGCAAAAAGTAAATAATAACAAATTTATAGATATTTTTTTGATGCACAATTTTGGTCTATCCATCTTTTTTCATATCTTGTATAGTTTGACCGCAAAAATGGAATTTTTTATCTTTCATTATTTTTTTGTGCGGTCAAAATTTGAATTTTTTATTTTTCAAATAAATTCAATAAGTTGTTATGACAATCTTGTAGGGTGTTCAAAAAGCAACGTTTCCCTTCTCTTGACTTTTCTCACATCGTGCGTTGCTTGGGTTAAAATTTCCATTTTCGCTTTTTTTTTTAATTTTGAAAGTGCTGTAACTCTGTTAATTTTTTTTATCGAAAAAAGTCTTCAAGAGAAATTGTTCGTCTTTTTTAGTACAGCGAATAACGATATGGAAAATTTTTAAATCTTGAAAAAAAGTGGTTTCAAAAATTCTGAAAATGCTCCAACTTCTTTAATTTTTATCCGAAATGGCTGGCTAATGAACTTGACCTTAATTTTAGGACACTAAAAAAGTATACTGAAGGCCAAACCAATCTGTTAATTCTTTCGAAAGTTATCGTTTTAAAAAAACTAAAAATCTACAGACACGAACACACAGAGAGACAGACGCATTTGCGAAAACCTGTTTTCTCGGGTTCAGAAGGTCTCAAAACGTGGACATTTGACAAAAACAGGGAGGGGGGGTCAAATTTTACACAAATCTAATACAATGTCTGATGAGAATGTAAAAATTGATTCTCAAAAAAAATTGCAATGAAATAGTTGAATTTTCAATCAGATGATTTTTCAACCAAGAAAATTAATTTTCTACCACAAAAGACGAATTATCAACAAAATACATCAATTTTCAACCAAGTGGTTGAATTATTAAAAGGTCAAACCACCGACAACTGAAATTTAGTGATTGTGAATTCTCTTTTGTTACAACTCTTTCGGCTTTAACGAACACATTCTCATCACGTGTCTCGTGAGAAAAAAAGGTTAAAAGAAAATTATCAGATCCGATTTGAAAACAATTTTGTTCTTAAATATTTTATTGAACCTTGTGCCTTTGTGTGCAAAAATTTAATTTTTTTATCTGTTATGTCATTTTTTACGATTAAAACAAAAACTACGGATCAAAACAAAAAGTGATTAATAACGAATTTGTAGATATTTTTTCAGTGCACAATTATTATTCATTCATCTTTTTTCGTATCATGCATAGTTTGACTGAAAAATGGATTTTTTTATTTTTCATTATTTTTTGTGCGATGAAAATTTGAATTTTCCATTTTTTAAGAAAATTTGAAACGTTGTTATGATAATCTTGTAGGGCTCTAAAAAAGCGTTTTTCTTCTCTCGGATTTTTTTTCATATGATGCGTTGTTCGGCTTAAAATATTAATTTTCGTTTGTTTTTTGGGATTTTGAAAATACTATAACTGTGATCATTTTCATTTTATCGGAAAATTTCACAGGGATAAATTGTTTGTCTTTTGAATCACTAGTGATAACCGTACATAAAATTGTCAAATTTAAAAAAAAAGCGATCTCAACCATTTTCAAAATGTGCTCACTTTTTGAGTTTTGATCCAAAATAGTTGGCTAACGAACTTGTCCTCTTCTTTCAGGCCTTAAAAAATTGTGACAAAGCTCAATACAATCCGATAATTTTTTCGAAAGTTATCGTCCCCACAGACTACAGACTAGACAGACACCTTCGTAAATATTGTTTTTTCTGACTCTGGAGGTCTCAAAACATGGAGATTTGATGAAAACCGACTAAGTCAAATCTTACATAATTGCAATATCTTCTCATTAGGATAAGAATGTAAAAAGATCAATTTTCAATAAAAAATGGAATAGTTAAATTTTCGGTTAAAAAAATTAATTATCAACCAAAAGTGAATAGAATTTTCGAAAATGTAGTTAAATTGTTCACCAAAGAGATAATTCTTGAACCAAAAAAATAAATGTTTACAAATTACTTTATCTTTCAACCAAGTAGTCGAATTTTTAACCAAAAAAGATTCCTTTTTAACAAAATAGTTGAATTTTTAACAAAATAATTATATTTTCAACCAAATAGTAGAATTTTTAACTAAACGAGATGAATTCTGAAACAAAAACATAATAGTAGACTTTTCATACAATAAAAATTAACTCTCAATAAAAAATACTTAGATTTTCTCATTAAGGCCATGTGACGAGTGGGTCACGTAATTGGCTTCCTACCTTACCCACACTTTTTTTATTTGCAAACTTATTTTCACACGAATAGCCACATCGAGTTGAAAATTTTGGATAATAAACAAGAAGCACCAAGAAACGCGGCTCTGGTCCTAAATTTTTATAATTATGAAACAAGTTTTTTTTTAATAATTTTTTTGTTGTTGCTTTTTCATAATTATACAAATTTAGGACCAGAGCCGCGTTTCTTAGTGCTTCTTATTTATTATCCCAAATTTTCAACTACAAATCCTTCAAAAGTTAGCGTGGCTACAACATTCAGGTAACCATACATACAGACATACATACAGACAGACAGACATACAGACAGACAGACAGACACCGAAAAAATTTTATGATTTTCGGAATCTGTGAGTGCCAAAACGTAAAGATCCGTTAAAAACAGATATCGCAAATTTGGACGATTACATTACACTCTCATGAATGAGAATGTAATATGCATTTTCGAACCAAAAAGCTGAATTTTCAAGAAAATTGTTGAGTTTGCAACCAGAAAAGATTGTCCACTCCAGAATTTAAAAAAATTACGCAAATTATATTTTGAAGGGGACAACAATTTTAGTACAAAATAAAAATTTCGAATAAATATTCAATTTTTCGTTTTCTTTATTTATTTGCTTCACGGTTATATAAATATAATTTTCCTGGGTTTCTCTAGAAAATTTCAAAAAGTTTTTTGAAGATTTCAGCTATGTCAAAAAAATATCTATAAACTTTCTACGAAATTTGATTCTATTTTACAGACTTTTAGTTTTAAATATTATTTTTTTATTATATTTTAAAATATTTTTAGTCTCTTAAAAATTCAAAAAATTCCTAAATATTTTTTAAACTGACTCTAATTATTCCTAAAACTATTTTAATATCTTCCGGATTCATTTTTGACAATTTTAGAAATCTT
The DNA here is from genome assembly GCA_011634705.1 of Andricus grossulariae. NCBI lineage: Eukaryota > Metazoa > Arthropoda > Insecta > Hymenoptera > Cynipidae > Andricus > Andricus grossulariae. Next base: position 84,817,309 of record JAABKJ010075445.1, on the reverse strand, counting down.
TTGTTTTAAAATCTTTTTAAATATTCTCTTAATCGTAATTAAAAAAAAAGAATCACTTTAAATCTTCCCAGGAATCTTAAGATTTTTGTTGTTATCTTAAAATCTTTCAAAATCTTTACAAAATTTCAACATTTTATTTCGAAATCTTCAAAAATCTACATTTTGTTTCAAATTTTCAGAATTTTTTTATTATTTATAAAATTTTGTTGAAACGTCTAAATGTTTTTAAAAATTATTCGAATTTTTCCTGAAATTTTTAAAAAATTCTGCAGAATAAACAAATTTCCTTCAAATCTTCCATATTCCTTTTTGATAATTTTGAAAATCTTTTGGAATGTTATGAAATCTTTTGACATATTCTTTTAAAATAAATGTTATAAAAAAAATCATTAAAAATTTTCCAAAAAATCTTAACAAAATATTTTTATTCTCTTGAAACCTTTCAAAATTTATAATAAGCTTCTAAATTATTTCAACATGAAAGATTTGAAATATTTTTATTGTATATTTGATTGAAAAGTTTTTTAATTCAGTTTTTAAACACTTAAATTAGAGCTGAAATTAGATTCTGTGATCTAAGAATAAGGATATAAGTATTATCAGTTTGTTTTCAGTTATACAAATATAAATGTACCTGAAGTTTCGAACGTTCAAATGAACGAAATATTTGTCCCTATTTCTACTTTACCCATAAATATTGTTCCAGCGGAAATTTAAAATATGCATTATAAATCTGTTTCAATAACAAATTATTTCCAATATAAATGAATAAACATTTGAGCACTTTTTCTGATTTACAAAGTCATCAGTAAAAATTTTCGTTCATTTGAACGTTCAGAACTTCAAGCACATCAAATATAATTTCCCTACGATTCTTAAGGAATTTGGAAATGATTTTAGAACATTTCAGATGTTTCGGAAAAGAATCTACAAATTTTGAAAGAAATTTTTGTTTATTTTCCAGGATTTTACAAAATATTAGGAAAAATTCGAATTAGTTTAAAAGATATTTAGGTAATGAAGTTTTCTTTGAAATCTTCTACACCCTTTCTCGAAAGTTTAAGAAATCATTTGAAATGTTTTGAGATCATAAGAAATAAAAGGAACAACAAACTTTTCATTCTCTTGGAACATTTTTTAATTCTTATAAAGCTTCGTTTTTCAAAATCTGAAAAACAAAAATCTACAATTTAAAAAAATTTAGAAACCTTTACAAATTTTAAATTAATTTTGAATATTTTAAAAACTTTTAAACCTGCTAAATAACTTTTACAATAACTCGATGAAAATCTACTACTCTTTTTCAAATGTCTATGAAATCAATTGAAATGTTTTGAAATCTTTTTCAATTTTCTCTTGATATTCATTCTTCAAAATGAAAAGTCATTTGAAGTTTTCCTTTGTAAATTGTCTTAAAATCGTTCAGATTATTTAACAACATATTTTGAAATCTTCGCAACAAGAAGTTAATATTTAAAAAAAAATCTTAATCATTTTAATCTTCCCCAGAGATTATATTGCGGTAGCCAAATGTTTAGAACATAATTATTTCCCAATAGTGAAAAATCATTTAGAATTAACATTTTCTCATTTATCAATAATAATAAAGTTGATTATTATATCTTGAAAATATTGATCACTTTTGCAAAATACAAAAATAAAATGGAACTCCACGAGCTTTACAGGTTGCACTTAGTACGATTTTAGTTTTTTCAGATAAGAATTTCCGTATTTTCCAAAGGTGAGCATTATTTCATGAAATAATGATCACGAAAATACTGATCACCTTTGAAAAATACGAAAAACACATATGAAGGAGGTTATGTAATTACCTGTTGCATATTTTTTAAAGTTACCTGGTTTCATCTATGATCCGCTTAAAATCACTTAAAGTCACTTGAAATCACTAAAAAATATCAATATTTGAGTCGCTGTTTGATTCTATTATATTGATTTTTAGTTGGCAAATTGTCGTACGTCAACAAAAACACTGGATAACACTAGCATACATGATACGCAAATGAGCTTATACCGCGGTAACAGACGGCGACATTTTCAACTGCGCAAATCGGGGCCGCCTGAAACGTTTCCACTTGGAATGCATCATATTGCGCAATATACTAGTGTGAATACTCGCGACCGCGGTTCTTCTGAGGCGAGATTCGCAACCGTTTCTCATCCCTTGAGCTGAGAAACTGTGTGGGCCAGCAGTTCTAGGAATGTCGGTTGTATTTATCTGTATCGTTATTGACAGTATTTATTAATTTCACATCGACCCGCGCTTTTCAGTTGAAAAAGTTGCGTACAGGCGGCGCATCGATACAGGAATGGGGCAGCCAATGAACGTCGCTTAAACAAAATTTCCAGCTCACTCACGGTAGAGAAGAGGGCCCCTCCAGTCTTGAAAATAAAGAATCCTCAAGTTTCAAGGACGCGGAAATAAGGGATGCTTCACTGTATTACCTTTTTTTCTTATTCAAATATAAAAAATGAGGTGCCACTGACTTTCGGTTTACAAGAAATTATCAACTCAGTAAAGTTAGTAATATTTCATAAAAGTTAAATAATTTAAAACAAACCTTAGGGATGAATTCGACTTTTTTTTCATTTCTACATTATCATAAAATTGCAACATTAAGGGTGTTAAAACTCACCTCACCTTTTTTCTATAGAAAATAAAATTTTAGCGTCACCTGGCACTCTGATAAAGAATTTTCTGTATTTTGCAACATCTGGTAGTATAAATGGTAAACATTAAAATTAAAACAGTTTAAAAAGTTGAATTTCTGGCATAAAGGCCTTCATAAAGACCTCTCAATATTGTTTTTGAAATCTGGCAAAAATAGGGGATCATTTTCTCGCCAAAAGAAAGACATTTTCACGTGAGGGATTCAAACAATGAGAAGAAATAATTGCAGGATGCACTATAATACGACAAACATATCATACATATATGCATTAGTTAATAGATAGTTACAATTCTTGAAATGAAAATATTTTTATTTCTTCGAAATAAAACTCTGCTTCGCTAATTTAAAAAATGGTTTGTCTTCTTTTACCTTCAAGACGAAATAAATAATTGCTTTATTTGAAAAGAGTCTTATTTGTACAGTAATCAAGATTTGGAATGATGCAATATTTCGTATAATTTATTTCTTTATATAACAAATGAGATTATTTTTCGTCTGAATCTTAGATATTATAAAGCGTGTTTTTTCAGTTTATGGATAATGATTTTGAGTGAAAAGTAATAATTTTCTAAGAATAATTAGGAAACTCTACTCCAACAAAACGCAATCGTGACTGTTGAGTTTTTTGTAGAAAATAATGTGTTTCATGAATAATTACATCTTACCAAACTAATTTAACACAGGTTGTGAAATGAAAATTTTCTGAGTAATTCTAAAAGGAATACAACATTTAAAATTTAATAAATTACAGAATTGTAGAAACTTTGATGCAAATCGATGAACAATTGGCTCAGATATTCAATAAATCCTTACCGGGCGCGACATGGTTTTCATAATCATTATAAGGTGTTACGGTAAGAGCAAAATTCGTACAAATTTTCGTAAAAATTGATTGATATGTATTTTTGTAAAATTTCTTATAAGATTTTTATAAAAATTCATTACAATCGTCGTAGAAATTATTGCTACTAAGGCATGTCTTCGCTGATTTGAAAGAGAATTCTAAAACAAAAACTACAAGTTTGCTAATAATCATTTTTTGATGAGACGCGTAGGTTTTGTCTCAATCGTGAAAAAGGAAACTACGATCTGCGGATAAACAAATTAAAGTTCTGAAAAAAAACACAAGGTACAATTAAACGTTTAATAAAAAAATTGTTTTTATGTGAGGTCTGAAAATTTGATTTTAACCTTTTTTTCTCATGAGAAACGTGATGAGAATGTGTTCGTTAAAGCCGATGGAACTTTAAAAAAAATAATTCAAAATCACTAAATTTCAGTTGTGGATGGTTTGAACTTTAATTTTCAAATATCGCAAATATAACGCAAACAAAATTTCCCTATAAAAGTCGACTTTTTTATTCCTACATCATTATTGCATTTTGATATCATCTATCCTGTGACTGCATAATTTCTCAACATAATGGAGAGACCATTTTATTTAAGTATCGACTTTTGACACCAAGCGTGAATTGTGTAATTTTTTCATAATGTAATCACCACTTTTAGTTGTTTAAAGTCGCAAATGATCCTTCGCGTTAGAAATTAATGGAATCGTTCATGCGTTGTAAATTAGCTATTTTTAACACCGATTCAGAAAACCAAGCGCCTTTTGATGATAGAAATCGAATTTCACGTTTGAAGCTCGATAACATGCAATTATATGAACGCTTTGCACATGGATTAAACGCTTAGCGCATCGCCTGAACGCTTAGCGCTTATCACTTCCAACGCAATTAAATCACATTCGTCGTCCGTGCAATTCTTTTTCTGCATAAACTTACACGAGAGCAATGCGAAGGGTGGAAAAAAACTCTGTGATATATTTTGCCTTATATGTGAAATGACTGTTACATTTACTGGTTTCAGCTAATAAATGCACATCCCGATTATTGCTCCAATTAAAAGAAACGAAGAGGGCATTATTGATGACACCCAAAGACGTAATGGAGTCACCACCTTCGACAATATTACTGGAGCATTACTAAAGGAGTGGGTTCTAAAATTGGACAGAAAACAACCTACAAGTCATTCACATGTTTTTAAGAAACTTATAGATGGTTCTTGCAACCAAGCGCGTGAGAAATTAGTTCAAATAGCCTACGCAGAGTTAGTTGCGTTTTTTGTAAACAAAGTTCATCGTGAAAAAACGTCATTCTGAGCATATGTTGATAACTCTTTCTAACCATTCGTTGTTCTTAGTTACCCTTCGTCCAAGAATAAGAAGTATACTGCGAAAGCCATTATAAGTGTTTTTCCAAAGCTGAAGAGCGATTGTTATGTTGATGATTATGTAAGTAGCAACTTTCATTGTGTACACTGTCTGTTACACTTTACGAAAGTGACGATTCATGTTATGTTCATAATGCAATTTTTATTTCCGAAACATTTCTCTGACCAGTAAGTCAACATGGGGTTCCTGCCTTTTCGGTTTAAAACAATGAGGAAATATTTTCATCCTGAACACAAAAAAAGGAAGGCTGGGCTTCCATAAAAAAAAGCAGAAAAAAAATCGAAACCTCTTCCTTATACTGAAGGAATACTCCTTTCAACAAAAGAGTTGAACAAAAAGGCTATAATAATTATTTTTGATTTTTACTCTTCGATTTTGAAGCGTCTAAATCAACCAAAATAAATTTTGTGTTTCAGACTTTTGCTCTTAAATACATGAGAGGAGTAAGGTGAATTGGCAAGTATATTGAATCGTGTATATTTTCATCAATGTTGGTTTTTATTTTAATATTAATTATTGAATATTATTGTCTTATTGGGTGATTATGGATGTGTTTCCATATGTATGTAATTAAGTTGTTTAAGCTTTTACAGATTGAAAGGGAATTCAAGTCTTTGTATCCCGATGGAGACACTTTCCTCGGAAAGTTTTCTGGAATGTACGTTCCGCAAATTTTTCAGTTCATTGCCAGCGACGAAAAGAGGAAACATCTCCTCGAAGTAGTGGACGATATGAGTGGTGAGTAAATGGGCCTTTCTTAAAATATTTCAGGTGCGAAAATTCAACATCAAATAGTACAATAACAGTAATGTTTTATATTCATTTTCTTTATTCCAGATTAACTGAAAGCACTGGCGCTTTTGCCAGAAATTCTTCCTTCTCCCAACCACATAAGGAGGAAAACAGTGAAATCATCTGGCGAGCAACGGAAAATTATTCCGCATCCGTCGTTGATTCGGATTATCAACGTAAGTATGCTTCACGAAAACTCTGTATTTACATTTTTCATAAAAATAGGACAAAGGGAAATAAAAGAAACCTAACATTTTTCAGAATCAGGAGAATCTCGCAGCACACACAAAAGCCAAAGGGCCTCAGCAGCCCTACCTCATCTACATCCCGGAAGCTGGAGGTAACAAAAATGACGGGCAATTTTTTATTCGCGCTGACTCGAAACTGATAACAATGCAGAGGAATCCCTTACAAGCATTCGATTGCCTCTTGAAGCTGCACTTCTGTTTTTGTGTGGAATATGCACCGGAACTTGTAAATTTTTACGATTTTGTTACTGCGTGCCTGATGTGGCTTGGAGGTATGGAGCCACGACCTTGCTGCGCCGCTCTGAAGGCACTCCTGTGGAATTTGGAACGAAGCTCTCCAGTTACAGTAGGGTCAAAATATATGTCAAGTCTTCTACTCAACCCTTTCATTGAAGGATTAAACATTCCGGGAAGGGTTTTACAATTTATTGTGTACAGTTTCATACAAAATAATTTGATTATATCCTATTTTTTCAGATTGGACATCAGTCAGCCTACAGTGGACATATAAGCTGCCCCAATGTCTCTCTGACATCAACTGTTGTGTAGCTTAGTTTAAGTTTTTAGGTATAAACGTTTATAAAATTTTCTGTGATTTGCAATCCTATTCCAAATCATTGTACTCCAGAGATGTTTTTTGCCTGGAGTTTGATAAAAACGCTACCAAAAATTGAAAACTACAATTATGCGATGACGGATAATTTTTATCTGCCTTGTGGTAAAAATTATCCGACACAGGAGAATTGTAGTTTTCAATCGTCTCCAACGTTTTAATCCAACTTCAGATAAATTATATCCCCGGGATTCACTGAGTGTTCTTAAATTTACCCATAATAGTTAAATTTTAGTTCATATGTTTGTTTTACCTCTTCTTTATTCTTATATTATCTAATTTTACTATAATTTTTACGGCATTCTATTTTTCCTAGTAAATTTTTTTTAATTTTACATTGTATATATTTTCTGTTATTGTATATTTATACACATACTAAATAAAAATAATTTTTTACGGCAATAAACGTTCTTGTCATCGTTTATATTTTCTCCCCATATACAAAATTATTTAAAAAAAATTATATATATGACCACCCATCTCACGGTTGTGAGACGTGGCCATGAATGGGATTTACCGCGGTCCTACTGGGAGCCGAAACTTAATTTGTACATCCTCTTTGAGTGAAAAAGTTTGCCTATTATTTTTTTTCTTTCCTTGTGTCGTCTTCCAAAACATTGATTTTTTTTTAATGTCACTTTTCACGAATAAAACAAAAATTACGCGTCCTATCAAAGCGTGATCTCAAACAAATTTGTAGATCTATCTTGAGTGCACAATTTTTGTATCTTCATGTTTTTTTTTCATCTTGCATAGTTTGACCGCAAAATGGAATTTCTAATTTTCCATTATTTTTTGTGCAAACAAAATTTGAATTTTCGATTTTTCTAAAAAATTCTTTTTAATATTCTAGAGTAATTTAAAAGAATCCGAAGCATTTTCGAAAGCTTTGAAATGTTTAAAGTGATTTTTAAAGTTTTAAAAGGTTTGAAATATTTTATGACTCCAATGAATTTTGCTTATTTGAATAATTTGAAAAAATTTCAAAGGGTTTTAAATATTTTAGGCTCTTTTTAAAATTTTAATTTGATTGTAAAGAGATTAAAGAAATGGAAGAATCCAAGGACTTTTCAATCGCTTTCAGTAATTGATTTCAGAGGACTTTAAATATTTGTGAGTATTTAGAAAAACTTCCAGGCATTTAAAAAATTTTTCAAGTTTCAAGCAATTTAAAATAAGTTTTAATGATCCGAAAACTTTGAAATAATTCTAAAAGATTCCAAGGATTTGTTAATTTATGTCAGTAATTCAATTGATTTAAGAGGATTTGAAATATTTTTGATCGTTTCAGACGATTTCAAGGCATTTTCGAAAGTTATAAATAGTTTCAACTTACAAGTAATTTTGAAATATTTCAAATAAATATGTAAGGAATTTGAAACGCCTCCAAGGCATTTCCAAGAAATTTCAATAATTTAAAGGAATTTAAAGAAATTGTAGAAGTTTTTAGTACTTTTAGAGTATTTTAAAAGATGCCAAGACAATTTCGAATGCCTAAAAAAGTTTCAAGTAATTTTTAAAGAATCGAAGGATTTTTTTTATTTCAATAATTTGAAAGAATTTCAAAGGACTGGAAATATTTCAGGGTGTTTTTAAAAATTACAAGGGATTTTGAAGACCTTAAAAGAAGGCCAGAAATTCCAAATATTTTGAAGGATTTTAAATATCTTAGGGTATTTTGAAAGATCCTAAGAATTTTTAAATTCTAAGGCATTATCAAGAGCTTTAAAAAGTTTCAGTTGATTTGAAAAGATTTCAAAGGATTTGGAAACGACAAGAGTATTTCAAAAGAGTATAAGTAATATTTACTTTGTTTCAGAGGCTTTGAAATATTTGAGAGTATTTAAAAAGATTTTAAAGCATTTTGAAGAGATTTTAAAAAAATTGCATGGGGTATCGTACCAAAGAGTTTCCTAAAATTTCGAAAATATAGATCGATTTTATAGGAACTATGCCAGGTTTTAGGGTATATTAAACGATTTCAAGGGATTTTTAATTGATTTCAGTAACCTGATATATAACGACAATTTCACTTATCGTTATAACCTTCGGTTTTAGGTTTAAGATTCTAAATTTGCCACGGGCGCCAGATACACATGGATTATTCACAAACATAAAGAAAGATAATAAACATTTAAACAAAAGAAAAAATCAAAATTTTAAATAGATTTTAAATTTAAAATCTGTGAACCGGAATCAAATAGTGGCTAGCACAGCCCCACTTCTGGATAATGGTAGAGCGGCTAGTTCTAATAACTTGGAACAATTATTAAATTAATTCAATCTAAATTTTTAAATAATTAATGACATTATGATTTTAAAATATTTTATTTTATTATGACAAAATCATTTTCAGTTTCAAATTTGGTTGAAAACAAAATAATTGAAGGGAAGAAACAATTGATTCAAAGGGAAGACACAATTTTCACAAAATGGAGGAATTGTCTAGTATTCTAAAACAAAATCGACCTTTCGTCTAGTTTTCCGAAACCAGATATTGATTCGACGAAAACAAGGTTATTGATAAGAAGTGTGTCAGGAGGATCAACAATAAACAGGGGAACGACAATATATATTGAGCTTAACAGATTTCAGGTTAAATACAATTAAGAATATTTAAGAAACTCAATCAGGGTAAGGGTCCAAAATAAAAGGGGCAATAACACAACACATAAATAGTAATATAACAAGAATATATAACAATATATATAACAAATTTTAATATTCACAAATTAAAATATTCAGTCAAGGAAAGTTTCATAATTTTGTGTGAACAAATTAAACACTAAAGCTAACAAAAACAAAGGAAAGGGTCTACACAAAATCTCCTGAAAATCTTGCTTCTGAATTTGATAAAGAACGAACTATACCTTTTAATATAATCTGTAAGCACACTCGATAACAGTCTCTAAAGTCTTAAATTACACTTCGTAAGTGACTACACAAAAAGATAGTTGAAAAATACTCGAAAATTAACTGGTACGGAAAACAGGGATGTTGCTCCGCAAGATGCTTGATGAAAGATGACGGTTTTCCCAGCATTGTTTTCTTCTTTGGAAACCGACTTGATCCTGATTGGTTGAAATGGGGCGTTCTGATTGGCGTTACTAGGGAATGTTGAAACAGCAGAAAAGGTCCACACATTACTACTATCCAACCGAGCAATTCACGCCTACCCCGAAAGGGAAACGGCTTAATGATATAATAATACTTCTAAATAATTACAAGTCCATATATGCCACCAAAATGCTGAAATGCGGTCGTAGATAATAGGAAGGGTCAAAGTTCCAAGGAAATAACTCGTGATCTATGGGAGGTAGAAAATTAATGTTTTCAAATTACGCAAAATTTTCTGCTCTACAACTTTTCTTCTTATGTCATTAACGGTGCTTTATTCAGAAGCAAGTTATTTTAAACAAATTTATCACAAATACGTAATTTGCCCTGACAAATGGGTAAAAATAGTCATCTGTGCAAACCTCAGATTTTGATTTTTTTAGCCGATTTAAAAAAACTCCGGTTACTTTGAAGAACCATTACTTGGCACCTATCTAAAGATAGATGATTTTTTTAGTTTTCTCAGAATTGTGTCTAGTTTAAGTCTGCTCTCGGATATTTTCCTCTAAAATGTGATGGGAAGGGTTAATCTACGCAAACACGATTCTTGAACTGTTTTGAAAAATATTTGCGGAACGCGTAGTAGCTAGTCATAACCAGCAAATTTGGAATTTGCCTCGAGCGACTCAGAAATAATTTTAAAAGAGTTTCAATTCTCGCCAGTAATCTCGAAAATCTTTCAAATCTTCGCGAATCTTGTAAATATCCTTGAGAGATTTTATGACATCCATCAGGTCACAGGGAGAGATTTGAAATCCTCAATGGCGAGTTCCGATTTTTATAGATTTTGGGATCGCCGGGCTGAAACGACTTCAGAAGTGAATAAGCCCTCGGAATAAACAGATATGCAAAGTCTTGACCAAAAATTGCAAATAGCCTGTAAAAATTAGTTAGGCAACTGTTTTATTGTTTTCAACGAATTTTTTAATTTATAATTTCAAAGAAAATAAAGGTTTTTCAGAAAAAACGGAACTTTCAATTGTAATTTAAAATTCCCGTCAAGTTGAGCGATTCTAGTGCCATCTATGAACTATCGTACTAACGACACATTCGTTTTTGCGACGTCAAGAGCCACATAACATAGCACTTTTCTGTTGAGTTTTTAAAAATCAGTAATCAGTTGGCTGTGAAGTGAGCGATGGCGAAGATGCAAGAGTGAAGAAACCTAGTGCTGCATTTTCCGTCCATTTCCATCACCGGAGATACGAACTTAATTGACAATGGAGTGACATTTCCAAGCATCGACAGGGCCACGAGCTCTACTTTTTTTATCAATTCTCTCGCCGCATAAAGCATGAACCTAACATGTTAATAAACGTTCCGTACAAGAAATCTTCAAACACCTTTACTTGACAGAAATCTTGAAAAATATTTTGAGAATTTGGCAAGTTAGTCTGTCAAAAAAAACGCAAGTAAGTCACTTCTCCAAAATCTTCATATAGACAGCAATTGAAAATTTCGTCTGCTCCGAAATTTTTCTCTGAAGTTCAGACTCTAGCAGTCGATTTTTACATTTCTTCTTCTTGTTTGTCGAGTTCTAATACTTGCAAGGACGCGCCGTTTATTTATCCTTGTGATTCATCCTCAGTGAATCGTCGAAATTGTGGGAAAGCCCATCTGGAGTAAAAATAATAATTGCGTAGAAAAAGTGGGAAATTTTATTCTTGAAAATTGAATTCTTTTTATATTTTTGGTTATGTTTCCTAAGATTTGTGGATGCTACTTTATTGAAGATTATACGTATAAATAATAAGGTAAATTTTGATTTGTTTGATTTGTGGAATTTCTATATTGAAAAACCTTTATTTACCTCGTGGGTTTTTTAGAATTTGTTGTAAACGTCTAAAAAGTTTTTTTTAACGTTAGTTGGTTTCTTATATTAAAAAGTAGGAAATTAACAAGCAAGATTAAAAATGTCCTCTTCGTTTTCAGAAAAAAGTAAAAAATTTAATCATGAATATTACTCCGATGGGTTAATTACTCGGATTTTTGGTGTACACGAGATTGCAAAAGATTTAATTGATTATAGAAAATTCATTGTAGAAAATCATTATATAGAAAAAAATTATAGAATAATCAACATTGAAATGAAGAATACAAAAATATTGAAGAAAATAATATAAAACTTAGTGAAACTAGAAAGGAACGATTTATTTTAGTCCATTCATAATCTTACATGAAATTACACATAATTAGCGATTCTGCCCCAAAAAATTTACACAGTAAAAATCGGTGAATTACCTGATATCTTCAGGATTTCATAAAATTGAATTATAATCGATACGAAAACCTTTTGGAATCTCTTGAAATTTTTAAAATCTGTTAAAATCCCTTAAAATTGGTAAAATTCCCCAAAATCTTTAAAATAATTGGAGGTTCTTAATATAAATTGAATTAAACTTATTCAATAAAGTTTTCTTGAAAAAAAACGTGAAAATCCTTAGAAATCTGTTGAAATTCTTGGAAATTTAATAAAATCCTTTAAATCTTGTGAAATTCCATGAGATTTCATTTATATCTCTTTAAATCTTGTAGAATCCGTTTCGATCCCTTGAAATATTTGGAAAACGTAAAAATCCATTACAAAAATTATATATATATATATATATATATATAATTAACCCTACAGTACAGTCGCTAATGACCCTGGCAGTTGATGCGACTATAAACATTCAACTAATAAAAAAAAAACCATTCATGAAGTATATACAATTTAAAGATACGTCCATGACAATATTGATCGAAATCGAGGTAATAAACAATCATTTTCAATGTGCAGTAGGCAAGGATACGGCCTTGGCAGTAGGTTTATAAATGTTATAATACAGATCTCCTGGCGAAATAGTGGGGATGATGAGGGAGATATTCTGCCCGTTGTAGCGCGAGACCGTGCGCTCGTACTATCGAAAGGCGTTACAGCGAGATTCGAGTGTAGTATATTATTTGACCTACACAAGTGTAAGTCAAAATGTTTGTTTTTTGGAAAAATTATTATTTTACATTCAAAAATACAATAAAAGAGTCAGTAATCGTCGGAACTGATAGTTTCGCTGAAACTGATTGGGGGCCATTTATTAATTACGTAAGGGTCCCGAGTGTAAGCTGCGTCTGACTCGTATCATGGTTAAAATTATAATTTCTAATGATTTATAATAAAAAATGAATGTTCAAAATTTCAAATATTGAGCAAATTGACCAAAGGCAACGGAAAAAAATTTGGAAAGTACTTTGCGATGCCTAAAATTTGTAAGAGAATTCGAATACGTCACGAAATATAAGGGAAGAATATACGGAAAGCACTTTGCGGATCTTTTGTCTGGCAAAAGTGGTCGACCACGTTTTCCTTTTTTAAAAGTCTTCTTATAAAATCAAAACCCCGCATGTGCTTTACGTAAAGTTTCAAGTTGTAAATGTGCTGAGTCGAGCAAAGATGTCCAAGCGAAGAAATCCGCAAGCGATATCGGCTAAATTCGGCAAGTAGATGGTCATTTATGTGACATTTATGAGTTTTATCGAGAAAACTTGGGACCACAAGATTATAATAAATGTAATAGGTCTCTTAAAACTTGATGTAAAGACGTCACCAATATAAAAAGGAGTTGGACATTTTTGTGAATCTTGCATTCACGGCTTTGTATATTTTTGCATGAAATGCAGAAAAATAACAATTTTTCTTCAAAACTATAATACCATTTATTAAGTTTCTTGAATTTCAGAAACACAGTCTTGAAACTTATTATTATTAATATCGCAAATGTTACATGAATCTTTCAATCGTAGGTATTATTAACTATTTTCAACAGACTATGTGATGTTATTATATAAAATACGTAAATACAAAACAATCTCGAATAGCCTAGTTATACATTATTAAATTTTAAAAGAAAACTGATAATACAGATATAAAGGAGGAAAATTTTTGTTAGCTGTTTTTATCAAGTGGAAATCACATCGAAAATGTAGTCTACGAAATTTTCGAATTAATAAACACTTTCCCAATGTGACTACAAATCGCATAATTTTTACCGCAATATTTTTAAAAACTCGAAGGTAATGAACAAGCCTTAAATATTGCTTGTCATGCTTTAAGAGACCTATTTCATTTATTATAATCTTGAGGTGTTAAGTGTTCTCGATAAATCTCATAAATGTAGCATCAAGTTTTTTTTCAATCTTATCAGGTAATTAACGAATATCATACAATGATCAATAAGTGTATTAATAAACTTGTAAAGTCGCCGCACAGTGGTGCTTGTCAATGCAAAAATGGGAAATATTGAAAAAAAAAGTTACTAGATCGGTCTTTTCTTTAGCATATTTTGATAAATAGCAAATTAAAGTTATAAATTTCGAAGTTCCCGTTTCGTTATCATGCATCTGCAGTGGTGGAGAAATGATGAGAGAACACACAGGTAAGATATGCGTTTCATTCATATTCGCGTATCAAACGTGCATGACCTTTGAAATAGCATACATGCGAGCCTATTACATCTATCGTTATTCAAAAAAATGGGTTCTACTTAGGAAAGTGAGTATTTTCAACATACTATAATAAAAATTCTCGATAAAGTTTTCATTTTTTATCAAATCAATAGGAAAATCATGAAAATTGTATAAGTTTTCTTTAAAGAATAAAAGTACATTTATAGAAAACTTATAGTATACCGCAAATTCTGTCAATATTTTTATTAAAAGTGTTAAATAATATTCATAGGTACCTGAAAAACTTGAAAACGTTTGCCGATATTTGTCTTAATATAATTTATTCATTGAAACCTCGTTAAATTATTAATTGGACACACAAAATCATCGTTTTATAGATATTTTTAGCTGTTTACTTCACATTGAACTATTATTTCATAGAATATCATGCGAAAATATCTGCTGAAGATGTTCGATTGATATATTATGGTGCAAATTGTTATTAACGATTTTGTTAAACGAATTTATTTGCCAAATTCTTTTTTTGATTTCCAACTGATTTTTCAGAAAATATGAGGAAAAATAAGGAAAAAATATTACGTACGTCATGTACAAAAAACTTACAGATTAAAAGCTGTTGACGATTGAAAATTGAAAAAATTCATTTTTGGCTATTTTGAAAAATTCATAACTCTGGTTTTTATGATATTGCAACGTTATGACTAGTGCAGTTTATTTTTTATAGTAAATTTATATATTTTATATATTTATATATTTATATATTGTATATGTGTCGTTTCTCCATAAATTTAATTTGTTTATTTTCAACGTTATTTTCTTATGATTTAAACTGAAAATACGCATACTTCATTTTTTTTCGTCTCTTGTGTTATTTTAAAAAAATTTAATTTTTTTATATTCATGCTTATTTTTTACGATTGAAAAATAATCTTGCCCTTTCTAAAAATTATAAATAACAAATTTGTACATCCTCTTTGAGTGAAAAAGTTTGCCTATTATTTTTTTCTCTTTCCTTGTGTCATATTTCAAAACATTACATTTTTTTTATTTTTTATTTTATTTTTCACGAATAAAACAAAAACTACGCATCCTATCAAAAGGTGATCAATGAAAAATTTGTAGATTGTTTTTGGGTGCACGATTTTTGTATCTTCATCTTTTTTTATATCTTGCATAGTTTGACCGCAAAATGGAATTTTTCATTTTTCATTACTTTTTGTTCACTAGGATAAATTGTTGGTCTTTTGGAGTACTACTAATAACCGTACATAGAATTTTCAAAATTTGAAAAAAGTGGTCTCAACAATTTTCAAAAAGTGCTCACTTTTTGAATTTTGATCCGAAATAGCTGGTTAGCGAACTCGTTCTTTCTTTTTAAGCCTTCAAAAAGTGGACCAAAGCACAATTTAATCTGATCAATCTTTCGAAAGTTATCGTGCCTACAAGATACTACAGACAGACAGAATAAAAACGAAGGTGTCTACCTTCGTAAAACTCGTTTTTTCTGACTCAGGGGGCCTCAAAACGTCGACATTTGATTGGATCCGCGAAAGTAATTTTTTATAATAAAACCAATACCTTCTCATTGAGATGAGAATGTAAAAAAAACAGGGGCAGTAAGGTCAAAGCAGTCATAAAGCAATAACATTATTTAATAGTATTTTATCGACAGGCTACATTCAGATTTGGACGATAACAATTTTTCCGTTCTTGAATATACGATTTTAAGTATATTTCTTCGAAAACTTTGATAGAAGTTGATGTGAATTATCATGAATCTTTCTTGGATGATGAATCGTTACCAATACCCTGAATGCAAAGTTGACGATAAAATTACAGTCCTTAGTAGAGTTCGATGAGTGAAAACGAGATTGGTGTTTGTCTCTTAGAGAAGTATCCTCACTATTAATTGAAGGGGAAAAGTCATTCCCAAGAGCCGTCTTGCAATTTTGCAAGGCATACAAAAAACTGATCATATTGAATCTCGATACTCTGTGTGCCTTCAATATTGCACCACTATCGGCCGTTCCTTTTTCACCCCTTAATGGAAAGTTTCGTACATTCAAACACGTATTTTTCGAATTGGAGAGAATGAAATATGGTAAAGGGTTGCCGATTTTATTGAAACGTTTTCACGTGTACAAAATTCACAATAGGATTTTAATATGAATTTTAACATAGAAAATCTAATTAAAAAGAACGTTTATCACTTACATTATATGTATTAACTTCTATGTTATTTTTTTTAAGATGTGGCTCATTTAAATGAGAATTTTTTATTCGTAAGTTTTTTAAAATTATACATACTAAACGAGATTGGCAAAGAAAATTGGTATAAAGAAGTTCATAATCTATTACACTTACTGAAGTGTTATTAATATACATTCAAGGTAGTTGCCGTGCCAAAAATCAGATCTCTGAAGAAAATAGTTTTTTATGATTAAAGAATCAAAATAATATTACTAATGATGTAATTTCAAATCAAAAACATTATTTTTAATGAAAAACATTAATAATTTGCAAACATGTATCTTGACAATGTTTTTTACAACTGATTTTATTCTTTATTTCACTTCTTACTAATTTATAAAAAATGGTTAAAGTTTAATGAAATATATAAAGCTTATTTTTCCGGATAAACATTCTCCACAACTCTACTGTTTCCAATTTTTAAAATAAACGTTTTTATCGCTGACATTGTTGGAAGAATTTTTTTAAAATTATTTTATAAACAAATAACTATATTTGAAGATTATTTACTTTCTTTTAAAATTAGAAATGGTGGAGTTATAGAAAATGTTTTCCTCGATGGCATAAGCCCTGATTGGTTAAAATGAAACCATTTTTTTCTAACGTGTAAGAAGCGACCGTGAGTAAAAAATAAAATCCAAAAACTATTGTTAAAATAATTATTCTTCGTAAGTTATAAACTTTTTTTATACAAAATAATAGTTTTTCTTTCATAAGGCATGACTGATAATATATTTGTAATTCTTCAAATCATAGAAAACTTTTTTCTTCCACAGGCCTGACTTTTGGCACGACTCGTACACCATCGAGATATTTCAGAATATCCAATTTACGTACACGTCAGATATATGTTGAATATTTGCGGAATACTTGTACAAGGTAAATATTTCTATATCCCTGCTATACCCATACGTTTTTTGGATGTTCAAATATCCAGCGTGAGATATCTAGAAAAATATAATATCTTACGCTGGACATTTGAACAACCCGGAATATCTTATGGGTATATCCCAGGGTCTCACAACCATGAGATGGGTGGTCTATATATATATAATTAAAAACTAAAGGTTAACAACCACCGCAGGGTCCCACTGGGAGTAACTGTCATCTAAAAAATATATATATATATATATATATATATATATGTAGTTGCATATCTATATTGTTTGACAACATTATTTTTAAGATCAAAATATTTCTTCTAACTTTTCAACCCTTTCAGGGGCACATTTTTCTGTTAAACTAATTCTTGCTATTAATGGTAACTAAGGGGTTTTCGGGGTCGCTGATCACAATTCTGGCATCAGAATTGCCAATTTGAAAATGGCGGATCCAAGATGGCGAATATGCGAGCGACTATGTGACTCTAATGTTGAATTTTGCGAACAATTTGCACAAAACACGTTGTATCGGGGGTTTTCGGAGTCGTAGATTGTAAATTTGATGTCAGAATTGCACATTTTAAAATGGAGGAGTCAATTTTCTCATCTCTTTTGCATGTGAAAGACCAGCTTTTCTTTACAGAAAAAATAAACTTGAAAAATATTAGAACTGTCAGTTTTTATTGGCATAGTTGTTAAAAAATCTTCCTCTATGTCTATGTGGAAGCAAAGCGCCCATAAAATGAGTGTAAATAGTTACACCCAGAGTACTTCACACCGCGATCTTTGGATTGATCCTGTTTTTTTTTTCGCAGTTTTGTAATTTTTGTGCAGTAGACCAATAAATAGTATATTACTATTTTCAAAAAGTTACGCAATTTTTATAAATTTAAACAAAATATGAAATACTGTTTCGGAAAGAAAATGTGCTGCATAACACTTTAAATTCTTGGTAAAGAGAAATGTTCCCAAGTTTTAGGCAAAATCAATCACAATAATCCATTTCGTCTAGCAGCTTTAAGCCGGTGACGTCACGTTTACTCTCGCTGCGTGCAGAAACCAGAAGGCGGAGAAAGGGAATATTCGGCGACGCCAGCATCTTTCACTTTTGATGACGGCGTAGGTTCGCGGTGGTTGATGACGCGGCACGTGGCTTATACCCGTCCTTACACAGACACATGCAAACGTCACGGTGAACGAAACTTACCCCAGGGGTCGATGACGAAGAAAGTCCACCCTGACCTGGTCACGCCGGTTCATCAATGAGCATATTGTGCACGATTTTCTTGTCAATCCAAGCCAAGGAACTCTTCGTTTACGTTCACAGATCAGCTGATTCAGATCAATTCAACTTCAAGATGAGATACTCCTCGAAGCAACACTAAACATGACATTTTCATTCTTATTATCATCTGTCAAGATTATTTTTCCCATGTAAAGTAAAATGATTTTGTGGATGCTGATCAAACAATGTTGGATTTGAAATAATTACAAACTTACAAGAGGATAGAAATGGTTATTAGCAAAGGAATTCGCTTCTGTACGTTCTCCAATATGTGCAAGCCGTAGCCAGGACCCGTGATTAACAGCGTTTGCCCCCCCCCCCCTCCTGATATTATTGGAACATATACATATGCTTTCCTGAGTTTACGAGTTTCTGATTACGACCTGATCTATTTGCGTATAACTGCCGTAGTAGATGGTTTGGGACGTTCATCTTTCTACGTAGTACTTACACCAGGTCAAAAACATCTTTACAGTCATTACGTATATTGCCATACACACGTAATCAATAAACCAAATGTCATCTCCCAACACCAAACCACCCACAGTCTTCATCCGATAACAAGGATATGATCAGAGTTGGGATTTTCTAGTAAATAACATTAATCCCCTAATCATAGTTCATTAAATGTCTATAATTTTGCGAAAAAATTGTTAGCCAATAGCCACCCATTTTCGAGAAACAAGACTTTTTTTAAATCTTTGCAGGTCTTATAGAGTTGGACGTTCCACACCTCCTACTAGCGAATAATTTGATTGTTGAAGCGTTCTGAGTGTACACACAAGATTGCGGGCCTAAAAAACGTTCCATTACCTTAAAAAACTTTCGTTTTGTTTTATCATTCTTAAATGTTTATTAATTAAATTATTATCTTAAAGTATTTAAATATAAAATTTGTTAACACTTGCTTTAATACAGAAATCGCTTTTTGGAACGTGTAACTTTTTTCTAATAACGTATTATTTCTAGGAACATCATTATAAGAATTGTAATAATTTAATTAAATGAATAGAAGATGCTAGCAAATTTTTAATTTTCCTAGAAAAGTCAAGGTTTTAGGAAGGCAGTGTCAATGTGTACCGAAAAAAATTCAGCTTTTTATACCGAAATTTCGGTACAAATAGTCCCTTTTCCAGGTGCCGCTATTCATATAACGAAATCCGGCTATTTGTACCGAAATTTTGGTAGACGTAGCTACATCCATTTACAAAAAAGATAAGCGTTCAAAAAAGCGAATTTTTTATAGAAAAAAAGTGTTACATAATTTTATATTTACATAATTTTAGAGAACTTTACATCGGAATTTTATAAATAAAAATTTGAATCGATAAAAACAAAAAAAATTGAAGTAAAGGGAACGAGTATCTAGAAAAAAAGTTTAAACTTACGAATCAGTGAATTTTGTATTGAAGACGGAATTTTCCGTATAAAGTTAACCATGAGCGAGCTGGAAAAGGGATTAGTCTTACAGAACATTCCATAACGGTAGACAGTTCGATTGAAAACAAGTGTTCAACAATGCTATATATATATATATATATATATATGTGATGTCCGTTGATACCTAATAAAAAATAAGGGGTCGTGTAGAACTACCGGTTTGAAAGGTCGTCCCTGGCCAATTTCTAAATTTAATCATCAATGAAGTCGCGGCCCAGCTCAGTTCCGCGCCGATTCCAGACGGGCATGAGAAACCGTTTTTTTTTTTCGGATTCCGTAGCGCTTCTTCTCGGTGCAGATTTTAAACGTGTCTTGTGTAGGGTGGAGCAGCAGCTGACTTTTGCAATTTTTTCTGGACAGTGTCTCGTGTATGATAAGATCTCCCTGGCAAAGATGATACTGTTAAAAGTACTTACATTCCAAGAATTGATCTTCAGTTGTTAGGATATATGATCTTCGAGATTTATTTACGCTGATAATCTAGATTAAAAATTTTTATACGCCTGGCCACAGTTGGTCACAAATATTTTCTGAGGTACGGATATTGAATGAATACGGCAGAGTTGACAATCTGATTTGTCGAGATGTGGTAGTCAGTACGATACTTAAAGATCTATTCCTCACCATGATCTTTGATGTTCATGATTGTGCGCATTTCTTGATACTGACTTTTGGTGTTTAAGTAGGAAACATGGGGTAGGGGGTATTGTCCTGTACATATTGATATACAACCTCTAGTTGATGGATTGATTTTCTTCTTCTGAATATATTTGCTCGAGATCAGCTTTTTAAATCTGGGTTTTTTGGTCAATGACGTGAGATAAATTCGTTTGCGAATCATTCACCTCGTTGACTTTTGCTTCTCACAGTTTCTGATGAACAGAGGTGACATATCCTGCAACAGGTCTCATTATTCCTGGCAGAAATCATAGCATCTGAGATGCTCTCCGTTGTTTGATGTACGTCGCTAGGTTTTATGAATGAATTCGTTTCTTCCTACGTTTAAGTTTTCTCATCTCGAGTCAAACGTCCTTCAAACTAGTTTCATTGACATCATGTTTCCTAAAAAATTAGTATTCAAAGATATTAATGCAATCTTGGACGAGTTTCACTTCGCAATTCTCCAGCAGAAATTTGTTTCTATGTACACATGTCTGAAAGAAATTCAGATACTTTTAAATGTGCGTGAAAATAATAAGTCTCCAGACACTAACACTCCTTCGCATGAGTACCTTCATCTCTCAGCATGGTCCAAAGACACGGATCATACATTTTAAGTCCTTGGGTAATCATGGAATTTATTGAATTTTTAAAAATTGATTATATTTTCAATTTTCCGTTTCTTCTTCAGCTTTAATTATAATTGCTGTGTTCACCTTATTTCACAAAAAACTGTACGGTTGGCCTAATTTTTTGTAAATTTTTAATCATATTTATACAGTTACTTTATGTAGATTGTCACTTCCTAGAATTACACTAGGATTATCGGTTATTCTCACGACCTTGTATGAACCATGATTTCGCGAATCGAATTTTTCATCTCGTACTTCCTTTACCACGTATACTAAATTACTCAGTTTAGCCTTTAGCGGCCTAGCCTTCTGATCATATTACTTCTATGATCTTACCTCTGTATCAATAAAATTTTCCGAATCTTGTTTAATCGGACGATTAGGTCATGTAAGTGGACGCAATAGGTTCCCAGGTGGTCTTCAGATGGAAACGAGATGGGTACCCGTGCGTTTCTTTCCAAAACTATTCCGGAGGAAGTAACCTCCGTCACTTCATGAATTGGCGTGTAGTAGGCAAACATGGCGAATGAAATCAGTCTATCCCAGTCGGCATAGTCGTTCGCGTAATGTTTTATATAATTTGCTAAAGCAATATGACTTCTCTCCAGGGATTCATCCGTTTGGGGATGATATCCGGAAGTCGTCAATTGTTTTACGTTAAAAAGTTTTTGCATTTTCATAATTATTTCACTCACAAAGGCTTCTCCTCTATCACTCAGGAAGTGTTTCGGGCACCGTAGTAAGAGAAGAGGTGAGTAACAACGGAATGGGAAACGCTATGCAAAACACACTGAATTCGGTCTGCACATTTAGTACATGCCGGTTCCAAATCAGTTTTGTAGGAAGTTTTTCCGCAGTGTCAAGCGACACTTTGTCAAATACGCCTGATGGTGTATCAATGATCACCATTGTATCGTACGTATAGGCTCCCATGAGTTGATTCTCCAGCCAACTACGAAAAGTTCGTATGTAGTTGTCTATTTGGTCCCACAGGCCGGGTGATACGAACCGTTCTCGGGCGTTTCTATACGTCTTCATCATACCCTTGTATCGCCCTACTAGACCAGCAATCACGTCCTTCTAGTCAAGTTCATCGAAACATGGCGTTCTTAAAACTATATAATTCGTTTCGTATCGACCGTTGCGGTTTGATGTGAGCAGATTTCTAATGATCCTTCTTTTTCGTTCTGGTGTGTAGATGGGTCTATATGGGGTACCTCAAGGTTAAGTTTTGAATTTCGTGAGAGCTATTTTGATACAGGGTCTTTCATCTGATGAGAATTAATTTCTTCGGGAATGCCCGTAAAACGGACTCTATTTTGTCGCTGATTTGATACGACTTAGCGTAAATTTGTCATAATAAAATCCTCTGCAGAGATCTTGCTTTTTCAATTCTTCCAAAAGTTCTTCATGGACTGATACACGAGGGATCGCTGTTTCAAGTCTCGACGCATGCACTTTTTATTAATTTTTTTCTAATTGACCTTGACCACGCATTCAAATGAACTCACACGCATTCGATTTGCGCTGTCTTAATTCATCTAAATGCGTCGCAATGCGTTTGAACGAATCAGAAAACGGGTCCAAGAAGTTTCAGAATTTAATTTACCCCCTGAGAAAGCGACTAAGTCCGTATTGCAGATAGACGAGAATATCTCTCTCAAAGATAGAGTCTCAGACCTGAGAAAAGGTCTCACTTTAAGAAGTGAAAACATTCGGCTAAGATGCCCTTGCAATATTGCATTTTCCTCCGGCTTATTCTGCTCTCTCTCTCTCAGAAAAGAAGTGCGCACACCTGCAGTCTGAGGGTCGCTCGACTCAGGTTAGTTGAAAGGCACGTAGCGTTGCGTATTCTGCACTACGGTAGCATTTACCTGCATAGGGTCGTATTCACGACAATATAAGTTTTTGTATTAACACAATAGGATTAGAATAAAATGATAATTGTTTGGGAATTATAATACGAAATAAAGGTAAAGTTAATTATAACTGATACAGGTGCATCTTGGTTCGTACAGGTGACGGTACGTCGTACTTCTCTGTTCCGTAAAGGTCCTTGTGGGAAATCCTTACACATTTAGATCGGTTATTGACCTAAGGCCAAAGAATATAATTACTTACCTGCCTATTTGCAGAAGACAAATAAATGTACTATTTATGTAGAATTTTTACATAGACAATATAAGTTTTACTGACCATCTTTTTAAGATTACTTGTCGTGACAAATTTGAATAATAAGAGAAAGAGAGGGAGAGAAAGAGATAGAAAGAGAGAAAATTTAGTTAGCGTCGAATTGAATCGCGTTACACTGAAAAATCAGAAAAAAGAAATTGTATAGCTAATAAGCTTCTATCGAATAGTAGTTTGATAAGAAAATGTAATGAATAGGAGCGTGTCTTAGAAATTTGAGGTAAAATTAAGTGCGAATATTATAGAATATTGAGAGCCTAGGGCTAGATTTAAGATAGCTAGATAATAGGGAAGCGAATTGTATTACCAACCAGAATAGGTTTTTATGAATAAATCCACTATTATGAGAAGATAGAATTTTATGCTTTTTCCAAAAGTCCCTTTCTTTTATATATTTTAATCGACTAATTTTATTTAAGTAAGAATTTACTTACACACAGATAACCTGCACACATATGCACATGCTCAATAAGTTGAAGGTTACAATATATATATAGTTTGTTGAATGATTCACATATCTCATTTCGAGAGTGCTTCGCAATGTTGCGTTGCCAAGATTTTTCATTAACTGTACGTTTTCTACCACAATCGACTTTCTTTCTTGGATTACGGATTTTAATCTTTTTTTACACGATAAACTTCGATACTTTTTGAATTGAGGGTCTGGATCGAGAAACTCGCCCAGCGCTCGAGATCGGGTGAAGTTATTGTCCACACACGAAATGCCCAAGTATCAAATTGAGCTAGAAAAACGCATCAAAACGTTCCAAAATTGATAGTTTTTATTTGTTACACAATGCAGTTGTCCACTGTTTGCAAAATTTTGATACCCTGGATTTTTGTGTGCAATCGTCTCAAGGGAGCGGAATCTTAAAAATCACAAAATCGATCTTTTTAAAATATAAACTTGTAGAAGATGACGAGACGGAACTTTTTTATATTTTCTTTTTTCCATCGGATGAGTATTTTTTATAACAAGCATGAAAAACTGAGAAAAAAATTGTCCAAAAATTTAATTACTTTTTGAGAACTGAATCATCGCAAGTTGGGCAAATATTACTTGAATGGTTTGAATCTTCGATGTACACACGAAATTTACATTAGCGATGCCTACAAATTGAAGAAAAAACTGAAAATCGCCTATTGTTTAATAATATTAAATTGCAAAATGAGTTAGCTCGGTAATCCCGTTTTTTTGTTTCGCCGAAAAAAAGTGTCAAGCATTTTGGAAATTTTCCAATCAATTCATTGAAAAGTGACGGAAATTAAACTTTAAAGCTCCCTTGGTACTTTTTGTCGGTAAAAAATGATAAAACGGGTTACCGGTCTGTCACAATTTGCGATTAAATATTATTCAAAAATAGGCACATTTTAGTTTTTTAAAAAGTTTTTGGACACCACTAGGATATATGTCGTGCATAAATCAAAGTTTTAAACAATTCCAATAATACTTTCCCAACTTACGATAATTTATTTCTTACAAAGTAATTGAATTTGGGGAAGTTTTTTTTTCAGTTTTGCATCCATATTATTAAAAATAATAGTAGTAGGGCTGTACGGGCACGAGACCAAATTCCGAGGGATGGCGCAACCGTCGGTACGCCCCTGAACACCAACAGATGGCGCCAACAACAAAGGAAGGGTTCTGTTCCATGCTAAGTTACCCGCAGTCGGTAAGTGGCCTTGGTCGGTAATGCAGTTTCCTAATATGACAACCGATAACGCCATCGTCGGCATTATCATCAATCGATAATGCAGTTTCCTAATGTGCCCAACAGATGGCGCTACCGTCGCAAGTTACCGACAGTCGGTATATTATTATTTATTTCTGTACCTCGATCTGGTACTGCTTATTCAGATATTGCAAAATAATGTACAATTTTTATTTTTCATGATAATTTTAATATTTTTTCTTTACTTTGCACTAATTTTTATTCTTAGCTACCCTGAAAGTGCGCCCAGTTTGAGCGAGCAAATCAAAAACTGTGATTTAAACCCCTCATAAATCACAATCATAAAGTGAAATTAAACATGTTATTTTCAATTTGACTTTGAAGAGGGTTCTCAAAGCACCTACGGCCTTGACGATTACATTTTTATTGAGATACTTGCGCTTCTCGCTCAACATTTAGGTTATACAGACGATTGCTTTTGAAAAATAAAACCATGTAAACAAAATGAAACGAAAATTTTGTTTGACATTTTTTAATCTATCAGAGAAATATTTTTTTTCTTCTATATTTTTTGAAATTTCCAAAATGTTGAAAATTACATAACTTTTTTAATTTTTATCGAAATAAAAAATTTCATTAGGATAATTTTTGAGACTCTTTTCCGTATAAAAGAAACTTGTACAAAAATTTCTGAAACTTGATTAAAAGAATTTCAAATTTTGAAAATGCTCTGAAATTTATAATTTTTGTTGGAAATATCTGGTGAACGAACTTAACGTTCATTTTAGGAACCTTAGAAAGTTTATCAAAGGCTGACTTGATTCGACAAATCCTTCAAAGGTTACCGTGGCTACAACATTCAGTAACCATACATACATACACATATACATACAGACATACAGACAGACATACATACAGCCATACATGCAGACATACATACAGCCATACATGCAGACAGACATACAGACAGACACCCACAAAATTTTATGATTTTCGGACTCTGTGAGTCCCGAAACGTAAAGATTCGTTCAAAACCAGAGATCGAAAATTTGGTCGATTACATTAAACTCTCATGAATGAGAATGTAAAAAATATATGAACAACTAAAGTGTTGAAATTGGCCATTTCACATTTGTGAATTCAGAAAGAAACTCACTATTAGCCAAAGTTGCACTCATAGATGCAGGGATGGTGCCGCAGGAATAAGTCCTAAGCGAAGGCGGGACAACCGTGCCGAAAGCTGAATGTCGGGAGAACCTGCTCATCGATAGATGTGTCTGTAAATACGCAACATTCTATCAGCGTTACCTATCGATGGCCTGGATTGATTAACGAAAAGCTTTTGATTCAACCTCCCATATACTTATCATCTGTCTGTTGTAAAGCCTAAAGGTTCATCCACACATCGTGAGGTGCATAGAGAGATTATTGCCGTTTTGGAAAACCAGATTTACTATCTAATCTGAAAAACATCGTGTGATCACTAACAGTGTCGCCTTTCAGAGAGATGTTTTTGAGGGCAACACCATGAGCCCTCTCCTCTTTTGCCTCACATTATCGCCACTATCTCTCGCACTTCGCCATTCCGAAGGGTACCTCTGTGGCAAACCTTGAAATCGAAGGCATAAGGTCACTCATGTATTTTACATGAATGATCTTAAGATCTATGCTAAAAATCAAGAGAAACTACGCCTAGCTCAAGATATTGTCAAAGAGTACACTCAAGAGATTGGAATGAAGTTCGGGTTAGAAAAATGCGCCAAGGTTTACTTGAAGAAAGGAAAACTTAATGGCATCCTGGAAGACCCTGAGCTCGTCGACAGAAACGCTATACAGTACCTTGGCGCTGGAGAGACATATACATGCCTGGGCGTGCCATAGAGCCGCATTCAGGACGTGACATCTATGAAGGATACTCTCCGATGCAGATACAAACGTCTCATCCGACGAACATGCTTGCCGTCCCGGTGGTTCCATGGACGAAGGACGAGCTCAGATCCCTCGATATCGGATCCCGAAAGGTTATGCACATGAACAAAAGCATGCACTTGATTTAATTATCTATGTTCAGTGATTGGAATATCATCCATACAGTGAAATTTTCTTCGACCGTTGTTATCAATAATGAAGTCAATTCATGTATGAATGTGTTATTTTGGTCATAGGGCCCATTAAAATTAATATTGGAATCATTTGTCAAGAATCAAGCTTTATTCGTCAATTTTGTAAAAAAAAACAACGTGCGTTTCGACTTTGTTGCACGCCTTCTTCAACGTAATACATAACCTGTAGCGATATTAATTAAATCATCCAAGACATTTCAGTTTTTGGTTATTTTTCAAACACCTTGTGTTCATTTTATTTATTCAAAATGTAGTAAAATTACTGTATTGGAGCTTCGGAATTTTGAGGTTTCAATTTTAAAATGTTTTAAAGGAAACTATTTAAACCATGGTATTTATAAATTTTATTCTTTAATAAAACAAAAAAACATCTAAATTTGGTTCACTCCAAAAGAGATAAGTTTTTTCTATTAAAAAATAACCAAAAATTGAAATGTCTTGGATGATTTAATTAATATCGCTACAGGTTATGTATTACCTTGAAGAAGGCCTGCAACAAGGTCAAAACGTACGTTGTTTCTTAATGAAATTGACGAATAGAGATTGATTCTTGACAACTGAATCCACTATTAATTTTAATGGACCGTATGACCAAAATAACACATTCATACATGAATTGACACAGTCTCTCTTGTGTTCTTTGATTCTTGTTAGTATGTATCTCTTAGATTGTCCAATGTAACACTTGTCACAGTCTCTACGAATAACTATATACGCTGAAATGTTGCAATTTAATTATACTTAAATAATAAAAATTATTACATACCTTCGGTACTGCTTCCTGAAAATCCTATAAAATCTACACTTTATCTAATAATTTATATTCCCTGTTGTTATTAATTTTGTAGAGCACCAGGCCCATTTGAGGCCACTTAAATTCTCAAAATCCAAATCTCAAAATGAATCAAATGGAAATCTACAAATCTCAAAGAAAACGAGAAACGAAACTCAACTCAAAGAACGCAGTGTAGCGGCTTCTCGCACGGCCAGTTCAGACTCGGTAGTTGGGCGTGTTTCGCAAATAAAGAGTGTTCAAAACATCAGCAATTCAATAATCTTGTATTTGAAACAAATAGCACTTGTTATTTATCTAATTAAAATAATTTGAGATAATAATAAGCGAAGTTTAACAATAATTGTTTTACTATATTTCGAGTCTCAACATATTTTTAAGATTCTTTATCATAAAATCAACCAAGGCTCTGACAATAATAATCTCTACTCATTTACAATAGAATAAATCTTAAATCCTAATCTAATTCTTGAATACTAAGCTAACTTCGAAAAGATAGGCTTCCCTGCCCGGAACTCCATGCTGAGCAATTACAAATAAACTTAAAATTCTTCATGTTAATCCTAGAACCGAGCTAAACAAACTTTCAGAAAACTCAATTTAAATGTTTCAACAAAACTCAAAATGATCATACACAAATTCCCGTGATGATTAAAACTTAAATTCCTTAACAAAAATGAAATTAAAAACAATTTTTCATGTTAATTTCAGAAGTCTGGTCATCACAAAAACCTAACCTCAAAATCTACTATAGCCTAACCTCACTAAATTAGCAATGACCCATGACTAGTCGTAATCTAATTTATTCGGTTAGTAATAGACAAACTCAAAATCATCACAAAATATTAAATAATCTAGACCTCTGAATCTCAACAATAATCCCAATAATCCACATCATAATATTCCAAACCCTGACATTTTTAGTTTATGGAAAAATTACGCCTAGCTCGCCTAACCCTACTGACTAAATTCAATCTAATAATTAACAATCACGTAGCATCAACATCTCATTAAATTTGGTAACCTTAATATAGGTCAATAGTACTATCAGATTTTTCCGAACGACTTTTCAATAACCATGACTTAAATTAATCTGACAAAGTCAATCCAAAAATAAGAAAGTAGTAATCTCAACAAAGTCCAATAACACACTCAAAATTATACACACAATTCTCGACTGACAAAATCAATCAAAAAATAAGAAAGTAATAATCTCAATATAGTCCAATAACACACTCAAAATTATACACATCTCTCGACGCTCAAAGTTTCCGTAAATCTCAAACATAAAAAGGGGTGGGGTAAAGGGAAAGTCCTTGAGTGGATGACATCTCTAAAGAATTCAAATTATGAGTCTTCAATGCAAAAAAATTGGGATACATCTTTTTGTGGTTAACGCCCATTTGATGCAAAACTCGACTGGGGGCTCAGATAAATTATTTTACACCTTTTTAGATTAACACGAGAAAGGGGAATCACTTATAATTAAAGATTAGGTTTCGGGGTAAAACATAACTCGGGACTCCATTACGTGGCAAAATTGGATTATTTTAAATACTCAACGGGGGCAGAGTTCAAGGGTCATACATGACGGGGCAACACTTGACTGGGGGCTCAGTTCATGAATTGTACACCATATTCAACACAACCGGGGAAACATTTCAAAAAATAATATTTGTAACCACTGTACAATATAAAATAAAAATAAGCAGGCCCAGTTAGAGAGTCTCCGTCTCCACCACGTGTGATGCTATTTTCTAGACAGCAACGCAAAATTTTCGGATCCAAAATCGTTCTAATATGGCCACGTGTCGAGCGTAGTTCTCCTTTTCTTCATTAGACAGAATTGGCCTTACCCGTAGAACTCCGGAACATTGCGGATGAATTTCCTTGAGATGAGGAGTCGTCGAGCACGTCTTGAATTCGTTTCCGGAGAAATTACTCGACTGTGGGTACTTAGCGAACGCGAGAAAACTTGAAAATTATACAAAGGACTCGACACGGCTGTGGTCGGCAGAGAAGAGCGAGCGTTGTTGCGACGGTCAGAGACTCGGCCTCGGCGTTCCTTCTCCTCCTTCTCTCCGCCGTTCCTATTGGTGGTAAGGCCACTGCGGTGACGGGGTACTGCGTTTACATTCCAGGGCCGTATGAATAAGTGGAGCTTGGTACCCAGTTATTTTTGGTTTTCATTCTTCCTTCTTTTCATGATCACAAGAATTGATCCAGTGTTGTTATTTCTTTGTCCTTACTCTCCCATCCACCTATTTGATCACCTTCTGGAGCTGGAAATTACCCTGGTTGATCAGAGCAGGATTTGGTTCGGTACCAATTGGTATCAGCCGACGTAAAGAGGGCATTGCGCATTGAGATTCCCTAGTCATGTTGAAAATTGACGAAGAAATTTCTCATCGTGAAGTTTCCAAATTGATGACGCATATGTCTCATCAGGTGAGAGCACAATCTGCGCGTCGATCCGCAGATCTGCGTGCGCATACGCCATCGGTGTGCTAACAGAATGTCATCTGGGTGAATGCCTGGGTCTATAACTTGTTTCCAGAGACTTTTTGTTGGCTGAGAGTGACGTTTGAAAACTGAGGACCGAAGGGCTAATACCCTCAGCCACTGTATAACTACGTGAGTACAAGAATCAGTTTCTCTGTAGAGTCCAAAGTATGAACCATCATTGTTCCGAACGAGAAACTTTCACCTTGGAAGTGAAAATACCCCACTTTACAAGGCCTGTCCGGAAAGTAACCGACATTGTGCTCTAACTTTGACAGTATAACGGAACGCACCGCAGATAGTGTGTGCATTAAATTTTGCCGAAAACTTGGCCACTTATGTTTGGGAATGACCAAAATACCTCAAGATTGTGGAAGCAGTGGGATTGTTAATTAATGGAAATTTTGCGCCAAGGAAAAGCTCTGATTTGTGAAAAAGTGGCTAGTGGGTCCTTCACTACGACAACACACCTGCCTATTCATCGCAGATTAGTCGGCAATTTCTGGTGAAACACGGCCTTACAAAGAGGAGTACTTAGAAGGGGATATAATCGCCATTTACTAGAATTAACTCTTACTCCTAGTAGAGCACAAGGTCGGATACTTTCCGGGCAGACCTAGTAGTTTCACATTTTCATATAAATTCAAAAATTTAGTGTTGCATTCCAGGATAAATTATTTAAAGCACAAATTTTGCATCTAAAGAAATCTAAACTAAGCCGTTAAAAAAGCTTTAAATGAAGTCTGCATCAAAGTAATTATTTGTAATCAAATAGAAAGCCTCTTTGACTCAGAAAGCAAATGGAATCTTACTTTCGTTTGCATTGATAAATAATGTCATTTCCATAAATTGCTTACTCCGATTAATTGGACCCGATCTGGACTCACTGAATGCTCAAAATTCCGTCTACTCTGAAAGAACGTCGAGACCCTACTCTGTTATTGATTGTAGTAACAGAGCAGATTCCTATAGAAGATATATAAAGTACCAAAACCCAAGTCCTTGAGTAGATGTACTTTCAACTTTTTTTGCATTAAAAGAGGGAACGAGTAATATCACGGAAATATTCAGCCTAGCTGACTCTGCTGCTTTTGAACTCCTACAAAGGTTATACGCTCGAACTTGAATGCCGCTGCACGCTATAAAGAGCGGATGGCACAAAAAATGAGAAATGTCGACAGTTGCAACTTTTATCTAGCATGTGCTTCTTAAAATAAGAGCATTTAATTTAGGCCTTTTTCTAGTCATGTCTACTCGAGGGGAATTCACTCGTCAAAAATCTGTACACTTTAATCCCTATTTATCCTCATTACGCAGATATTACGGCGCTATTGGAAGAGTATCGTCGCAATAGAATTAACTAAAACAGTGGAAAAGGGAAATATCAGAGGAAGAGCTGCTGATTTTTTTTATTATTTATAATTATAATTGAAAAATAATTTTTGATTTTAGCATCAGTTGAAGTAAACTTTAAGCCACAACTAAACTAAAAAAACTAATCATAAATTAAAGTGAAGGTTCAAAGTGTGTTATTGTATTAACAATCATTATTGTAACGAACAATAAATAACTTTCGAAATAGTACAAATTAACCTCGAAATTAAACTACTTACAACTAGATGAATGAAGTGAACATTTCTATGTGGAAAAAAATCTTTTTTCCTATTAAATCTTCTTGAAACATTTCTTGGAAGTTAGTTGATATTAATTTTTGATCAAGATTTTACGTGATAAAAAATATTAAATTAATTTAACATTGCCACAATTACAATTTTTAGACAAATCATCATGGGGAATATGTTCATTAAAGATGCATATTAAAGTTTTATATAACGTAATTGTTCTCTGTTAGTACATAAAACGTTAATTAATTACACCAAATTCCGATACAACATTTAATAATTTATAATAATTGCCGTAGCTATTTTATAAATGATTTTACGAAATTATCAATTTTATACGTTTTTCTTTTCGGCAGGAAAGGTTCATGTTACGTTTAACAATGACAATATCAGGGCGCACAGTGGGGCAAAAAGCGTGAGTGAAAAAATTGATTTTCAGAAGAAACTTATTACCTGATTTTAACGTCTTTTTTTAAATGAAATATAATAATAATATGATAAACAAAAAATTTGACTTTTGAAGTGTACTGTTTATTAACAAATACTTTCCTTCATATGAAAACTCCTAACCCCCACTGTAGTTTTATGGAGGAAGTTTTCGTCTTAGCCTTAGTCGCCACTTTTTGAGTCATTGGGTGACCTCTATATTTAAAATTAAAACCAACAGAAGTAAAAAAGTAGATTTCTCATTTTATCGATTGCCGATAATTATTACGATTTATGTATTTTTACTATTATTTTCAATGTAAGTTGTTATTAAAGATATGTTATCTTTGGTTGTTATGATTGACTTTCTCAATAGACGACGTCAAATAAAATGTATTTCAGTAATTTTTCTACATTTCTAATCCAGTCGCAGATGTTCTTCTTTATCATGATATGCGCGTTATATTTCGGTCATTTTTTAGATGACAGTTACTCCCAGTGGGACCCTGCGGTGGTTGTTAACCTTTAGTTTTTAATTATATATATAGAGAGAGAGAGAGAGATTTTTATAAAAAATCCACATAAGGGTGATTCAACCTAAGGAAGCCACCCTTTTCTAAAATGTTAATTCTATGTTATGTACTTCATGACTAGAAACATTTTTCATGTGATAACAATCCAAAAAAATTCAAGATTTCCATAAAAAAAAGCTCCATTTATTACGGTTGTATGTGAAATATTCGGAGGTGGGCTTCACCCCTTTAAACCAAATATCCGCAGAAAAGAAAAAATATGTGTCGCTTACGTTTTTGAGTACTAGAACATATATCAAGAAGAATAATATCGGAATCGGACACGTACGTTAGGTTCCTTGTAAGTTGAGGTCAAAATTATTATTTTTAGTTTTGAGTGGGGATGATACTGGGACCCATAGTGAATTAATTCGGACTATGTTCATATCCAGATAGTAACCGGAAGTAGATATATTTCATATTCGAAGAAAAATATAACATGTGTGCTTATGGCACTCGTCAGGTTTAGATGTGTTTTTCTCGAAAAACGGTTTTTCGAAGTTTCAACTTCAAAAATGCCCCGGTTACTCATTTTTCCGCTTATATGGTTCATTTTGGGCCTAAAATGCCAGGAATTTATCCGGCTATGTGCCCCTATACGTAACTCCATACTAGCCATAAGGGCCCTTTTCAAATAAATGAAATGAAATTGCATTTTTTACACGAAAATTTGAACAAATTTTTTTTTCACGATTAAAACCAAAATATGTGTTCTATTAAAAAATCGTATGAAAGAATTTGTAAATCTTCCGGAGAAGAACAATTCTTCATACCTTGCATAGTTTGACCGGAAAAAGGAATTTTTTTTTAAATCATATTTTTCACGATTAAAACAAAAACTATGCATCTTATTTAAAATATCTTCAAGCAAATTTTCAGATCAATTTGAGTAGAACAACGTTGCTTTTTAACATTTGTTTTTGTATCTCGTATTGTTTTGCTGGAAAATGAAACATTTTTATTTTTTCAATATTATTTTCTATGGATAAAACCAGAACCAATGATCAAAGACGGATGGTTAGCGACTACATCCTTTCTTTTTAAGCCTTAAAAAAAGCACAATCCAATCAGATGAATCCTTCAAAAATTATCGTGCTCACAGACGACGAAGATGACAGACAGATACCGAAGTAAAATCCATTTTTTCTCAATCAACGGTTTCAAAAACGTCGAGATTTGTTGAAATCCGCAATAGTAAATTTTAACATAAAACCAATACCTTCTCATTGAGATGAGAGAATGAAATAAGTTAAAGTCAAATCGTTTAAATTTAAGAGTAAGCTGCACCTTGATCACCTTTTTTAATTTTCCTTTTCTTAACGGACGCAGGTGACTTATTTATTCCAATATGTAAAATTCTGTAATAATATGAATATGATATTGCAAAAGTTTCATCTGATTGTATGAACATTGGAATTATATTTTAGCATATAACTTTTTATCAATCTCTTTTTTTTTAATATCATACTTCATTAGTCGCTGAATTATTAAACATTCGATTTAAAACGTTCCAAATATATGATTATGTTGAAATATGTTCCTTTGTTAAAATTGACATATCTAAATAAATCCTAGAGTTTATTAAGATCATCCACAAAGAGTGCACATATTCTATTTTTGTATTTTGGAAATGGTAACCAGATGGGAGTATTATAGCTGGAAGCTGGAGGTAGAAATATGTATACACAAGAGTTAATATGTAAGTCATACACTTTTTACAAATTTAGAGAAGTGACTCGTACCTTCTGCACGAATTTTCCGCAAAGGTGTCTTAGCTTACGTTAGCACATAATTCGAAATAAACGAAGGAGATATATGTTTATCCGGCGTGTTGCAAAAAAGTATTTTTCACGAAACCATGACACTTGGTAGAAATCGGAAAAAGCGTTTGTATACTGACAGTAATATAAGCAAGGCAATAACCGACTAACCCTAACCTCAACACGCCGACTCACTCTTCTTGAATTAACAAGAGCAATAAAAACTATCGATTTTGCTCGATGATGTAAAGAACTTTGACCAAGGCAGACTCGGTCAACTCCCGTGCAGAGAAATGGCGAATTTTTAGAACTTTGGCGCGGGGACTGAGAGGCATCGAGGGGTGCGAGATTAGTTCTCTGGCCCATCGCAGATGGCGCAAATTTTCAACGCCAAGGGGTGACAGCGCGTGCGCCAGAAATTGTTTATTGTGGCTTGGCTGTGCTGTCAAAATACACATGAATTGAAAAATGGAAAAAGCGAAACTCAATATCTCGGAAGCAAGTTTTTATTTTTTGTTCAAACACAAAATGGCTCTTTTTATTGTCATCCGCAACCGAGCCTGTTCCAATTTTAGGTGCCTGTTACTTTGAGATTGTAAACTTCGACATTCTATTTGGCGGAACTAGATAATTTGTTATAATCATACTTTGTTGCTCTTAATTCAGAAAAACTTCAGCTCAGGAGTAAACTTTTGTTTGATCTCTAAATGGTGCTTTCAATTTTACAGAATATTATATAAAATTGTAAGATATTGTAGGAACGTGGTAAATGTCCCGGAAGTTAGATCCGCAAACTTATTTTTTCAAAAAAATGAAAGTTGTGCTAAGTTGTGCTATACTTGTGCTGATTTGTGCCGTAACCGGTTTTTTGAAAAATCAAAATTACGGGCACAATTTTCGAAAAACGTTTTTTTTTCTAGATCCGCAACTTCTTACTCGATCAAAAAGAAAGGTTGTGCTAGGTGACTCGAAGTATACACAATTTTGTGTAGAAAAAAAATCCAAAAACCTGATTTTTACCGAAAAAAAACAAAAACCAAAAATTTTATTATTTTCAAAAATTTCGAAAAAATAAAACTTGTGCTGGGTTGTGCTCGACAAATGCAGTCTTTATTCTCTTTGACAAAATTACATGAGATCAACAGTTCTCATAACAAAACTCAAAACGTGAAACTCAAAAAACATCAAAGATCCAAAAATTGTCAAATTTGGCAAAAATAAAACTTGTGCTGGTTTATGCTTGAAATATGCAGTCTTTATTCGTTCTGACAAAATTACATGAGATCAACAGTTCTCATATTAAAACTCAAAACCTAAAACACAAAGAAACATAAAAGATCCAAAAATAGTCAAATTTGGAAAAAAATAAAACTTGGGCTGGGTTGTGCTCGACAAATGCAGTCGTTATTTCCTTTAACAAAATTACGTGAGATCAACAGTTCTCATATTAAAACTCAAAACGTAAAACTCAAAGAACATAATAGATCCAAAAATTTTTGTTTTGAGTTTTTAATATAAGAACTGTTGATCTAACGTAATTTTATTAGAGGGAATGAAGGCTGCATTTGTCGAGCACAACCCAGTCCAAGTTTTATTTTTTCCAAATTTGACTATTTTTGGATCTTTTATGTTTCTTTGTGTTTTAGGTTTTGAGTTTCAAGATGAAAAACGTTGATCTCACCTACTTTTATTACAGGGAATAAAGGCTGTATTTGTCGAGCATAAGGCAGCACAAGTTCTATTTTTTCGAAATTTTTCAAAATAATAAAATTTTTTCGTTTTTGGTTTTTCTTTCGGCAACAGTTAGGTTTTCGGATTTTTTTCTTTTCTGCACAAAATTATGTATACTTCGAGCCGCCTGGCACAACCTTTCTTTTTGCTCTAATAAGAAGTTGCGGATAAGGCAAAAAAAAACCTTTCTCAAAAATTGTACCCGTAATTTTTGATTTTTCAAAAAACCGTTTCCGGCTCAAATCAGCACAAGTTTAGCACAATTTAGCACAACTTTCATTTTCTCGAAAAAATAAGTTTGCGGATCTAACTTCCGAGACATACGTGGTAATTGTAAAACATTTATAATCAGTTCCATAATTGTCAAATAAGAATCTGAAAGACTTTCGACAATTTCATTAATTTTGCAGATTTAAAAAAAAAATCACCGAATATTTGAAAATTTCAAAAATATTACAAGTTTTGGAAATTTTGAAAGGATTAAAAAAGAATTTTCTTGAGATTAATGAGGAAATTTTGTTTTTCATTTTTGAGAAATGAACGTTAAAAGAAAATTGAAAAAGATTTCAAAATATTTCCTTCAATTTTTGAAAAAATTATGAGGTTCGGCAGCAAAATGTTTCAATTTGATAAGATTTAAGAATCAAAAAAATACAATCAAGTAAATGCAAGAAATAGGGAGAAGATTTGAAGAGACTGAACAAGATTTTCAAACTGTAAAAGATGTTTAACAAATCATGATTTGTTCAAAAGATATCAAACCATCATTGTAGGTTTCAATGGAATAAAAATTGGAGAAACATTCGTAGTGAAATTTGGAAGATTTCAAGACACTTTTTTACATTATGAATAATTTTTCAAAATTGTTAAGAAAAACTAAATTCAGCTAAAAAAATTTTTAGGAATTGATACACATATTTGAAAACTTGCAAGCATTTCCGAAAATGTATCAAATATTTCTTCCAAACTTCTAAAAGTCCGAATTATCTTTAAAAAATGCTGGAATGTTTCCCAATATTTTGTAAAATCATGTAAATATAAATTGTTTTTTCTTAAAATCTTCTGCATTACTTTTTGACTCATTATTTAAGAAGCACTCAGTGTCACATCAAAATATTGTTTTCTTTCTATACAGTATTATACAGTCTATTATATTTCTAAACAGAATACAAAAAATGTTACGCAACTGTGGAGGGGGGGGGGAGGAAATATGACGGTATGCTCAGGGGAAGGGTGGGGGTTAAAAGTTCGAAAACAATGTTACGTAACATGTGGATGCTCCCAAAAAAGTAGATAACAAATGAATGTGAATATAAAAATGTAATTGTTTGGTTCATTTACTGGAAAACAAAATGAAGAAAAAGGCTTTAATGTGCTTCGTTCAAAGTTCGGCTGTAAGTCAAATTTACTGAAATTTCTATGCAGTTTGAAAAAGATGTTACAAAGTATTCCACCGTGTTTCAAAAATATCTCAATACAGGTAATTTACTTGATTATGAATGATATATAATATTTGTAATTTGTGTCCAATTCAAAAGTATCATGGCGATAATGTGTAAGTCGTGCTGAAATGTACTAAATGTGACTGCTAAACCTTATACATTTATATAGGGAAAAGTGGGGCTAATCCTTTATTTTTTTCAAATCGTTTTTTAAGTTTTAAAAATTTGTTTGACGACGTATTAGGTATGGTTGAATTGCGAATTCAGTTGGCTACGCAATGTTGCGGTTGAGTTATAAGCACAGAACATTGTTTATCATTTATTCGAACAAAAGTGAAGTCATGGAAAATCTGTTGAGCGAAAAAATCGTGGGACGAAGTCGACATCCCCTGGGGCTAAGTCGACATTCGACTATAATGTTTGAAGAATGGAAAGGACATCTTTCTTCCTAATTTTAATTGTTGTAGCTGGCTAAATGCTCGATCCAACAATACGTAATAGTTTGTCAAACAAAATTTTTGTTTTCATTATCATCCTATGATGAGAAGGTATTAGTTTTATGTAAAATTTGACTTTGTTGGTTTTCATCAAATCTTCTGTCTGTATGTCTGTATGTATATCTGAATATCTGTGTGTATCCTGTACGCACGAAGACTCTGGAAAGACTGATCAGATTGGATTGAGCTTTGGAACACTGTTTTCAGGTAAAACAGAAAAGAAGAAGTTCGTTACATAGCTATTTTTAACCAACGCTTTTGGTTCTATCCATCAAAAATGCTTTTCGCAAAACCAGAAATTCAATTTGCCAGGAAAACTATACGATATATAAAACAATTTTTTGATAGGATGCGTAGTCTTTGTTTAATTCGTCAAAAATATCATTTAAAAAATGAAAATTTTTGGTAAAACGGCACAAGATACGAAAAAAATGAATACACAAAAGATGTTCACCAATAAAAAGATCAGAAAATTATTATAAATGATTTTTTGATAAGACGAGTCGTTTTTGTTATAATGGTAAAAAATGCCATTAAAAATGAAAAAGTGAAATTTTCGTGAAAAGACACTAGGGACACTAAAATGTTTATTTAAAAAAATGCTGCCTGAATTAAATTTAAAAATTTCATTCCAACATTTTTTTCTCACGAATCACTTGATGAGAATGTGTTCGTTCAATAAAAACATGAAGCACCATCTGTGGCAATATATAAACGTAATAACAAAAATAGCCAAACATTCTAGCATAATTGATAATAAATGATAATTGAGAGATGATACGTAAGATCGTGCAAATGATAAATATCCCAGAAAAACAAACTTTAATTTCTACGTTTAATTTTATCTGTCTACATTAGGCAATCTACGATAACACTTCCTATTCTTGAGTACCGCAGAGGGTTATATCGATAAGAAATATTGCCAATGAGAAATATTTCGAAATCTTATGTTAACAATGTTTCTCTTTCCACACGATTTATTTAAAGAATAAATAAAGCACGTTATCAGATTAAAGATATAACATTAATTTATACATCAGTCTTTATCAAGTCCTTCTCAGACGGATTCTTCAAAAAATCAGTTTACTGTTCTCTATTATCGTGAATATTTTACGAAAATGAAGATTATAACTAGCAGCTTATTTCTCACATTCGTGAGTTCCCTGTACGTTGAAAGTAAGTGCAATATTATATTTATAACAAATATTGAAGATATGATATCAAAAATACTTTCATGAAAGCATCCAATTTTAATTGTTTATTCTTAATGTTATAAGACATCCCGATTCTCTTTATTGAATTGAATTATTGAAAAATAATATGGAAAAAATTTATGAACCAGTAAACATGATACGCAAGCGTAAAGTTTCTTCTTATTGGATACGTTAGAAAATTTTAGGATGATCATTAGAAATATTAAGATAAACTCCTCATTTTATCCAGGTCACATTCCGCTTTGCATGAGGATCCTAAAAAGTGTAATTAATTTGAAATCGATTGATAAGCGCCTCGGTTGCGCACGTTAGAAAAAAATTAATATTTTCGTATAATTTTAATATTTTCTTTGATGCCAATTTTTTCAAGTATCTGGAAATCATACGCGTATCTGTATTGTAGAGACTATTTGCTGATCCGCAGCAGACAACGCATGTCTATAAGAGACACCTGTTTTCATCAAACAATTTGATAATATACCGAATCGAACAGTATTGTTAAAAATCGTTGAATTTGAAAAGCATTATATTCTTGAAATTTTGAATAAAAATTGGTCATATTTGAACAATTCACATTAGAAATATGGATGAATGAGGACTTTTATCACTTTTAGCGTGTAAATAAGAATTTTTCTAAGAATTTTCTAGAGTACGTGAAGTAAAACAAAAAAACTTCACGGTGAACATTTTCAAATTGTATTCTGAAAGGTTCAGTATTTGTGAATGCAAGATTTTTCAAATTAATTTTATATAAAGAAGCGAGCTTTTTCTACGATTTTAGGAATCAAAATAGTAATACTGATCATGCTATAAAAAAATCAATATTTTTAATTGAATAACTTTATAACACACAATAAGAATTTATTTAAACAATGTTTGTTGAAAATGAATTCATTCTTACTATCGCTTCTTACCAATATCTGGTCAATCGTCGAATTTTAATAATTGATGACTTATTTTTTCAATGACAATATTCTGTACTTCTCTATTGTCTCAAATTTTGAATTTTAGAATCGTTCTAATGCTTTGAATGTTTTGATTTGGTAGAAATAACTTAGGTCACACACGACCCCCTTTTCCAGGTTTTGTGAAGGCGGGAAGGCATCCCTGTGACAGGTCACATGAATAACTTTGGTCGCACACGACCCTCTTTTACAGGTGTTGTGAGGGCGGGAAGGCATCCGTGTGACAGGTCACATAAATAACTTTGGTCGCACACGAACCCCTTTCCCAGGTGTCGCAGGGCGGGAAAGCACTTTTGCCACAAGTCACAGAAATAACTTTAGTCACACACGACCTCCTTTTCAGCCTATCGTGCGGGAAGGGCGGCACCCCTGTGACAGGTCATAGAAATAACGTATGTCACACACGACCCCCTTTCTCAGGTTTTGTGGGGGCGCGAAATCACCCCTTTCACAGGTCACAGAAATGACAGAAGTGACACACGACCTTATTTCCAGCCTATCGTGTGGGCTGGAAGGCACCTCTGTGATAGGGAACAAAAAATAACTCAGGTCACACACGACCACCTTTCCCAGTTGTCGTGGGGGTGGGAAGGCATCCCTGTGACAGGTCACATAAATAACTTAGGTCACACACGACCTCCTTTCCAGCCTATAGTGGAGGCAGAAAGGCACCCCTGTGATAGTTCCCAGAAATAACTTAAGTCACACACGACCTCCTTTTCTGCCTATCGTGGGGGCGGGAAGGCACCCCTGTGACAGGTCACAGAAATAACTTAGGTCATACACGACCTCCTTTCCACCCTATAGTTGGGGCCGGAAGGCACCCCTGTGACAGGTCACTGAAATAACTTAGGTCACACACGACCTCCTTTCCAGCCTATCGTGGGGGTGGGAATGCACATCTGTGGCAGGTCACAGAAATAACTTAAGTCACACACGACCTCCTTTCCAGCCTATGGGTTGGGCGGGAAGGCATCCCTGTGACTGGTAACATTAATAACTAAGGTCACATACGACCCGCTTTTCCAATTGTTGTGGGGGCGGGAATGCACCCCTGTGACAGGTCACAGAAATAACTTAAGTCACACACGTCCTTCTTGCCAGCCTATCGTAGGGGCGGGAAGGCACCTCTGTGACAGGGAACAAAAAATAACTCAGGTCACACACGATCTCCTTTATAGCCTATCGTGGTGGCGGGAAGGCAACCCTTTGATAGGTCCCAGAAATAACTTAGGTCACACGCAACCCATTTTTCCAGGTGTTGTGAGGGCGGGAAGGCGTCCCTGTGACAGGTCACATAAATAACTTTGGTCGCACACGGACCCCTTTTCCAGGTGTTGCAGGGCGGGAAGGCACCCTTGCCACAGGTCACAGAAATAATTTAAGTCACACACGACCTCCTTTTCAGGCTATCGTGGGGGAAGGAAGGCACCCCTGTGACAGGTCATAGAAATAACTGAGATCACACACGACCCCCTTTCCCAGGAGTTGTGGTGGCGCGAAGTCACCCCTGTCACAGGCCACAGAAATAACTTGAGTCACACACCACCCCCTTTCCCAGGTGTTGTGGGGGCGGGAAGGCACCCCTGTGTCAGGTCACAGAAATAACTTAGGTCACACACGACCTCCTTTCCAGCCTTTCGTGGGGGCGGGAAGACACCCCTGTAACAGGTCTCAGAAATAACTTAGGTCACACACGACATTCTTTCCAGCCTATCGTGGGGGCGGGAAGGCACGCCTGTGACAGGTTATAGAAATAACTTAGGTCACACACGAATCTTTTTCCCAGGTGTTGTGCAGGCAAGAAGGTACCCCTGTGACAGGTCACAGAAATAACTTAAGTCACACCGGACCTCCTTCGCAGCCTATCGTGGGGGCGGGAAGGCGCCCCTGTGACAGGTCGCAGAAATAACTCAGGTCACACACGACCTCCTTTCCAACCTATTGTGGGGGCGGGAAGGTACCCCTTTGATTGATTACAGGTATAATGTTGTTTATAAACCTACCTGTACAATAGTTCCTTGTTTTTGCATTGTATCGCCATTGTTTTCGGCTTAGTACCTACTCACGTGCTTCACCGCGGTAAGGTT
The DNA here is from genome assembly GCA_011634705.1 of Andricus grossulariae. Taxonomy (NCBI): domain Eukaryota; kingdom Metazoa; phylum Arthropoda; class Insecta; order Hymenoptera; family Cynipidae; genus Andricus; species Andricus grossulariae. Next base: position 84,774,425 of record JAABKJ010075445.1, on the reverse strand, counting down.
GGAGTATTTTCAAGAACATTTTTTTTATATTTTGTTATATTTATCATTAATTTTTTTTATTTTTTCAAATTTTATTATTGCGAGAAATATTTGCATTTACTTCAATTGAGAATGCTGATTATAATCAGTGGCCAAGGTAGCATACTTTAATATTTGCGATTAGTTCTTTAAATGGATCAGCATCTATTTTCTAGAGCCGTCGCCACCACAAAAATTCGCAGAAGTGATCTTCAAGATTGCTCTTGTGCACTCCTCCTCGTGAGAGGAATCATCGCATTCACCGCCAAGATGACTTGATGTTTTGAGTGTGTGCTCCGGTATCGCTATTCACAAGCTCTTTGAAATGCTTAACACTTTGGTGAACAAATCCATGATCTTCGAGATTGACTTAGCCCTTCCAACAATCTTTGTGAATCTCTGTCCCTTCTGCTACGTGCTTGTTTATTAATCTGATTAGAGTAGGCTGATCTCTCTTGTTATTGGGACAGATTTCCAATTGATAGTTGTAAGAATGACCTCTGTGAATCATTCCGAGGATCCATGATCCTTCAACTATCCGTCCTTTCTCATTTTTTCGACGGCCGATTTAAACTTTAAAGGAAGGTATAATAGTAATATTATAAAAGTATACTTACAGATTATTTTTGAATTTAAATCGAAACCAAAAGTCAGAGAATAAACCGAAACGTGATGATATGTATTACGTGCTCTCTACTTTGAGGTTAACCCGTTAACGTAAGATTTAGGTACAGAAAACTCAGAAAGTGAGAACAACAGAACACAGATCGAGAAAGATTTTTACCGTCCGAAAAAGCCAACTAACTCAGCGACCTTTGCTATTGGTTTAAACCTGGTTTGAACTTTCCTATGAATACCAGTGATTGGTTGATATAATTTAGGAGACATGATTTGACATGATATGTTCTCAACTGCTTGGTTGTCTCAACCCCGTCTTTAAGTAGATTGGCATATAAGGGCTTTAGCACCTGCAAGAAAAAGCCATGATCAAGGCAGGCAGCCTGCCTGCAGAAAGTCAACAAGAGCGAAAGACATATCGAACAATAAAAACGGTCCGTCTTTTTCACTCTTATGGACTTTCTGCAGGCAGACTTTCACCTGTCACCCTAAGTAGTCAACTGAAAATCGCCAATTTTGTGGCCAGTTGCCAAACCTGAAAATTGGTCGCCATCTGTAAAAAAAAATCGCCAATTTGGCGACAAATCGCCAATACTGGCAACTCTGCAATGGAGAAAGAGCGATGCTTCAGGACGAGGAGAAATATGAACATCCAGGTTTCTCTCAAACACAAAGATCTGACTGAACTGGATGACGAAAAGACGAATCCATCAACTCAGCATTAAGATAAGCTGGACTGCCGATCCGTCATCACACACTCAGCAGGTCAAAGCTGCTCACCATCAGGCAGCCTATTGTTGACAGAATACGGGTACTATCTGACGCTAGGCCCTCCAGTTACTGCCGAACACCCGCCCAAAGCAGATGAGCTCGGATCATTTATGAGAGAAGTCTACGAAGGCCAGCATCAACTGAAAGAAAATTCTAAGAACATAAATAGATTCAAGGAGCTGTGCAGTTCCCTCATAACACCTGAGGAGGAATGCCCATCCATCACTATAGGGGATGTGAAAAAAGTATTAAAAGGCATGAAGAACTATTCCGCCCCAGGACCAGATGGTGTCAAGAGCTTCTGGCAGAAGAAATTTCCTTTAAGCCACCAACATCTGGCTCGTATCCTCATCTCATATCTAAATTCGAAAGAGCCTATTTCGGAGTGGCTGGTGGAAGGGCGCACAGTGCTCCTCTCGATGAAGAGCAACTTGTCTGACCTTAAGAATTAGTCTGGATTGAATACCGGAAAGCTATCAATTCAACCTCCCTTAGACTTATCATCTGTCTATTGGAAAGCTTAAAGGTCCATCCACACATCGTGAGGTGCATAGAGAGATTGACGCCACTTTAAATATGAGGTTTAAATGCGGGCCAGATGTTGACGCGTAGAAGTAAACCTCTTAAACCAGTTGTTCTTGATACCATCTGGTCTTGCAGCGGAAAAGTTCTTCGTTCCCCTAAATACTATTTTCACCTCTTCGTGAATGATTGATGGACCCTTGAAAAGGATGATATTTTCAGTGTTTTCTTCAAATTCCAGTGTTTTTGGTATCTTGTATACCTTTCTCCAAAAAGTCTTTACCTCGTCGGGCTTGGGTGGAATTTTGACAGAAACAGGGAGATCGCTGAAGAGGCGCGATGAGCCAGCAGGAAACTGTTGATTCTTCCTGACACACCTCTCTCTCTCTTTCTCTCTCGCTCTTCTATATTCTCCTTCTTGCGTCAGATAACACCCGTATTTTGTCAACAATATGCTGCTTGATTGTCAGCAGCTTTGACTTGTTCAGTTTGTGATGGTAGATTTTCAGTTCTTGGGCGAACTTTCGAACTCTTTCCGTGAACGGCCTACCAGGTGTTATGTCGTCAATCACACACTGAACACGGCACGCTTTCTATATTGCCCAGCCAATCTTGTTGTTCAGTTGATGCAAGCTTCTTTTGGTCTTTTCATCCGTCTTCTATTTTAAACGTGATTTGAATTAGCCAAAGCTCTCGTCGCAACATAAGCTGAACAATTGATGTTACAGATGTCGGACTCCTCCGAGATATCCTCACAAAGGTAGGCATCCATTTCAGCCAAATCTTGGGACTTAGGAGGAACCTGAATGTTAATGTTTCTCCTTGTCCTGAAATCGCGATCATTTATCAGGTGCCTGCTTTCCGCGGTTGGTCTTAATGTCGGTTACCCCTCTTCGTCTGCGGCTTGCTCATACAGCGGTTGGGGAGACGCTCTGCGTACATACTCAGTTTTTGAGAGGAAGACAGCTTGATTTCTTAAAGACTAATCCGAGATTTGCTAAGGCTCTGGGTGTTTCTGGCGCTACAGAGGGTGCAAACGCGCCATACAGCTTTCCTCAAAAGGGATAATGCTGGCCTCGTAGCAGTCCAGAAAGTCATCCTTCAGTCGATTCGTCTGCTTAAGGCTCGTCAAACGACTGGGGTTTTCCCCAGGTCCATAATACGCTAGGTATTGTGTATGCTGGACAGCAACCACCCGGTATATTTTTGAATAGTCTAGAGTAATATATATATATATATATATATATATATATATAAACATGTATCACCTGTTCCTTATAGGGCTATCTAGCCCTAGGAACTTTTCATGAATAAATACAAATACAAATACAATGTAACACATTATTATTTATGAGAGCTATTCTCTTGTCTGATCAGTGCAAGCACTATTGACTATGTTAACCAAGGTCATGACTGAGGAAAATGAGATTGGTTAGAGACGAGGAAACGACGCGGAACAAGGAACTAAATAATCAACTACGCTCTAGTCCGTACGGCCGCATCAATTCAACGATCTCGTGAAGAAACCTATACTATCAGCCAACGGGTGTGTTAGAATGCCGAGTGAACTCTTGCTGTCTTCTATTCTGCATTTAATGAACGATAAATTCTTTCAAGTTTCACACGAACCTATTGTGCATAGGTTCTGTGTTCACCGACTAACATATGCCATTATTTGCTGAAAGTTCTCTGGCGTGCTTTACGGACGCGCTGATTAGACGGCAAGTCTGGTTCCAAGGGAAAGCTTTCTGATTCCGGCAAGACCACAGGCTGGTCTCGTCACTTTCTTTCTGTACGTTCAAGATGAAACCACGTCTTTCTATCTTATTTTCGCAAGTTGAATTTTGTTATAATCAAAAGTATAAGATGAAACTAAAATTTCCGAGAAAATGTTCCTGGTAAAGTCTTTTTTATTTCTGGTAAACTAGATTGATGGAAATTCCATTGGAATTAAAAATATTGATTCTTATATCAAGCAGCGTCTCTCCAACAAACTAGCCTTGCCTCTCTTATGTGGCAATCTCGCTAATCTTATGTTTTATTTAACGTGCAGGGCCCTATCGCGAATTAACTAATTACCGAGTAATATATTCAAATTCAATAGTTGTAGGCGACTAACAATCAATTTGTGATATTTTCGGTCATCATAAAATCAAGCGTGGTTACTGGCCCATTGTGCCATAAAATGGACGTCAGAATCACAATTTTGCAGGTAAAATAGCATCATCTTGGTAACTGGTCTAAACGCAGTAAAGAATTTCACTTACTTGAGATATATATGAAAACCTTTCAATTCTGTTATCTTGATCCGACTTCTGAGTCATTTTTAATAAACTTATGTTTTACTTTTATTTCAAAGCTTGGTCTCCAAATTAATGTACTTGTTAGCCCCTTTTCCTAAACCAAGCCTCTTTTCTTTTGTAAATAACTAGCAACCTGGCATGGCACATAGTAGTTTGCTGCTTTTTAATATTTACTAAAAAGAAACTAGGGGCTAAAGCAGATAATGAGATATAAAACGACAAAAATATTCTAGAATGGCACCCTCGTGCATCATGGTTAAGTATTTTTCGAGGAGCTGTCTCGATTCAGTCATGTCCCGTGACATATATATATCTACATGTATTTATCTATATGTTAATATATTTGTCCCACTGGAAGAAACTGTCATCTAAAAAAAAAAAAAATGACATCGGCTCCCAGTAGGACCGCGGTAAGTCCCGCTCATGGCCACGTCTCACAACCGTGAGATGGTTGGTCACAGGACACGACGAAATCACAACGACAGGCCGGCGAAACCCTCGTGTGTTTTGAGGACACGAAGCAACCCAAGGATGACAGCTTTCTGCATCCATCTCGCAAGTGCCGTAGCATATTTTCGTTACGCGGGTATGGATTTAAGGTTACGAACCAGTGATATATTAGCACCTCTGAGAGCACCTATCACAATGACAATTACTTGTACCGAATATTTGAATACAGTCGTTGCAGCCCCCTTTCAAGGTTCCGATACCTTTCCTTCTTCTCTTTCTCCTTGGCAGTGAGGTTGTATTCGAAAGGAGCCGAGAATTCGATCACGTTCCAGAAAATTTGGTTCTTCTCGTTTTGTACAATTAACTCTATCTCCCATGAAGCGTTCGGCAGGGCAGAGTCGCGGCCAACACCGTAAGAGCGAAAAAGATGGTAATAAAGCACTCTTAGGGTGTATGACACGCTCTGGACCTATCGCCTGGAACCTCTTGACATAAGATGCGGTCACAGTATGCTAAGGTGCAAATGAAACCGTCCTAGCATGCGAAAATAAAACCTTCTGTACCTGAATTGAGTCCTGATGATCTGAGAAAAGCAAAAGTTTGCTCCTTCGACAAGGACTGTTTCTCTACATTTTTCTGAGAGCTTCCGTGCATTTTCTTGTCGAGTAGCTGTTGGTAAAATGTTGCAAACTCTGCTTTCTTCACTTCAGTTCTTAAAGTGTACGTATAATCGCGAAACTGACAAATTGATATGCAAGCTTTTATGCATATTCATGATCTGACGTGTGCTGACATCAAGGGCCTTAGCTTCGTTCTTCATCCATTCAACCACCGCAAACGAGTAGAGTAGAACTGGGACGGCAAGCATGTTAGTCGCAGATACCTTGTTCAACGCCGACAGATGAGATGACCAAATCGGTCTAAGAAGATACTTGTTTTTGCTTCGCAGAAACTCCTTTACTGATGTTACGTCCTGAATGCGGCTTTGAGGCATGTCCAGGTACGTATAGGTCTCTCCAGTGTTAAGATGTCTAATAACAATTATATCCACAAGCTCAGGGTCCTTGGGAACGCCAACAATCTTTCCTTTCTTCAGATGATAATATAACCTCACTTATTCCGGAATGCATTACGTGCGAGATTAAATGAATTATTTTTTATAAAATTTAAGAAATGAGTAAATCAAAAGATTTCACCTGGGGCAAAAAGTAACATTTTTGCCATTTTCCCTCTTTAAAATAAAATTGAACTCCTCCCAAAAGGATTAAGAAGAAGCTATCAAGCAAGTCAGTCAGTGTCTTCGTTGTATTAAAGAAGGAGGTTATGTTTATTTTCTATATAAGCGCAGTCGCCACCTTGAAATAGTAAATTACATGTAAAAAACTAGGGACGTAAATTACGTATGTAATTTACATGTAAAAAACTACGTCAACTACCTAAGGTATATCAGGTAGATTACGTACGCAACCCTGGTAATTGCAGATGACTTCCAGTGATGCCGAATTAGTGGTTTTCCCACTAGATTTAGGATTTTTTTATCCTTCAGTGGAAATTCTAGTGGGACAAGTTGTTTAGTAGGAAACTTAGTGGTTTTTGTTTTCATCAGGGTTTTTTTTTTAGGTTTTCCATATATAATCCCTAATATCTTCCAATTATTACCATTTTTTGTACGGACGCATGATCCAAGGACGCTTTTATATCTCTTCTTACCAGGCTGTAAATGATGTGTTTTTTAACTTGAAACGTCCCAATGTTAAGAAAAAGAATTTTTAAATGTGTTACAAAAATCAGGCTACCGCGCACAGCCAAATTATTATATAGTTATCTCTGGTTGAACTATTAAATAAATGTTATTACATAAAATCATTATTTATCACTTTCACTTTTTTTCTTAACACTATTGAAGGAAAGCAGTATTAAATATTATTTACTAAAATTTCCTATCGATTACTGCTTTGGTACACATTTACGATTTTAAAAATCCCGCGCTGTTGACTGATTGGATCGACTCGGTTTTATAGTGATTCGTAGTTTTAACGTTCAAAACTTATGTTTATAATCTTAAGAAATTGAAATTACGTGTGCGCTTAATTTGATTTTACTATTTTAAAAAAGTTGTATAATTTAGTGGGAAATTTTATTTTTTAGAGGGAAATAGGACTAGGTCTGGGGGGAAAGAGCTTCAGCCATCTGGCAACACTGATAACTTCTACATCCGGCTGCTCATGGCAGGTAACACTTCGTGGCAGGTAAGTATAGTGTGAATAGATAAGTATCAACCACTAATAAAAACTAAACATGGCTAATTTCGACAAATTGGAAGTACACTTAACACTAATTTAGTCATTTTCTTTAGTGAAATTATTTATTGAAGTCATCAGAAATGGCAGCTCCTCAAGAGGACCACTTAATGCTGGCATCTACATATATATGAGTAACGTTCGATTACTTATTAACTAGGAGAGGCTGTCAGTGGTCCTCAGCAAGTTGTTATTCTCATGTCTCATTTGATATCATAATTGACCCCGACTTAAACAAATTCGGTATCAGAATTTAACCAAATAAGCGAGTCATTCAGTTCTGCCTTGAATATTTGGGCCATTTGCGCTGAATGTGATACAGATACATTTATTTTCGTTTATCTTATAGATATATAGTAGTTGTTAGTCTGCTACTCGTGCCTAGTGATGCCCTTTTTGTTATTTCTCTTTCTTCATGAGCATGTCTCTGTCTTTTTTTTTGTTTGAACGGGAGAGCGACGAGTTCGCGTGCACTGAATTCTGTATCTGGAAGCTATGCATATGAATTCCGAGCGAGCGAACCACGTTATTTGTGCGTATGTGAGACATCGAAGTCTGGTGTGTACGTTGGCGCCAGGCCACATTCTCGCGGCAAGTAGTTGCCCCCTATATGTGCTCGTGCCCCCTTGGGGATTAAGAATTCAACAACCGGTATGAACATTGATTTGTCCTCGTCTTACTGTCCGGTAAATGATCCTCTACAGCTTATTGACATGACATATGTCCAAATGCTGCTCAACGACCATATACATAATTGGACAATTCAAATTTTTGTTTAAAGTTTTTAGTTAAAATACTAGTTAGGGACGTTTTCCAAAGTAGCCGTTAGACCATGAAATGACCGGAAATTTTTTAAGACCCGGAAGGAAACCAGGAAATTACAGTGAATTTATTTTTTGATGCGGGATTATTGTAAATCTTAGTTTTAGTAGAAGAACTTATCCAATAGCATACTGTCGTTAAATGTTCAAGCACTTTGAACCCACAATTCTGTATCCGGAAAGTTTCTCATATTTTCTAAAGGTGATTTCGCATGTATCGTTCCATAAGGGGTTACAAATCTGCGTATGCTGTCGGATATTTTTTGAGCTGGTAAACCAAATTGTACCCCCAAATAGCACACCTCTCGAAAAACCCCCTAGTCCTTTCTTCGGACTTGGTCCCAGTGTTCCGAAGAAAAAAACAGGTGTACCGCCTAGCTTCTATACTGAGAGACTTTTTGTTAGAATAAATGATAAAAATTAATGAGAATTTAGTATAATATCGTTCTAAAATAGGGGAAACAGGGTTTGAGTATCAAAAATTAATATAGTGGTTTTCAGCCGGCAAAATTAATATTTTTGTTTGAATAAATGGAAAGGATGTTGCATTAACTCTTATAAAACTTGCGAAAATTTCCGCAGACGATCTCATATCTGATGAAGAAAATTTATTGGATCAACGAGAAGGATTCTATCAGGATTATGTCGCATGGCAGAAAGAGAAAACTCCCAACCGGGAAGTAAAGAAACCAAATGTCTGCGGTAAACTGTGGGTAGAAATCACGAAGTCTCAATTTGGAGATCATCAGGAAGAGTTGTGGTTGAGATTATTCAACCTCAAAGTCAAAGACGTCATAGATAAGAAATTGACAATAGTACGTCTCCAGTTCGCAGATCCAATTATTACACCATTAGAAAAACTCAAAATTCAAGAAATAATAAGTTTTCTATGCCACCGATGTCCCACACTAAGCTTCCACACATGCTATAATGCCACGAGAGACCTGAAAAATGAAGAAAAGAAACAGGTAATTAAGGAAGCGCACGGATACGTTATGGCTCAGCATTATGGTGAAAACAAAACTATTGAATGAGCAAGAACAATCGGTGAATGGAAAAACATGGAAGAAGAGGTCATTCACTGTGTGAAAAGATGCCCGGTCTGCCAGTTGCAAAAAACAACTAGAATAAAAAATCAGAGGAAGCTATTATCCCCGATACGCCAGTTGACCCCAACGATAAAATAGCTATGAACATTTTCGGGCCATTGCCAACCACACGTTCGTTAAATAACTATATCCTATCTATCCAAGACCAACTCACCAAATATCTCATTTTGGTCCCACTTAAAGACGCCGAATCTGAGAGAATAATTGAAGCACTTTTTTTATCATTATATATATGTTTGGGTCTCCTAAACACATACTTACCGACTAAGGAGCCAACTTTGTTTCAGAAATTGTCCAAAATTTCGAGAATCTGTTTAGAATCCGACATATCAAGACTTCCACCTATCATCCACAATCTAACGGAAGTCTAGAAAGGTCACATTCTACCCTAAAAGACCTTATAAGAACATGCATGGAGGACAATACAGTTGAATGGGATAACAAACTAAAAATCGTGACCATGGCTCATAATCCTATGAAACATGAAGGAACTTGGGTATTCTCCTTTCCAACTCACTTTTGAAAGAGAACCAAACATCCCTTCTATGTTGAGCACAACACTTTCAATATAGTACTCGGACCTTGCTCAAAAGTGGAAAGATAGGCATGAAAGATATTTTAACAGAGCCAGAGAGAGAATAATGTTGCAAAAAGAAAAGTACAAGAAACAGCAAGATGCAAGGAATATAAAATCACAAGGAATTTATGTACCCGGAGACCTGGTGAAGCTTATCAACCAAACACCTGTCAACAAGCTCTCTCCTAGTTCGAAAGGGCCCGCGGTTATCTTAGAAGCAATAGAAAATAACAACTACAAAATTGGTTTTGATAATAAAACTCTCACCATCCATGCCAACCAACTAATGCCATACTATACGTAATTTCAGATGTTTCTCGTCCATATTTTGTTACCGCAAGTGGGAGTGAGTCTAGGAGATTATACCCGAACACGAATACCTATTTACCAACAAAACTTCCTACGTTACCACCGATCGCGAAACACACAGTAAATGTAAATCACTTGCCGAATATAAAATTTCTAACCGAAATCAACCCAACTATAGGCTAATACACACAAATAACTGCGACGCTAGTATTCTTAGGAAATATCAAGACTCTGTAGAATGTAGCTTTTCACCTTTCAAACTACATAGTGAGAGTTATATACCAACTACGAAAGGTTATATACTTTTGCCCAGTAGAAAGTTAACATTAGATTTTGTCTGCCAAGACTACAACCTCGATAGAAGTATAGACTAACATTTATATTCAGGGTTCTGGATGTAAAGTTATATCAGATAATGTACAACTTTATTTAGAGAAAACGTCCACCTACGAAAAAACCATTGTATTAAACAAGACGTACGAAACACCTTACGATAAGAATTCGCTAGATATGCTAGAGCCACCTATTAACTCCACCTCGACAACTAGATGTTAAATTTTAGGGACTAAAATCTGTAAGGGGTAATAAAGTGAACTTATTGCCCTCATCCTGTTACATATGTATACGTATCAAAATTTAATACCTTCGTTTTTAAGACATTGAGAAAATAAAAACTACACAAAATCAACAAATAAGACAAAAATGAATTACGGACCCTCTTCACTATATCCAATTTTTTTGTTTTTGTTTGAAAAATTTGTTGATTAGGAAGATATAAATTGCGTTAGTATATGCTCAGATTCGAAAATGTTTTTTCTGCCTTATAGAATGAAATACCATAATATAAATCAATGAACACCAAACACAAGTTAAGCACTGTTTGGCAAAAGTGTTGCCAAATCCTCACTACTTGTTTGAATCATGTTTCGCGCGTGAACAAAAATATTATTCTTTGGAAAGTTATAAAACGCCTCAGTATTTAAGAGATCAGGTATCCTTTTTGCGCAAAAACGGATTTGAAGCTCTTTATCGGCAAGAAGAAGAGCATCATCCTCCAGTAAACATACCACCCGTTCCAGCAAGACCACCTTCACAGATAGTCGATAATGTCAACATGAGAAGCAGGAGATCTATCCACCAAAAAGTCTTTCTCAGGATGGACAAATTATCTGAAGCTATAACTTATTGTTATATAATCTTCATTTTTTATAGTTGTTAAGTACACAATTCGCCAATACGATCGCTTACACATATACGCGCACGCTTAAACACGCTTTGGAAAATCGCACAATCTGAGGATTCGAACCCTACATATACTAACTAACTTGTGTTTTCTACCGCGCGCTCTAACTCATTTCGCTATCGATGCACTTGGATCTTGGTTACAAAATCTTGGCCATATAGTGTAAGGCAGAGACGTACCATGTCGTACGGTGAAGCTGAGCCATCTTCAAACTAAAACTTGTTGAACTCAATGTTTCTTTGAAGAAAACAGATTTCTGATCAATAATTCTTTTTTCTTTGAATATTTGAAAAAATTATAAACTATCTAAAGTTAATGAACAATGAACAAAAGTCAAGTGCAAAAATGCTTTAATAAATGTGGTGGCAAAAAGCGATTTTCTGTAATACACGAACCTCCATAAAACACGCAGTTTTCAATTTATCCAATTATTTCGTAATACTTTCTTACTCAGTTTTTAATGCAAAATGACAGTTCCTAAACAATAATTTAAAATAAAATGAAAAAAGAATTCAATTTCAATTATTTCAGAAAGGGCTCATTACTTTTAGTCTTCAAATATTCAAAACGTTAAAAACGATCCAAAAGTAATAAATAGTAAATAAAATCAAGTACAAAAATGTTTTAATAAACTCAATAACAAAAGAATAATTGTATGCTGTACAAAAAGTTTCATAAAACGCACAGTTTTCAATTTATCCAATTCTTTTATTATACTTTTTTACTCATAACAGTTTTAAATGAGAAATAATCTTTCCAAAGCAACAATTTAAAACATGTAAAACAAATAATTGAATTTAACTCATTTCACGAAGCGCTTAATACTTCTTTCTTTATATATCTACACTATTCAAAAACGATCTAAACCTGATGAAGAATACAGAAAAATGCAGTTAAAAACATTTTAATAACATTCGTGAAAAAAAAAACATTTTCTGCTAGAGAAAAACCTTCATAAAATGCACAGTTTTCGATTGATCTAATTTTTTTATAATACTTTTGAACTTGGTTTTTAGTTTAAAATAATAATTCCTAATCAATAGTTAAAGATATGTATAAGTTATGGAAGCATATTGGCTACAAGTCACAACTTATTTGAATTTTCATTTTATTAGCACAATGAGCATTGTAAAAAAACTTGTTTATCGAAAATATATTATTTTCGGGTGCAGTTCCGAATAGCTAAATTTTCCGATTTTCTTTCGAAACTTCGTATACTTATGTATTTTGACGCGCTCATTACGAATATGATAGTGAAAAGTGGCGACTAAGCGATTTTCATGGTGAAAACCATGAAAAACACCACAAAAATCGTCTTTTTTGCATTTATCTCAGTGAATACGCAGATATTCGTAAAATGTTGTGAACAAAAGTTTTAGCTAATGTAAAAATACATATTTTTTGTTGAATACACTTTTTGCCTAAAACCATTATTTTTTCAGAAAAAGACGATGGAGTTGTGTTTAGTTATATGTAATGTCTTTTAATTGTTCATTAAAAAAGATTGTGTTCGCCGGATGCAGGAAAAGTCAATGAAAAACTCATTACTTAAAGAAAAAAACAACTATTACTTTATTAATAGAATTAAAGTTCAGTTGACTAAGACCCTTTTCTTTTCACATAGTACACTCAATTACACTCAATCTGCAATCACGAATTTCAGAGTAATTAGTGATTATCGAAGACGTAATAAAGATTAGCGAACAATCCGTCGCAGTTCACAAGTTTTCGCACACTGGTTCTAATTGAGGGGCGTGTCGGAGAGGTCACTTGCACACAAACTTCAAGCGAGAAAAAGACAGACACCAGTGTAATGCTTACCACTTTCGACATTTATTCTGAATTTGCTGATTTTCCGAACATACCGCCCGCCTCGTAGCGAATGCATCAAGAAAGAACAATAAACATATAATAAAGTCCTTTCAAAGGGTAGCTCTGGTACCGCCTGCCGTATGAATTAGAAGAGATAGAAACCAACCAAAGTGAAAAAGTCATAGAAGAAGCATTAAACTAGCCAATTTAGGTCTAAGCCGCTCGCCATGATCCCATAGTATTTTAGTAAGGCAGATAAATATAAAGGTACAAAAAATTAATACTAATCCTTAATACTGAGCTTTAGATCTCGCCCTGTTCTTTCGATCTTACAGGTAAAAGGCAAATTTGAGTAATCGGTCGATCATACTCAGAACTAGAAGTTTTTACTTGAACTGAACGCACTAAATCATCCTTTGCCTTATAACATTTTATAATTCGTCCTTGTAACCATCGGGATGGTGGTAGCGAATCATGTTTGATAAGAACAATATCACCAATCATAAGGTTTAGTGTTTTATTGAACCACTTGTAGCGTTTTTGCAAAGATTGGAAGTAATCAATGCCCCATCTTCTCCAGTAATTTTCAGAAAGTTTTTGAACCAGTTGCCAGCGTGTTAATCGATTTTCCGTAACAAATTCCACGGATGGCTCCGGAATACTAGTCAAAGGTGCTCCTATTAAAAAATGTCCAGGTGTTAAGTAAGCAAAGTCTTCAGGATTAAAATCAATCGAGAATTCCCTCGAATTCAAAAAGAATAACAATTTCAAATTCAAATCACTATAAATTGATTAGACAAATATTCGAACATTATTATAAAATCCAGTGAAAACGATTAAATTAATACCTGGAACCTGTTGAAAATTCCTAAAAATGCCATGATTTTCATAGCAGGAAAAAAAAATCGTTGTAACTTCCTTCAAGCCATTAAAATCAATCGAGAATTCCCTCGAATTCAAAACGAATAACAATTTCATACTCAAATCACTATAAATTGATTAGAAAAATATTCGAACATTATTATAATATTCAGCGAAAACCATTAAATTAATCCCTGGAACCTGTTAAAATGTCCTCTCAATTCCACAACTTTATAGTAGGGAAAAAAGCTTTGAAACTTCCTTCAAACCATTGAAGACAATCGAGTATTCCCCCGAAATTAAAAAGAATAACAATTTCAAATTCAAACCACTATAAATTGATTAGAAAAATATTCAAACATTATTATAAAATTCAGAGAAAACCATTAAATTAATCCCTGGAACCTGCTAAAAAGTCCTGCAAATGCCATGATTTTTATAGAAGGAAAAAATAGCTTTAAAATTTCCTTCAAGCCATTAAAATCAATAGAGAATTCCATCGAATTAAAAAAGAATAAAAAATTATAATTCAAATCACTATAAATTGTGTAGAAAAATATTCCAACACTATCATGAAATTCAGTAAACCCCATTAAATGAATGACTGGAGCCTGCGAAAAAGTCCTAAAAATGCCATGCTTTTTATAGGAAGAAAAAGTCTTTGAAACTTCCTTGAAATGAATAAAATCAATCAATAATTTCCTCGATTTCAAAAAGAATAAAAATTTCAAATTCAAATCACTGTAAATTGATAAGAAAAATATTTCGACATTATTTGAAAATTCAGTGAAAGCCATTAAATCAATCCATGGAACCTGTCAAAAAGTCCTAAAAATGCCATGATTTTTATAGTAGAAAAAAAAGGCTTTGAAACTTCCTTTAAATCTATAAAATCAATCGAGAATTCCCTCGAATTCAAAAAGGATAACAATTTCAAATTCAAATCACTATAAATTGATTAGACAAATATTCGAACATTATAATAAAATCCAGTGAAAACCATTAAATTAATCCCTGGAACCTGTTGAAAAGTCCTAAAAATGCCACGATTTTCATAGAAGGAAAAAAAAATCTTTGTAACTTCCTTCAAGCCATTAAAATCAATCGAGAATTCCCTTGAATTCAAAACGAATAACAATTTCAAACTCAAATCACTATAAATTGATTAGAAAAATATTCGAACATTATTATAAAATTCATTGAAAACCATTAAATTAATCTCTGCAACCTGTCAAAAAGTCCTGAAAATGCCATGATTTTTATAAGAGGAAAAAAAAGCTCGGAAGCTTCCTCCAAACCATTAGAATCAATCGAGGATTCCCTCGAATTCAAAAAGAATAACAATTTCAGATTCAAATCACTATAAATTTATTAGAAAAATATTCGAACATTATTATAAAATTCATTGAAAACCATTAAATTAATCTCTGGAACCTGTCAAAAAGTCCTGAAAATGCCATGATTTTTATAAGATGAAAAAAAAGCTCGGAAACTTCTTTCAAACCATTGAAATCAATCGAGAATTCCCTCGAATTCAAAAAGAATAAAAATTTCGTATACAAGTCACTATCAATTGGTAAGAAAAAAATTCGAAAATTATGATAAGGTTTGGTGAAAACCATTAAATTACTCTCTGGAACCTGTGAAATTTTCTCAAAATGCCATGATTTTTATGAGAGGAAAAAAAAGCTTTGAAAATTCCTTCTAACCATTAGAGTCAATCGAGAATTCCTTCGAATTGAAAAAGAATAATAATTTCAAATTCAAATCGCTATAAATTGATTAGAAAAATATTCGAGCATTATTATAAAATACAGTAAAAACCATAAAATTAATCTCTGGAACCTGCCAAAAGTCCTAAAAATGCCATGATATTTGTAAGAGAAAAACAAGATCTGAAACTTCCTTCAAAATCATTAAGATCAATCGAGAATTCCCTCAAATTCGAAAAGAATAACAGTTTTAAATTCAAATCACTATAAATTGATTATAAAAATATTCGAACATTATTTTAAAATTTAGTGAAAACCATTGAATTAATCTCTGGTACCTGTCAAAAAGTCCTAAGAATGCCATGATATTTATAATAGGAAAAAAAGCTCTGAAACGTTCTACATAATCATTAAGATCAATCGAAAATTCCCTCAAATTCAAAAAGAATAACATTTTCAAATTCAAATCACTATAAATTGATTAGAAAAATATCCGAACATTATTATAAAATTCAGTGAAAACCATTAAAATAATCTCTAGAACCTGCCAAAAGTCCTAAAAATGCCATGATATTTATCAGAGGAAAACAAGCTCTGAAACTTCCTTCAAAATTATCAAAATCAATCTAGAATTCTCTCAAATTCGAAAAGAATAATATTTTCATATTCAAATCACTATAAATTGATTAGAAAAATATTCGAACATTATTATAAAATTCATTGAAAACCATTAAATTAATCTCTTCCCACGAATTCAAAACGAATAACAATTTCAAATTCAAGTCAACGTAAATTAATTGAAAGAATATACGAAACTAATTAAAAAATTCAGTGAAAACCATTAAATTAATCTCTAGAACCTGTCAAAAGTTCCTAAAAATGCCACGATTTTTATAAGAGGAAAAAAAAGCTTTGAAACTTCGTTCAAACCACTGAAATCAATCGAGAATTCCCACGAATTCAAAAAGAATAACAATTTCAAATTCTAATCACATTATATTAATTAGAAAAATATTCAAACATTATTTTAAAATTCAGTGAAAACCATTAAATTAATCCGTGAAAACTGTCGTAAAGTCCTGAAAATGCCATGGTTTTTGCAACAGGAAAAAAAAGCTTTGAAACTTCGTTCAGACCATTGAAATCAATCGGGAATTCCCACGAATTCAAAAAGGATAAAAATTTCAAATTCAAACCACTATAAATTAATTAGAAATATATTCGAACATTATTACAGAATTTAGTTAAAACCATTAAATTAATCCCTGAAACCTGTCATAAAGTCCTGAAAATGCCATGGTTTTTACAAGAGGTAAAAAAGCTTTGAAACTTCCTTCAAGCCATTAGAATAAATCGAGAATTCCCTCGAATTCAAAACGAATAACAATTTCAGATTCAAATCAACATAAATTAAGTGGAAGATTATTCGAAGCTAATTACAAAATTCAGTGAAAACCATTAAATTAATCCCTGGAACCTGTCAAAAGTTCCTAAAAATGCCACGATTTTTGTAAGAGGAAAAAAAAGCTTTACAACTTCGTTCAAACCATTGAAATCTATCGAGAATTCCGTCGGATTGAAAAAAAAATAACCATTTCAAATTCAAATCACTATAAATTGATTAGAAAAATATTCGAATATTGGTATAAATTTCAGTGAAAACCATTAAATTGATCCCTGGAACCTGTCAGAAAGTCCTAAAATGCCATGATTTTTATAAAAGGAAAACAAAGCTTTGAAACTTCGTTCAAACCATTGCAATCAATCGAGTGTTACCTCGAATTCAAAAAGAATAAAAATTTCAAATTCAAACCACTATAAATTAATTAGAAATATATTCGAACATTATTATAGAATTTAATTAAAACCATTAAATTGATCCCTGAAACCTGTCATAAAGTCCGGAAAATGCCATGGTTTTTACAAGAGGAAAAGAAAAGCTTTGAAACTTCGTTCAAACCATTGAAATCAATCGGGAATTCCCACGAATTCAAAACGAATAACAATTTCAAATTCAAGTCAACGTAAATTAATTGAAAGAATATACGAAACTAATTTAAAAATTCAGTGAAAACCATTAAATTAATCTCTAGAACCTGTCAAAAGTTCCTAAAAAAGCCACGATTTTTATAAGAGGAAAAAAAAGCTTTGAAGCTCCGTTCAAACCATTGAAATCAATCGAGTGTTACCTCGAATTCAAAAAGAATAACAATTTCAAATTCAAACCACTATAAATTAATTAGAAATATATTCGAACATTATTATAAAATTTAGTTAAAACCATTGAATTAATCCCTGAAACCTGTCATAAAGTCCTGGAAATGCCATGGTTTTTACAAGAGGAAAAAAAAGCTATGAAACTGCCTTCAAACCATTTGAATCAATTGAGAATTCCCTCGGTTTCAAAAAGAATAACAATTTCAAATTCAAATCAACATAAATTAATTGGAAGAATATTTTAACATTATTATAAAATGCAGTGGAAACCATCAAATTAATCTCGGGAACCTTTCAAAAAGTCCTCGAAATGCCATGATTTCTATAAGTGGAAAAAAAAGCTTCGAAACTTCCTTCAAACCGTTCGAATTAATCAAGAATTCCCAAGAATTCGAAAATAATAACAATTTCAAATTCAAATTACTATAAATTAATTAGAAAAATATTCGTACATTATTATAAAATTCAGTGTAAACCATTAAGTTAATCCCTGGAACCTGTCAAGAAGTCCTGAAAATTCCGTCATTTTTATAAGAGGAAAAAAACTTCGAAACTTCCTTCAGAACATTTAAATCAATTGAGAATCCCTCGAATTCGAAAAGGATAACAATTTCAAATTCAAATCAACATAAATTAATTAGAAGAATATTCGAAGCTTATTACAAAATTCAGTGAAAACCATTAAATTAATTTCTGGAACCTGTCAAAAAGTCCTAAAAATGAAATGATTTTTATAAAAGGAAAAAGTAGCTTTGAAGCTTCCTCCAAACGATTAAAATCAATCAAGAGTTCCCTCGAATTCAAAAAGAATGACAATTTCAAACTCAAATCACTATAAATTGATTAGAAAAATATTCGAATATTATTATAAAATTCAGTGAAAACCATCAAATTTATCCCGGGAACCTTCCAAAAAGTCCTCGAAATGCCATGATTTCTATAAGAGGAAAATAAGCTTTGAAGCTTCCTTGAAACCATTGAAATCAATCGAGAATTCCCTTGAATTCAGAAAGAATAACAATTTCAAATTCAAATCACTATGAATTAATTAGAAAAATATTCGAACATTATTATGAAATTCAGTGAAAACCATTAAATTAATCCCTGGAACCTGTCAAAAAGTCAAAAATATCAAAATTCAACTAAAAATGGAATAATTACATTTTCAGTTTAAATAATTAATTATTATCCTCAGAAACTAACTTTTAACAAAGTAGTTAAATTTTTTAACCGAGGAAATTAATTTTTAACCAAACAGAAGAATTTTTAACCAAAAAGGTTAATTTTATACCAAAAAATACAAGTTTTTAACATAAGCTTGTATTTTCAATTAAAATTGTATTTAACAAAAAAGAACATCGAATTATAGGAAGGATAAATTTTTAATAAAAATGGAATATTTAAATTGTAAGCTAAGAAAATTAATTTTCAAACCAAAAAATAATAATTTTGAGTCAACTATATAATTATTCCAAAAAAACTAATTTTCAACAAAATATATAAATTTTTTAATCAAAAAAATTAATTTTTAACTAAACAGATGAATTTTTAACCAAAAAGATTCATTTGCTACCAAAAAAGGTAAATTTTTAATAAAAACTAGAATTTTCAACCAAATTGTTACATTCTCAACAAAAAAAAATAAAAATAAAAATTCAACCCAAAATGAATACTTTCATTTTCAGTTTACAAAGAATGAATTATCATCCTAAAAAACTAATTTTCAACAAAATTGTTACATTTTTAACTGAAAAAATTAATTTTTAACCAACCGGTTGAATTTTTAACCAAGAAGATGAATTTTCTACCAAAAAAGGCAAATTTTTTAATAAAAACTAGAATTTTGAACCAAATTCTAAAATTTTCAACAAAAAAATAAATAAAAATTCAACCCAAAATGAATACTTTTATTTTCAGTTTACAGAGAATGAATGAATGAATTAATTAATTATTATTTAATTATTGAATTATTAATTAATTAATTATTAATTATTAATTCATTAATTATCATTCCAAAAAATTAATTTCCAACAAAATAGTTTAATTTTTAACCCAAAAAAAAAATATATATTTTTAACCAAAAAGATTAATTTCCTACAAAAAAGGCAAGTTTTTAATAAAAATTTGAATTTTTAACCAATTTGTTCAATTTTAAACCAAATTGTTGATTTTTCAACTAAAAATGGAAGTTACATTCTCAGTTTGAATAATTAATTCATATCATAAAAAAAATTAATTTTCTACAAAATAGGTAAATTTGTAACCGAAAAAATTAATTTTTAACCAAACAGATGAATTTTTACAATTTTTTTGCCAAGGAGATTAATTTTCTACCAAAAAAGACAAATTTTCAATAAAAACTTGAGTTTTCTGCCAAATTTTTTAATTTTCAACTGAAAAAAATAAAAAGTCAACCAAAAATGGAATAGTTACATTTTCAGTTTAAAAAATTAATTTTTAGCAACAAAAAAAAGACATTGAATCATAAAAAAGATAAATTTTCAATTAAAAATTGAATATTAAAATTGTAAGCTAAAAACATTAATTTTCAAAAAAAAAAAAAAAAACAATTTTAAACAAACTATGTAATGATTATCCAAAAAAACTAATTTTCAACAAAATAGTTAAATTTTTAACCGAAAAAAATTATTTTTTAACCAAATAGATGAATTTTTAATCCAGAAGATAAATTTTCGACTAAATAGGGCAATTTTTCAATAAAAACTTGAATTTTCAACTAATTTGTTAAATTTTCAACCAAAAAGTTGAAGTTTCAACTAAAAAATGTAAAAATTCAACTAAAATTGGAATAGTTACATTCGCAGTTTAAACAATTATTATCCCAAAAAACTAATTTTGAACAAAATAGTTACATTTTTAACAGAAAAAGTAATTTTTAACCAAGGAGATTAATTTTCTACCAAAAAAGACGATTTGTCAATAAAAACTTGAATTTTCAAATAAATTGTTGAATTTTCAACTAAAAAGGATCAAAATTCAACTAAAAATGGAATAATTACATTTTTAGTTTAAAAAATTAATTTTTAGCAACAAAAAAAAGACATCGAGTTATAAAAAGATAAATTTTCAATTAAAAACGGAATAGTTGAATTGTAAGCTAAAGAATGAATTTTCAAACAAAAAAAATATAATTTTTAACAAATTATGTAATTACTATCCCAAAAAACTATTTTTCAATAAAATAGATAAATTTTTACCCAAAAAAAAAATTAATTTTCAACCAAAGAGATGAATTTGTACAATTTTTTAACGAAGGAGATTAATTTTCTACCAAAAAAGATAACTGAGAGAAATAACAATTTAACCAAAAATGGAATATTAGTTACATTTTCAGTTTAAGAAATTGATTTTTAGCAACAAAAAAAAAAGACATCGAATCATAAAAAAGATAAATTTTCAATTAAAAATGGAATATTTAAATTGTTAGCTAAAGAATTAATTGAAAAAAAACTATGTAATTATTATCCAAAAAAAAAATTTCAATAAAATAGATACATAAAAAAAAAAAAATTAATTTCTAATCAGAGAGATGAATTTTTCACCAAGAAGATTAATTTTATACCAAAAAAGGCAAGTTTTCAATAAAAACTTTAACTTTCAACCAAATTGTTGAATTTTTAACTCAAAAATATCAAAATTCAACTAAAAATGGAATAATTACATTTTCAGTTTAAATAATTAATTATTATCCTCAGAAACTAGAGCGTCCACCAATTACTTCACGCTTTGAAGGGCGGTGGGGGGTCTGCCGTAACGTCACGCGTGGCACTCCTCTGATGAAGAAATAAAATTTAAATACGTGTCGATACATAAAACAATTTTGTCGACACAAAAAATTTGGTAGTTGTATTTTGAACCAAACAGATCAACTTTCAAGCCACAAAATTGTCGATTTTTTTTTAGAAGATAGATGAATTTTCGAGAATAAGGTGCATTTCCAATAAAAAAGTTGATTTTTAGCGAAGAGATATGAATTTTCAACCAACAAAGATGAGTTTAATGAAATAGTTGAATTTTCAACAAAATCCCTGGCCGAAAAAATTTTTACAAGAAAGTACAACATTTCTACAACTGTATTTTTTTTTAAACATGTACTTTTTGTAAAAAAACGTAGAAAATTTAACAAAAAATACAGGTAAATACAAATAGTTAATTTATTTTTGTACTTTCTCGTAGAAAAATAAAAAAAATTAACAATAAAGTATAAGTTTCTACAATTCAAAAATTTGTATAACTTTTTATTAATATTTTTTTAATTTGTTATGAAAACACTTTTAATTTTACGTAAATTATGGTAGAAAATTACAAATCTTTACAAAAAAATACAAGATTTCACAAAAGTTGAAATATTGGGAAACTCTACATAAAATTATGTTGTATATACTGATAGTTTAATGTTTCAGAGTGTTAAATTTAAATTTTTTGAACGTTACAATTTTAATTTTTCTATTTAACAGATTTTTAATATGTAAGTGAATTTATTGAATTTTGATGCATAAATAGCAATTGAACAATTATCAATTTGGAAAAAAATTGAGTTAGTTTAAGAGATATTTAAAAGTTTTGATAAGATCCAAACTCAATTTAAAACTGAAAAATATTTCAAAAAATAGAAAAATAAATTTAGATTTTTGAAGATTACCAAATCAAATTTTGAAGCTTTTTAAGTATCTTTAAAGGTTTTAGGAAAATAACAAAAATTATTAAGTTTGCTAAGAAAATTAAAATGATTTTTTATTTTTTTTTCAAATCAATTTTAAGAGAATATTTGAAAATATTACAGACAATTTTTTTCCAATAAATAACAATTATTGAACAATTATTAATTTGGAAAAAAATCGAGTAAGTTTAAAATATATTTAGAAGTTTTGATAAGATTCCACAATAATTTAAAACGTGAAAAGATTCCAAAACATTTAAAACACAATGTAGATTTTTGAAGATTTCGAACACGAAATTGATAAAAAATGAATACAAAATTCATACAAAAATTCCTAGAAAACTAATAATATATATATTTTTTTTTTGTTGAAAAATTGATTTTAAAAGAACATTTAATAAGATTTCCAAAGTTTTCGAAAAAGAATCTGGATGATTTTAAGGTAATTTTTTTACTTTTGCAGGATTTTTGAAAAAATGTAGGGAACATTTTAATTCCAAGATAATTTTTAACCAAATAGTTGAATTTTCAACTAAAAAAGATAAATTTTTAACCAACAATGGAATAGTTGGATTTTCAGAAAAAAAATTAATTTTTGACAAAAAGGAAGAATTTTCAACAAAAAAAATTAGTTAAGATTTCAAGATAAAAATCAGAATTTTTTAGAAAAAGTTGATTTTTATACAGGAAAAGAATATTTTTAACGAGAAAGTTAATTTCTAATCAAGAAAGATGAATTTTGAACGAAATAGTTCAATTTCCAACTAAAAAAGATCAATTTTTAACAAAAAAAGGAACCATTAAATTTTTAGTTTAAAAACCTATGTTTCAAGAAAAAAAAAAACATATTTTCAACCAGTTGTATAAAGTAAAAAAGATTAATTTTTTCCCAAAAAGACAAATTTAAAAAAAAAATACATAATTTTTCTACCAAATAGTTGAATATTCAACTTATGGAGAAAAAATTTTAACCAAAAATGGGAAAGCTGTACTGTAAGAAAAAAAGTAATTACAACAAAATAGTTCAATTTTCGAATAAACCGTTTAATTTTGAACCAAATAGTTAAATTTTTTTCCAAACTAGTTGAATTTTCAAGCCAAAAAGATCATTTTTCGTTAGAAAATAGTTGAATTTCCAACCCGAGAAATTGAATTTTCTAAAAAGAAAATTAATTTTTAGCCAAATGAGATAAATTTTCATCCAAGAAAATTAATTTTCTACCAAAAGACGAATTTTTATTAAAAAGATGAATTTTCAACCAAATAATTAAATTTACAAATAAAAAAGATAAATTTTTGACAAAAAATGGAATACTTAAATTTTCAGTAAAAAAAACTAATTTTCAACCAAAATTAAAACAAATTATCAACCAGTTAAATTCAACGGAGGAGGACGAAATTTTAACAAAATAGTTGAATCCTCAACCAAATGAAGAATTTTCAACAAAGAAGATTAATTTTCTATCAAAAAAGACAAATTTTCAACAAAATAGGTAATTTTGAATAAAGGAAGATTAATTTTTAGCCAAATAGTTACATTTTCACCTGAAAGGATAAATTTCCAACCAAAAATGGAATCGTCAAATTTTCAGTTGGAAAAATTAATTTTCAACAACAAAAAATTTAAGGAGTTGAATTCTCTTCAACTGGAATAGTTGAATTTTCAACCAAATAGTTGGATTTTGAACTAAAAAAGATAATTTTTCAAGAAAAAGTAGAATAGTTAAATTTTCAGTTAAAAAAAAATAATTTTCAACCAAACTAATAAATTTTAAACTAGAATAGTTGAATTCTAAACAAAAAAGATTAATTATAAAACTAAAATGAAGAATTTTCAATTGGAATAATTGAATTTTCAACCTAAAAGAATCAATTTTCAACCAACTACTTGAACTTAAAATTAAAAAATACCAGTTTTCAACTAAAAGTGAATAGTTAAATTTTCAGTTAAAAAATTAATTTCAGCCAAATTAATGAATTTCCAACTAGAATAGTTGAATTTTAAACAAAAAAGATAAATCATCAAACTAAAACGAAGAATTTTCATCCAAAAAATGACTTTTTGACAAAATTGTTGAATATTGAACAAAATAGATTAACTTTAAGCTAAATAGTTAAATTTTTAATCAAGCAGAGTAATTTTCTACTGAAAAAGACAAGTTTTCAACAAAATACATGAATTTTCAACTAAAAAGAACAATTTTAAATCAACTAATTTGATTTTCTACCAAAAAACCGACTTTTCAACGAAATAGTTAAATTTTCATCCAAAGAAATAAATTTTTAACTTAAACGATGAATCTTCAACTGCAATATTGTTCAAATTTCAACCAAAAAACAGATTTTCTACAAAATAGTTCAATTTTCAACCAAAAGAGACGAATTCTGAACGAAAAATGTGATATAGTTCATATATCAGCCAAAAAATACATTAATTTTGAATAAAGAACATTTGAATTGAACAAAAAAAACAAATTTTCAACAAAATAGTTGAATCCTCAACCGAATAAATAAATTTTCAACAAAACAGTTGAATTTTCAACCAAAAAGTACTAAACATAAATGTTCAACCATACAGTTGAGTTTTCAACTAAAAAAGATCAATTTTCCACCAAAAATGGAATAGTTAAATTTTCAGTTAAAAAATTTAATTTCAATCAAAGAAAAAACGAATTTTCAATAAAATAGTTAAATTTTCAACCAAAGAGATGCATTTTCAACTAAAACGAAGAGTTTTAATCCAAAAAATGACTTTTTAAAACATTGTTGAATATTAAAGAAAATAGATTAACTTTAAGCTAAATAGTTAAATTTTTAATCAAGAAAATTAATTTTCTACTGAAAAAGACAAGTCTTCTATCAAATACATAAATTTTTAACAAATTAGTTTAATTTTCAACTAAAAAGATCAATTGGAAATCAACTAGTTGGATTTTCAACTAAAAATATCAATTTTCCACCAAAAAATGAATAGTTAAATTTTCAGTTACAAAATTAATTTTCAACCATAACGGGGACTTTTTAACAACATTGTTTAGTTTTCAACAAGGTAGATTAATTTTCAAACAAATAGTTGAATTTTCGACTAAACCCGTAAGTTTTTAACCAAATAGTTAGATTTTCAAATGAAAAAGAACAATTTTCAACAAAAAATGGAATAGTTATATTTTTAATTTAAAAAATTAATTTTTGTAAAAAAATGAATTTTCAAAGAATAGTTCAATTATCAACCAAAGAGATGAATTATCAACTGAAATGTAGTAGTTACATTTTCAGTTAAAAAATTTAATTATATAAGTATATCAGGGTGAGATTTTTTTTTATTATTTTTTTTTAGTTGAGAATTCAACTATTTATTTCGTTGAAAATTCATGTCTTTTGCTGAAAAATACCTCTTTTTTGATAGAAAATTAATCTTTCTATTTGAAAATTAATTTTATTGTTTGAAAATTTTTTGTTTGAAAATTTAAGTATTCCAGTTAAATATTCATCATTTTAGTAGGAAATTCATCACTTTGGTTGAAAATTAATTTTTTTAAATAAATATTTAACTACTCCATTTTTAGTCGAAAACTGATCGTTTTTAGTTCAAAATTAAACTATTTGGTTGAAAATTGATGTGAGAATTCATATATTTTGTTGAAAAATCCGTCTTTTTTTTAATTAATTTTTATAACAACAATTTTAACTATTCAATTTTTTTTGTTAAAAATTAATCTTTTCTAGTTCAAAATCCAACTGTTTGGTTAACAATTGATTTTTTTAAGTTGAAAATTAAATTATTTGGTTGAAAATTCAACTATTCCAGATAAAAATTCTTCATTATAGTTTGATAATTCATCTTTTTTGTTTAAAATTTAACTATTCTAGTTGAAAATTCAATAGTTTGGTTGCGAATTTTTAGTTGAAAACTAATCTTTTTAGTTAAAAATTCAATAATTTAGTAGATATGTGATCTTTTTTACTTGAAAATTTAATTATTTGGTCTTTGCTTCTGTATTTAATGATTTTATTGAAAAATCGTTTTTTTTTTTTTGGTTCAAAATAAATTTTTTTAATTTTGTTGGTTGAGAATTGATCGTTTTTAGTTGAAAACTCAAGTATCTGGTTGAAAAGTCGTGTATTTTGTTGAAAATTCAATAGCTTGTTTGCAATTTTTTCTATAAAAATTCATCTTTTTAGTTTTAAAATTCCTCTATTCCAGTTGAAAATTCATCATTTTAGTTGAAAATTCATCCCCTTATCTATTCGCTCTAAGTAGTTGACCTGAGACCTTTTGGTGAAGTTCGGTATATCGACCACTGATCGCGTTATAATTTCCTCAGGTTGCGTAAAATCGGCTACAAGGGTTTACTGCCGGAGCCGAGCTAATATCGGGGACTGGAATAATACATGCATGGACGTATCATCATCTCTGCCAAAATTCCTGCACTGTATCGTTGGGTTTTACCTTATTTTGTACGTCTGATAGTTCAAGAAGTTGCGCACAGTTAGCATCTGAACCACTGTCCTTATGTCTTATTTGGGTCAACACAAGATTTCCCTGACTCTGTCCACTCTGTACGTATCACCCAGGATGAATTTTGACCTGTCGGCAAACCTGAATTTGTTCCCAGCATTCCCGGTGCTTTGTTCTAATCCAGCTTTAGATTATCATTCTAATGCAGCAAGAGGCTAGTCCTGGTAATGCCTTTTCGTTGCCCATGCTCCCTATATGACCAGGAACCCATATAAGTGACTATTTTTTTCTGAAAGTTATTTTAATGCCACTACAATGCACCACAGGTGGGGATACTAGCTGGTCTTGCACGCTGCACCTCAAAGCCTATCTACAGATGACTTCTGGAGAAGTATTGCTGAAGGCACCCTCTGTATCTGAGAAAGTTTCTACAGAATTTCACTTTTGTTCCACCTGCTGCATAAATTTCGCCACGACAGCATGGAGCGCAGTTTCTGCCAAGCAGCCTGCCTGAAAATCACGCTGCCCTCCGTGCAGCTGGGAGGCTAAAAGCATCTTAAGGATGGAAGACGTTAAGCTGATCGGCAAAAAATGTTTTGCAGCAATGTAATGCTCCTTTTCAGGTTTGGAAATGGAGGCTATGCCACCATACTTTCATGTCGATTGCACGCATTTCAGGGCAATGCTTGCCCTAAATAATTTCTTCAGCCGAGGAACGACGGAATCTATTGATTTTTTCGAATGCGCTAAATAGATACCAGCCACCCCTGGTGATTTAAAGGGACAGAAAAACCCTACGCACATTCCAACTTTTTGTTATTCACGACCTAGGCATCGAAATTCAAATCAGCCCTTTCCATATTTTGCCCCCAGCCCTGGCTCTCTTGGTCAGTTCGGATTCGTTGGAAATGCGGAAAGTGAACTTTCATCAGGTGATTCAGCGTAGCTTCTTCATCTTCGGCATACTCACCATTATCGAGCCTTATTTGCCCGAGACGAACTTCCTGGTTTTCGCCAGGTTTTTATAGAGTTTGGCTGTTTCCAGAATATCTTTCGATTCCTCGCGGAAGCCCCTTGAATCATCCTGTTTATACTTACTTATATTTTTATTGTATCTATACTGGATCGTCTTCTAGATGTCACAGTCTGAAGAGATTTTAATTCTACTCGCCCCGTTGCAGAACGCTCTTGTCTTCCTGAAAAGTTTCTCCGGGTATATATTCCACGATACTGCTCCTTTCTTAGATTTAATTGTGCTTATAGGGCAATTGTTCTTATATGACGTGGTCAGATTCCTTCGAAGAAAATTCGCGGCGTGTTCCAACTTATGAATGGTACAGCTTGTGGGGAATTCCACAAGCTACAAAAGAATATTTTGTACTATTTTGTTACATTCAATTTTTGAAAATAAATGAATTTTTGTTATCATTATTATTGGTAAATTATTTTCTTCTTCAAATGAGTTCATGATTCCAAGCATTAAAAAAATAATTTCAATAATTGGATGTGGCAAAGTTTTAGATAATTTTTTTCCTACGGGAATATACTTCTAGCTTGGTTGGGGTGAACAAATTACTTTCTTGACCTGATTTATGAAATATAAATATGAATATCTCAGAAGAAAAAGCTTTAAAATTCTAGAATATTGATTAAATACACCATTGACGAAATTCTTTATTTTTGCATTAATCAGTTCTTCTTCTACTTGAAAAAAGTGGGAATCGTTCATACTCTGGTCTCTACATCGACGCTTATCCTTAATTCTATTGGTGAATATAATACTCTACTATATCTATAATTCCAAAAACGTATTTATGGAAACAGTAATATAAGTTTATAAAAAGTTGTAAAATTATTAATATCACACATCGGAGAACAGAAGTAATTAATATAAAGCGTGAAAGCAATTTTTTTTTTTTGAATTTATTTCCCCGAACAAAGAAGTATAGAAAATGATTATTATTTATTCTATGAGCGCATTTGATGAAAATCCTATCAAATTGAATTTCACAACCTTCTCAGATTTGTGATAGACTATTTTATGAAATATAATCTTCTTGAAAATCCTATACATTACTATCATCATATTTATATAAAATTCTAGCTGTTACGAAATCGTATACTTTTTTATTGATAGTTTCTCATTGAAACACTATGAAAGCTCATATTCACCTTCCTATCAACAGTTGATAATTAGAAGTATACCAAATCCTATCCTGGCAGATCTGCTATCAAGTTATATCTCACAAAGTTTCAGCAATTTCTATCCAATACTCTCCACAGAAAATTTTTATACATTCATATCAATAGTTTCTTATTAAAATTAAATCAAATCTTGGTGGGCCAGTACATGTATTAAGTCCTATGTTTTAGAATGTGAGAGGAAATTAGGAGAGAGGAATAAGAGGAAATAAGGTGAGCTGAATTAGAGGAAATGAGGGAAAATAAAGAAACGAGTAATTTGAGATATCAGGGGAAATGGGGAGAGAAGAAATAGATGAAATAAGAGAACAGAAAGTTAGGGGAGTGAGAGTGAGGAGAAATTAGAGAAGAAGAAAAATGGGAAATAAGGGTCGAAGAAAAATAAGAATCAAGGGGAAATAAGGGAAGGGTGTGTAGATGAAGTGAGGGACATGAGGAGAGGGGAACTAGGAAAAGTTAGAGAAAGCATGTGAAAATGAAAAGTGGGGAAGTAGGAGAAGTGATAAAGAAGGAGAGAAGGAGAGAAGGGGAAGTAGGGAAAGTAACTTAAAATAAGGATGGGGAGCTAGGAGAAGTAAGGTGAAATCGGAGAAAAGTAAGTACGAGAAATTAAGGAAAATTAAGATAGGTGAAGTAGCGAAAATGACAGGAGGTTAATTAGGGACACTGAGGGGAAATTAGGGGAGGCGAAACGGGAGAAGCGAGGAAAAATAAATAAATGAAAAGCAGAGTAGGCGAGGGAAAATAAAGGAAGGGCAAGTAGGAAAAGTCAGGAGAAATTAGGGGAGAGGAAGTAGGGAAAGTGAAGAGTTAGGGGAAGTAAGGGGAGGGAAAGTGAGGGAAAAATAGGATAGGAAAAGTAGGGAAAGTAGAAGAAGAAAGGGGAAATAAGGGGACGGAATGTGAGACAAGTGAGGAGAAATTAGGAGGGAAAGATGTGCATCTAAAAAAAGGAAAAATAAGGGAAGTAGGAGAAATGACGGAAAATGAGGAGAGAGGAAGAAGGGGAAATTAGGAAAGGTGAGTCAGAGGAAATGAGGAAAGGAGAAACTTAAGATGTTAGGTGAAAAAAGGAGAGGAGAAGTAGGTGAAATAAGGGAAGGTAAAGTAAGGGGAGTAGGAGAGGTGAGAAGAAATTAGGGGAGAAAGAAAGGGAAAGTGAGAAGTTAGGGGAAATGTAGGAAAGAGAAAATAAGGAAAGTAAGGCAAGATTAGGAAAGGGGAAGTAGAGCAAGCAGGAGAAGTAAGGGGAATTAAGAGACGGAATGCGAGGGAAGTGAGGAGAAATGAGAACGAGAAGAAGTGGGAATTAGGAAAGGGAAGTAGAAGAAGTGAAGGGAAAATTAGGAGAGAGAAAGAAGGGGAAATGAGGGGAAGTGATTCAGAGGAATCGAGGGGAAATGAGGGGAGAAGAAACTTAAGATATTAGGCGAAATAGAAATAAGAGAAGTGAATGAAATAAGCGAACGGAAAATTAGGGAAGTATAAATGAGGAGAAATTAGAAAAGATGAAAAATTGAAAATCAGGGCAGAAGAAACATTAGAAGTAAGGGGAAATAAGAAAAGGGTGTTTAAGGGAAGTGAGGGACATGAGGAGAAGTTAGGAGAAGTTAGGAGAAGTAAGAGAAAATGAAGGGTGGAGAATCAGGGGAAGTGATGTGAAATAAGAGAAGGAAAGTAGGTAAGGGAATGAAAATAAAGGTGTGCAAGTGGGCGAAGTAAATGGAAATTGGAGGATAGAAATAAGGGGAATGAGGAAGAGGGGGGTGGGTGAATTAGAGGAAATGTGGAAAGAAGAAACTTGAGATATTAGGGGAAATAGGGAGAGGAGAAGTAGATGAAATAAAGTGAGGGAACGTGTGGCAAGTGGTGAGAAATTACGAGGGGAAGAAGTGTATATAAGAGAAGAAAAAATGAAGGAAGTAGGAGGAATAAGAGAAAATATGGAGGGAAGAAGAAGGGGAAATAAGAAAAGGTGAATTAGAGGAAATGAGGAAAGGAGAGACTTCAGATGTCAGAGGAAATAAGAAAATGCAGGGTGGGGAAGTAGGGGAAGTGATGGGAAATGAGAGAAGGGAAAGTAGGGGAAGTGAATAAAAATAAGGGTAGGTAAGTGGGAGAAGTGAGGGAAAATTGGAGGAGAGTAAGTAGAGGAAATGAAGGGCAATCGAGGGAGTTGAAGTTGGGAAAATGAGAGGAGGTTAAGTGAGGACAATGAGGAGAAATTAGGGGAGGCAAAACAGGAGAAGTAAGGGGAAATAAATAAATGAAAAGCAGAGTAGGTGAGGGAAAATAAAGGAAGAGCAAGTAGAAAATGTAAGCAGAAATTACGAGAGGGGAAGTAGGGAAAGTAAAGAGTCAGGGGAAACAAGGGGTGGGAAAGTGAGGGGAAATTAGGGAAGAGAAAGTAGGAAATGTAGGAGAAGGAAGGGGAAATGAGGGGACGGAAAGTAAGGCAAGTGAGGAGAAATTAGGAGATGAAGGAGTGGATATAAAAGGAGAAAAAATAAGGGAGTGGGAGAAATGAGGGAAAATAAAGAGAGATAAAAAAGTGGGAATTGAGAAAGAGTAATTTAGAGGAAATAAGGAAAGAAGAAACTTAAGATGGTAAGGGAAATAAGGAAAGGAGAAGTAGGTAGAATAAGGGAAGGGAAAGTAAGGGAAATAGGAGAATTGGGGAGAAATTAGGGAAGTGAAAAAAGGGAAAGTGAGAAGTTAGGGGAAATAAGGGGTAGAGAACGTAAGGAAACTTAGGAAACATAAGGGAAGGAGAACTTACAGTCCCTCACACACAGTCAATTGTTTTCACCTACTCTCTAAATCTGAATTAGTAGAAAACTACTAATTCGTAATGGTTTTCTACTAATTCGAATAGTGCCGATTCGTTTACTAGTAATTAGTAAAAATCTACTATTTCAATGAGCAAGAATAAATGACTAAATGAATTAGTAACTATATCTTCTAAAGAAATTGGCAATGCCACTACTGAATGAATTGGTAAATGTATTGCTGGTTACTATTTTAAACAGTAGTGTCAAGTAAATTAAAAAACTTATTTTACAATGAAGAAAATTTTATTAAAATACATTAATCTATGAATTTAAATATTAATTCAAAGAAATTTCCATTTTAGCTTCTTATAATTAAAACTCAGTGCATATTTAGGTCAAATTAATGTGGGTCCTGTATTAAATTCAATTTGAACCGTTTCAAATTCGTGAAGTCGATAGTAAAAATACTTTATTTCATCAAGATAGGTGAATTTTTAACCAAATAGTTGAATTTGGAACCAAAAAGATCAAATTTCTACCAAAAAATATGATTTTTTAACAGAATACACGAATTCTTAACCAAATAGTTGCATTTTAAACTGAAAAATATCACTTTTCAATCAACAATGGAACAGTCAAACAAGAAGGTTGATTTTGAATTATAAAAAATAATTTTCTACCAAAAAATATGTTTTTTCAAGAAAATAGATAAATTTTAAACTAAAAAAGACAAACTTTTAACCAAATAGTTCAATTTTCAGTTAAAAACATTAATTTTTAACAAAAAACTTTCCTACAAAACAAGACACACAAATTAGCAGCCAAAGTGATAAATGTTTTAATAAAATGATGAGTCTTTTACTAGAATAAGTGAATCTACCAAAAAAGACGATTTTTTAACAATATACATGAATTTTTAACCAAATATGTGATTTTTTAACCAAAAATATCAGTATTTAACATAAAAATTCTATTTTTCAGTTCCGATTCTCGATTAAAAAAATTAATTTTCAACCAAGCTTATAAATTTTCAACGAAAAAGTCGAATTTTCAACTAAAATTGTACATTTTTAACTAGCATACTTGCATTTTCAACCAAAAAGATGAATTTCCAAAGAAGAAAATTAATTTTTATACAAAAAGATTAATTTTCTACAAAAAAGACGATTTTTCAACAAAATACATGAATTTTCAACGAAATATTTCATTTTTTAACAAAAAATATCAATATTCAACATAAAAATTTAATTTTTCAGTTTCAATTTTCGGTTAAAAAAATTAATTTTCAACCAAGCTTATAAATTTTCAACTAAAATGATAAATCCAAATAATCAAATTTTTTTGGTCTTTACAGTCTTATTAAAAAAACAATTCATTTTATTTATGGTGTCAAAATTTTAATCAACGTTTCGGCTCTGCTTTGAGCCTTTCTCAAGATCTAAACAAATAATTATATAAAATGTAATGAAATGAACAAGTTTTTATGAACAAAGTCGAAACCAACCATTGACTGGAATAGTTTAATTTTCAACTAAAAATGGTAATTTTTCAACCTGAAATTGGATGGTTAGATTTTGAATTTTTTTATTATGTTTAACTAGAAAGATGAATTTTAAACTACAATGTTATAATATTCAATTCGTATAATTATATATTTAGTTTTGAAAAAAAATTAATTTTCTGTTGAAGAAAAAACGAATTTTCAACAAAATTAAATTTGTATTCCAAAAAAGATAAATTCTTGACGAAAAATCTAGGATTTGTTATCTCAACAACAAAAATTAATTTCTAATCATAAACAGTTGAATTTAACACACACGAAAAAACTACTTTTCGACATGAGTTTAATTTTCAACTTCAAAAGATTTTTCAATCGTCAAGGATGAGAAACAATTGCAAACAAGTTGTTGAATTTTCAAGCAAAGAGATGAATATTTAAATTTTTAACTAAAAACGATCAATTATCAAACATAATAGTTCAATTTTCGCTTTAAAAATTTAAATAAGCTAAATTCAAATTCTCGTGTTGAAAGTATGTAGATACTTTTATTTTAACTCATCCGAAGTTTACCAAAACGGTGGTTCAAAAAAGGCTTTTTTGAAGACAAAAAAGTTTTTAATTCTGTTTAAAATTTAGGTTAAATAATAATATTCGTGAATTAGGAAAAGCAGATCTGATGATTATAAGTACTGTCCCAAAAGTGATAAGTTTGAAAGATGAAAAAATACTTTAAAATCATCGATACAATGATTTTATGACAACCCCATTTTTTTTATTTTGAACAAATGATTAAAATTGTAATAAAAATCTGATTTAATTTTCTATTAAAGATTTAATACAATGATAATAATTTTAATATTTTAATTTCTGAGGGCGCTGCTATTCTACCTGATTTCACGAGTTCACATTTTGGCCGCACTTAAAAAATATATGGTGCATTGCAGCGCAGCGGATCACAATACCGTTTTAGTTTCAAATATTGTATCGTTCGTACACAATTATTGTTAATATAACTATATAAACTTGAAATATGAATTATGAAAACATTATCGTTTCTCAATCAACACTCAAAAACCAGCTGGAAGTATTTAAAAAAATAAATTATCTAGAATTACTATAAAAGAAGATAGTTATAAATAAAAATAATTTATTGAGAAAGTTTTTCTGTAAAATTGCTATAACTTATAACTCATTCTAATCGAAAAGTGGACAAAAAGTTGAAAATTTCAGAAAAAAAACGCAACTTTCTAACTTTATTCTAAGAGAAAATTACTAGATACAATAATAAATTGTTTGAACAAATTATTTTAACATCTAATTATCAGTAGAAGGTAATCTTTTATGTATTAGAAACAATGTTATTTAAAAATTCCGCCAAAAAATCATAATTGGCGTCAAAAACCAGCAAACCCCAATTTTCCATTTATGGGTTTTTTTGGGACCTTATAAAACAGATTTATGGGGGTGATATTTGAAAAGTAATTTTTGAATCGTATTCTATAGCTAATTGCGGAGACAAATGTTGTTTCATCTCGATTGCCCTAATATTGCCGATTCTAAATGAAATTTACAAAAAGAAAAAAAAGAGACTTATGAATATAAATATATATATTTTTTTTACTTTTATTATGAGAAATATGAATCCAAAATTGAATTAGAACCAAAAATTAATATAGGGCCCAAAATTAATATAGTGTCCAAACTCGGTATAGGGCCCAAAATTGACATTGTGGCCCATTTAGGGTATATGGCCTGAAACTCAGATAGGGCCCAAAATTCAAATATGACCAAAAATCGATCAAGGATCTAATATGGCCATATGACCCAAAACGGACATAGGGTCCAAGATAGACATCGGACCCAAAATTAACATAGGATCCGAAATTTAAGTAGGATCCAAAATTGACGTAGGATCCAAAATTAGCATATAATCCAAAATTAATATAGGGCCCAAATTCGGTATGGGACCCAAAATTGACATGGGGCCCATTTAGGGTATATGGCCTGAAACTGACATCGGGCCTAAAATTTAAATATGACCAAAAATTGATCAAGGACATAATATGGTCATAGGACCCAAAATTGATATGGGACAACAAATATGAGTACCTAAAGCTACGAAATACTTCCTTTTAGGCACTCGGTGACCACTTCGACTAATTTTTTCTATTCATATTAATTAAAATAAATGGAAAAATAATGATTAGTGAAATGAAGAAGTAAGATCTTATTTTACAATTTTATAATTTTTGTATTTAATAGCAATCTTTTGATATGAAACATTAACAATATTTCATTATGATACTTATTTTCGTCATATTTTTACATTGAAAGTTAGTTACATAATATAATTTTAATAAAATATTCATTACTTTAAGAATTTTAAATTGTAAACTTTTTGTGGCTTACGGTCCACATGGAAATTGAATAAAAAATGAGCCAGAAAAATCTTTCCAACTCAGAAATTATTAATTAAAAACTCCTTTTTCCATCCTTTACGTACGTTTCGTTACAATTGCGTACCTTTTTCAAAAGGTTTTTTAAACCTGAATACAATCATTTTTCAAGTTAGCAATATTAAACAGGAAAAATAAAAAATTAAAGAATTCTATTCAAAATTTGAGTCAAAAATTTAGAAAACATTAGAAATTGTCATAGAAGTCTAAAAAAAATGAAGAGACTTCACTCACTTTAAAAACTACACCTTAAAATACAGAAAAAGAGATCTTTACAGTGTGAGAAAAAATGGTTTCAACTTAAGAATAAAAAATATGACATCATTTTGAAATACTTAGATAAATTGTATTATTGTTTATCATTTCAGTATGTAATTTAACAGAAATATTGCGTAATTTTTTTATAAAAATGGACTTATCTTCCATCTAAAAGATGAAATTTAAACTAAAATGATGAATACTTAGTTAGAATATTTAAATTTGCAACCAAAAAGATAAAGTTTCAATCAAGAAGGTTAATTTTGAAACACAAAGAATAATTTTCTACCAAAAAATAAGTTTTTTTCAAGAAAAGAGATAAATTTTTAACTAAAAAATACAAAATTTCAACCAAATAGTTCAATCTTTAGTTAAAAAAAAAATAATTTTCAACAAAGAAATTTCCTACAAAAAAAAAGACATAAATTTTCAGCCAGAGTGATAAATTTGTTTTTATACAAAAAGAATAATGTTATACCAAAAAAGACGATTTTTCAACAAAATACATGAATTTTTAACGAAATATTTGATTTTTTAACAAAAAATATCAATTTTCAACATGAAAATTCAATTTCTCAGTTTCAATTTTCGGTTTAAAAAAGTCAATTTTCAACTAAAATGATGAATCATTGACTGGAATAGTTTAATTTTCAACTAAAAATGGTATTTTTTCAACCTGAAATTGAATGGTTAAATTTTAAATTTTTTGCTATGTTCAACTAAAGAGATGAATTCTTAACAACAATGTTAGAATATTTATTTGGAATAATTACATTTTCAGTTTGGAAAAAATTAATTTTTTGTTAAAGAAAAAACGAGTTTTCAACAAATCAGCTCACTTTTAAAACAAAGAGATACATTTTTTATTGAAATTAATCTTTAACCAACAACAATTAATGTTCAAAAAAAGAGTTTAACTTGCAACTCACAAAATTATATTTGTATTCCAAAAAAGATTAATTCTGAACGAAAAATCTAGTAGCATTTTTAATCAGATAGTTCAATTTTCTACCAAAAAATACAAATTTTCAACAAATTACATACATTTTTAATCAGATATTTCAATTTTCTACCAAAAAATACAAATTTCCAACTAAATATTTTGAACAATGGATGTGATGTTAGTCCAAATTTTATTTTATTCAATTTTAGTCTGTATTTTTTTCGTTTCTACAAATTTTGAACTAAACATGATGTAGTGTAATTTTTATTAAGGAGAGTTAATTTTCAATTTATGGAAACGACTTTTCTACAAAACTGTTTAATTTTATACCAAATAGTTGAATTTTATACCAAATTGTGAAATTTTCAAGTCAAAAAGTCGATTTTTCTATAAAAAAAGTTGAACTTTTAACCCAAAAATATGAATTTTCAACAAAATAGTTAAATTTCAGGTTAAAAAAAAATACTTTTTGACAAAAAAAAAACGAATTTTTAAAAATAAAATTATAAATCTTCACCAAAAAAAGAATTTTTAAGAAAGTTGTTTAACTTTCAACCAAGGAGTTGAATATGTAATCTAAAAATGAATTTTCAACCAAAATGTAATAGTTGATCTTTACAAAAAAAAAACAGATTTTAATTTAAAATAAAAAAACAGTTGCATTTAACCAACATAGACAAATTTCTAACAAAACACTTGAATCCTCATATAAAAGAGTTTATTTTTAACTAAAAAATTTGATTTTTAACCAAAAAATTAATTTTCTGCCTAAAAAGACGAATTTTCAACCAAATAGTTGAATTTTCTACCAAATAATTTAATTTTCCAGCCAAAAATACTAATTTTTTACAAAGCAGTTCAATTTTTAACCCGAAAATGTGAGTTTCCAAAAAAAAGGTAATTATCCACCAAAAAATACAAATTTTAAAAAAATTGCATAAATTTTCAACTAAATATATATTTCGTTTCTAACAATTTTTGAACTAAATAGTGGAATTTTTAAGCTAAAAAAGACCAATTTCCAACTATCATGATGTAGTGTAATTTTTATTAAGGAAAATTCGTTTTAGATAGAAAAAACGATTTTTCTACGAAACTGTTTAATTTTATACCAAATAGTTGAATTTTATACCAAATTGTGAAATTTTCAAGTCAAAAACACGATTTTTCTATAAAAACAGTTGAACTTTTAACCAGAAAATATGAATTTTCAACAAAAAAGTTATTTTACAACCAATCGGTTGAATTTTCAACGAAGAAGTTGAATTTCAGTTTAAAAAAATCATTTTTCACAAAAAAACCGAAGGTTTTTAAAATAAAATTATAAATCTTCAATAAAAAAAACAAGAATTTTTTAAAAAATAGTTCAACTTTCAACCAAGGAGTTTAATTTTTAATCTAAAAAGATTAATTTTCCAGGAAAAATGTAATAGTTGATATTAAAAAAAAAAATTTTAATTTAAAATAAAAAACTAGTTGGATTTAACCGAAAAGACCAATTTTTAACAAAGTACTTGAATCTTCATCTAAAACAGATTATTTTCAACTAAACAATTTGATTTTTGACCAAAAAATTTTATTTTCTTCCAAAAAAAGACGAATTTTCAACAAACTACATCAATTTTCAACTAAATAGCTCAATTTTCTACCAAATTGTTTAATTTTCCAGCCGAAAATACGAATTTTTTACAAAGCATTTTAATTTTTAACACAAAAATGTGAATTTTCAACAAAAAAATTAATTTCCAACCGAATCAGATCAATTTTTAACCGGTCAGTTGCATTTTTAACCAAAAAAGATGAAATTTCTACAAAAAGAGATACATTATCAAACCCACAAAAAAAAGAATGTTTAGTAAAATAGTTTAATGTTGAACAAAATTGTTGAATTTTCAACAAAGTAATTCAATTGTGAATCAAACGATAAAATTTGCAAATAAAAAATGATAAAATCTCCCGGTATTTTTAGAATAATTGGAGGTCCTATAAATCTTAATCTTCTTTGTTTGAACTGTTGAAATCCGCAGGAAGCCGTTGAAATAAAATTTAAATTTTTCCGTACAGTAAAAATCAATTGGAATCTCTTGAAAATAAATTGAATTAAATTGGTTCATTAATATTCTCTAGGAATAACGTTAAAATCCCCAGAAATCCTTGACGATTTAACAAAATCCCTCAAATCTTGTGAAATCCCTTATATTACCTTAAAATTCCTTTAAATATATGGAATCTGTAAAAATCTGTTCAAATTCATTAAAATTTGTAAAACTAACCGAAATTTTTAGAATAGTTTAAGTTTCAATAAATCTTATCATCTTTCCGTGAATTGTTGCAATCCGCAGAAATCCCTCGAAATAAAATTTAATGTATTCCGTAAAGTATAAATCATTTAAAATCCCTTGAATATAATTTGAATCAAAGACATTCATTGAAATTTCATTTAAAACCCCGTTTCAATCCCTAGAAATTTTTGAAGTCCCTTAAAATCCTTCAGATTTAATAAAATCCTCTAAAACTGATGAAATTCCTTGAAATACCTTAAAATTCCTTGAAATCTATAAAAGTTGTTAAAATCTGTTGAAATCCATTAATATTTGTAAAATTTCCCAAAATACTTAGAATAATTGGAGGTCCTATAATTTTTAGTTAAAAAAAAAACTGATTTTCAACAAAATAGTTACATTTTCAACCAGAGATGAATTTTCAATTAAAATGATGAATCTTTAACCAAAAAAATAATTTTTAACAAAAGAGTTTAACTTTTAACCAAGTAGTGGAATTTTTAACTAAAGAAAGATGAATTCGCAACGAATAATGTAACAAAATGTACATTCTTTATCTGAAATTTGGAAAAGGGAACTTTCAGATTGTGACAAATTCTGACATGGAACAGGGATTCTTTTAAATTCCTATCTTCTAAATCCGAATTAAAATTCTTTAAAAAAATTCCCGTTCCATGCCAAAAATTCTGTTCCGGTCTTTCCCGGGTTCAGCCTGATTTTGTATTTGAGATGAAAGAAAAAAAGAAACTAACTGGATCGCTTGGGTCGTCGAAACCTGGAGGAATTTCGCTCTCATGCCCCGTCTTCCACCATAAGTTTTGTAATTTGGATCCGGGAAGAAGAGATCTCCCTGTTGGGTGAAAGCTTTCTTGCAATTTTGTGGAACATATTCTGCATTTGACATGACTGCACAAGCTTCTTCGCTAGTTGGAATCAGCATCACACACTCGATTTCTCGCTGATCGATCAAGCAATTCGCAATCACCGGATGCGATATTTCCATCGCCTCCAGAAGGTTCGAGTAATCGTCTGAGCGAGCGCAATGTTGTTCAACATTGTGGACCTAAATCATATTAAAAGATAGCAAATTAAATTCAGAATTTTTAACAAAATAGTAGAATTTTGATGTCAAAAAGAAGAATTTTCAACAAAAGAGGTCATTTTTTAAGCTAAAACGTTATGTTTCAATCAACAAAGATGAATTTTCAGACCAATAATTAAATTTTCAACCAAATAATTTAATTTTCAACAACAGAATTAATTTCGAACCAAAAAGTTCCATTTACAACCAAATACTTCAACTTTCAATCAAAAGTGACGAATTTTCAAACAAAAAAGTAAATTTTCAACCAAGACGATACATTTTCAACCAAAAGAGATTACTTCTACCATAAAAGATAAATTTTCAATCCCTAAGGACGAATGCTCAACAAAATATTTGAATTTGTAAGCAAATAGTTCAAATTTCAAACGAATGGTAAAATTTTCAAACAAAAAATATTAAAGTTCAAGCAAAAACAGTTGCGTTTTCAACCAAATAATTGAATTTTCAAACAAGAAAATAAATTTGCAACTAAGAACATTAATTTTATACCAAAAAATACGAATTTTCAATTAAATATATGAATTTTCAACTAAAAAAAAAGTTTTTAACCAAACAATTTAACCAGAGAAGACTAATTAAAGAAAGTTGAATCCTGAACAAAAGAAATAAATTTTCATAAAAATACATAAATATTTAACCAAAAATTTTGATTTTTTAGTAAAACCGTTCATTTTCAACCAAGTAATTAAATTTTCAACAAAAAAAGATAAATTATAAAGTAAAAATGTAATTGATATTTCAACCAACAGAGATTTGTATTTAAATAAAACACAGTTGAATTCAACAAAAAAATTAACTTTCAGTAACATTATTTATCCACCGAAAAAGACGAATTTTTCACCAAATAATAATTTTCATCTAAAAAGAAATCAATTTTCAACTAAAAAAGAACAATTTTCAACTAAAAAAATATAAATTTTCAAATCAAAAAGAATAATTTTCAACTAAAAAAGATCAATTTTCAACTAAAATTGGAAGTTACATTTTCAATTAAAACCATTATTTTTGTAAGAAAAAAATTAAATAACTAAATTTTCTACGGAAAAAAAAACGAATTTCCATAAAATACGTAGGTTTTCATCGAAGTAGTTGAAATTCCAACTAAAAATTTTAATGTTCACCCAAAAGTGGCACAGTCACATTTGCAATGAAAGAATTATTTTTTCACTAAAAAAAAATTGTTCAATAATAATCATATTTTTAACCAAAGGGATGAATTTTCAACTAAAATAATTAATCTTAAACCAAAAAAAAAGAAAACCAAAAAATTAATTAATTTTTAACCAAAGGATGAACTTTTAACCAAAAAAATGTAGTAGTTGTTATTTTAACAAACAAAAAATTTCATTTGAAATAAAAAACAGTTCAATTCAATCAAAAAAGACGAATTTTAAACTAAAAAAATCAATTTGCACACAAAAATTTAATTGTAAATTAAAAACAGTTGAATTGAACCAAATAAACAAATTTCAACGAAAAAAGGAGAATTTCTTTTCAATTCGAATTTTCAATAAAATATATGGATTTTCAGCTAAAAAAAAAGTTTTTAACCAAAAAATTCAACCAGAAAAGACTAATTAAAGAAAGAAAGTTGAATCCTGAACAAAAGAAATCAATTTTCAACAAAGAAAATTAATTATCCATCCAAA
Organism: Andricus grossulariae; assembly: GCA_011634705.1. Taxonomy (NCBI): domain Eukaryota; kingdom Metazoa; phylum Arthropoda; class Insecta; order Hymenoptera; family Cynipidae; genus Andricus; species Andricus grossulariae. The sequence continues at coordinate 84,732,475 of JAABKJ010075445.1, read as the reverse complement.
AAGAAGAATTTACATTAAAATACATACATTTTTAACAAAAAATTTGAATTTATTATATATTAGAAAAAAAATTTAAACCAAAATATTCCACGAAACCAATGAATTTTTAATAAAAAATATGAATTTTCAACAAAGAAGTTGAATATTTAATCAAAACAATTAATCTTCAGCCAAACAGTTGCATTTTTAAACAAAAAGGATCCATTCATCTATTCATCCATCCATCCGTCGATTCATCAATCAGTCTATCCGGCCGACCATTCGTCCATCCAACTAGCCGTCCATTCATCCATCCATCCATCCATCCGCCTATCCGTCCATCAATCCACTTAGCCATCCACGCATCCGTCCACCCATTCATTCATCCATCAGTCCATCCATTCATTCATTCATCCATCAGTCCATTCATCCACTCTCCTATTCATCCATCCGTTCATTCATCCATCCATTCATCCATCAGTCCATCCATTCATTCATCTATTCATCCATTCATCCATTCATCTATTCATCCATCCATCCATCCGTTCATTCATCAATCAGTCTATCCGTCGATCCGTTCGTCCATCCGGCCGTCCTTCGTGTTTTTTTTCCACGGTGGGGAAGTGAGGACAGGGGAAAGTAGGTAGGGAAGGCGAGAGAAAGTTTGTGATGGGAAGTTTTCAACGACTTAATTAAGTTTTTTCTCAAGGGGTTGTTTCAAAACTACGTTACGCTGTTTTAAGTGTTTTCGCCACCCCTGTCCTCCTTCGTCACAAATAAACACACATTAAGAACACCCTCCCCCATTTTTAGGTCAACATTATTTTCTTTCATTTGAGAAAAACACCTAAAACGAAACACAAAACATACAAACATAATATTTAACAGATTTCACGAAAATAAATGAATTTTCAACGAAATAGTTTAGTTTAGAAACTAAAAAGTCGAACTTTTTATTATATAGTTGACTTTTCAACACGAAAAGATGAATTTTTAATCATGAAAGAGGATTTTTCAACAACAAAATTAATTTTAGACTGAACAGTTACCTTTACAACCAAATAGTCATACTTTCAACCAAATTTCAGAATTTTTAAACAAAAGAGAATTAAATTAAATAACAAACAGTTACATTTTCAAACAAATTTTCAAACAAAAGAAGCTAAATTTTCAACCAAAAATAGAATATTCATATTTTTGATTTGAGAAATTAATTTTTAACAAAAAAAAAGAAGAATTTTCAACAAAATAGTTAAATTTTTAACCAAAGAAATTGATTTTCAAGGAAACACATGAATCTTCAACTATAGAGATGAATCGCCAATAAAAAAGAATAAATTTTGAACCGAATAGTTGCATTTTGGACTAAATAGATTAACTTTCAACCAAAAAGATTAATTTTCTACCAAAAAAGACGAATATTCAACCAAAAAAGATAAATTTTTAAGCAAAATTGGAACATTCATATTTTAGACTAAAAAAATTAATTTTGGATAAAAAACGAATTTTCAACAAAATATATCAATTTTTATCAAAATAGATAAATTTTCAACTATAATGATGAATCTTGAATAAAAAAAATTAACTTCGAATCAAAAAGTTTAATTTTCGACTAAAAAGATGAATTTTCAACTACAAAGATTAATTTTCTACAAAACAGACGAATTTTCAACGAAATAAGATAAACTTTCAACTACAAAAGATAAGTTTTTAACCAAAACTGGAAAATTCATATTTATAGACGAAAAGCTTAATTTTTGATAAACAAAAACGATTTTTCAACAAAATGGAAGAATGATCAATCTTCATTAAAAAAATTAATTTTTAACCAAATACTTGAATTTTTGACCAAAAAGATGAATTTCCAACCACAAAGATTGATTTGTTACCAAAAAAGATGAATTTGCAACTGAAGAAGATAAATTTTCAACCAAAATTGGAATATTCATATTTTCAACTAAAAAATGAATTTTCAACTAAAAAAATTAATTTTAAACAACAAAAAAAACGAATCTATAAAGAAAGAAATTAGTTTTCAACAAAATACATTAATTGTCAATTATAACGATGAACCTTCAATTAGAACAATTAATTTAAAACCAAATAGTTGAATTTTCGACTGAAAAGATGAATATTCAAACCATAAAGATTAGTTTTCCACCCAAGCAAGACGAATAATTTTCAACAAAATACATACATTTTTAACGAATAAATTAATTAATTAATCTGAAATAAAAAAAATTAATTTTTAACCAGATAGTTAAATTTTCGACCAAAAAGATAAACGTTCAAACCATAAAGATTAATGTTTTACCGAAAAAGACGAATTTTTAACAAAATACTTGGATTTTTGACGAAAGGAATTAATTTTCAACAAGAAACGGAATAGATAGATTTGTCGTTAAAAAATTAATTTTCAATTAATTGAAAACGAATTTTCAGAAAAATACAGGAATTTTCAACTAAAAAAGATAAATTTGAATTTCTAATCATTGAAAGTGATTTTTTTAACGAAAAAATTAATTTTAGACTAAACAGTTACGTTTACAACCAAATAGTTGAACTTTCAACCAAATAGTCGAAACTTAAAGAAAAAAATACGATTTTTTTAGAAAAAAGTTGAATTTTCAAGCAAGAACTTCTCTATCAAGAAGATGAATTTTCAATACAAAAAGACAAACTTTCAACAAAGCCGCTGAATTGAAAAAAAAAATAATAATAATTATCAACTAGACAATTGCATCGCAACAAAATAGTGAAACTTTCATAGTAATTTGATAGTTGATATTTAAACCAAGAAAAGATTTTTATTTTAAATTAATTAATTTTCTACCAAGAAGGACGACTTTTCAATAAAATATATGAATTTCTAAGCAAAAAATGTTCAGTTTCATCCGAATAGTTGAATTTGCTGCGAAAATAAACGAATTTTCATTCCAAACGGACGAATCTTCAACAAAAAAGGTAAATTTTCAACCAAAAAATTACTTTGTCTCAACATTGTTAAATTTGTTACAACATATATATATTTTTCAACCAATAATTGAATTTTTATTCAAGAACATAAATTTTCATCCGAGAAGATTAATTTATTATTGAAAAAGACGAATCTTCAACCAGATAAATTAATTTTTATAAAAGCAGTTGCATTTTCAAGTAAAAAAAATCAATTTTTAGCTAAATAGTTTAATTTTCAACCCGAAAGATGAATTTTCGTGCAAGAAGATTAAATTTAATTGAACATTCTACCAAAAAAATGACTTTTTCTGAAACTTATTAAATTGTTTATAAAGTAGATTAATTTTCAACGAATTAATCAAATTTCAATCCAAAAGCAAACAGATTGTTTTTCCAACAACAACAAAAAAACGAATTTTCCAGAAAATACAAGAATTTTTAACCGAACAGATGAATTTTCAACGGAATAGTTCAATTTTTAATCAAAAAGAGGAATTTTCAAGCAAAAATCTTAATTTTCTATAAAAAAAAGAAATTTCAAGAAATTATATCAAGTTATAACTAAGAAAGACAAATTTTCACCAAAAATGAATTAGTTACATTTTTGTTTGAAAAAAAAAAAATTTTAATGAAAAAAAACGAATTTTCAAGAAAATAGTTACATTTGTAAGAAAATATTTTTGAATGAAAATCGAAAATCTTCAACCAACAAAATAAATTTTCGATTCTTCTACTATGTAGATCAATTTTTTACCGAATATTTTAATTTATACCTAAAACATGAATTTTCAATCCGGAATAATAAATTTCTATCTAAGAATGGAAAATTTTAAGTTTTAGATGAAAAAATAATTTTCAAACAAAAAACAAAAAAAAAATTGTTTGAAAACTATTTGGATTAGCAGTTCGAATAGCGAAGCGGTCCAGCGGATTACCAAAGTAATTTTTGGAAATAAATAATTTGTTAAATAATATTTCATAAAAACGTGACAAGTAGAGTTTTAAGTAACTTTTCAAAGAATAACAAGAACTTTTCTAAATTAAAATTTAATGAAAATTATAATGTTTACATAAAGCGGAACAAAATACAGAAATATTCACATAGCTACATTTAAATAAACAATTATAAATTAAAATATCTTTTTATTGTTGACACTTACAATAGATTTCTCTTCTGAAATTTGTAGCAATAATCATTTTGCTAATTTTTTTTCAATTTTATAAATCAAGTTTAGGTTCAAGTAATTTTAAACTTAACTGAAAACGTCCTGAGGAAGAACAATCATCCAAACCCTGACTAAAATTAGGAAAACTTTATCAGTGCTTTTTGCTGGAAATTAGAAATTTAATAAAACAATGTTAATATAACATCAGAAATTAAAAAAAAAGAGTTGAAATTTCAAAAACTTTTATCTTGCTTAAAATTTATAGGTTCTTTCACCAGAAATTAACAATAAAAAAATCATCATCAAGATGATAATTTTCTAACAATGTCAGGTAACGTTAGCGTTTTGAACAAAAAATTGGTATAACAAAAAAAATAATTACAATGTCGACAAGATTTCGAATTCACTCAAAATTGTTGGATTATTTTTGTGGTTTTCGTCACCAATTGAAATTTTTATTGAATAATCATTAGATTTCAAAAAAGATTCAAGATTTCTCAACAATTTAAGGTTCCGTTAGGATTATGTTTTTTTTTAATCGGAAATTGAAATATTCATTTAAAAATCATAAGATGTCAGAGAAGATCCACAACTTTATAACAGTCTCAAGCCATGTTGGCGTTTGACACTGAAAAACGGTGTTTATAGTTGAAAAATTATTATATTTAAAAGAAGATCCATAATTGTTTACAATTTCAGGTTACGTTGGGTTTTTGCATCGAAAATTGGCATTTTAGAACAAAAATGATCAAAGATTCAATAAGATTCAGAATGTTTTAACAATTTTGGATTATCGTCTCACTAATCTCGCGTTTTACGCTCGGACATGTTTAGTACTTGTACCAACGTACAAATCAAAAATTAAGAATTGCAAAATTATATTAACAATATTTTTTAAATATCTAACATTCACAAATATCCAGCTTGTTGAGTAGAAAAGGATTAAAATCAACAGTGAAGTTTACATTTTAGTTTTCCATTTCTTTTCAAATTAAATTAATGGTGTGGAAGAGGTTCGTCTACAATCACTACTGCAAAATTACTCGAGATTGGGTGAGCCCTGCCTGTAGGAGATTCTTCAATTTCTTCAGGTGTCATGTCTTCAATCTCGCCGCTGTGCAAGTTGATTTTCACTCGTGTTCCTGCCCGAGATCGGGAAATATTTTTGTCATCATATATTGCACGAAGTTTTCTATTACCTTCCACTATTGCAATTACATCACCATCAGACGTTGATAATACACTTTGTTCTTCGCTTGAAATGGGCACAAGGATCCCATATCTTTCTTTGCATTCATACGGGATTGAAAATTAAACTTTCGATTTGAAAATTCATGCTTTGTAGAAAATTCGTCTTTTTGGTTAAAGATTCCACTTTTTTTTAACTCTTCTCTTTTTCTTGAAAGTTTAACTATTTGGGTGAAAAAAAATCTTTTTTTTTGTTAAGACTGAAATTTTTTATCGAAAATTAATTTTGTTTAAAAGAAATTTAATCTTTTTAAAAATATTTTTACGCCAAAGAATATAATTTTATAAATCAAAAAGATAAAAAAAAAACGAATAAATTCATAATCCAGATCAAATTTTCATTAATTTGTTAGTATAGTTTCCCATTACAAAAAAAAAATTTTTTGCAATTTAAAAACGACATTGAGATGTTTTGATCTCAGACCTTTTTTTTTTATTCAAATGTCGAGTCATTATTTACATAAAAAATTTTACCTTCGGACAGGTAAACGTTTGCTTTAAGACAATATGTTTCTGAATTTTAATGAATCGACGTAGATCTTCTCATTGCATATTCAAGTCCTCTCTAATTGTCAGAGCTCAGGGAAAATTTAAAATTATTTTTTTTTTTCAATTACCTTTTTTTTCAATTACCTATTTTTTCTATTAATTTATTAAAACATGGATCACCGATTTTGACGGAACTTAAAGTGTTCAAATAGGGGAAACCTGCCTAGAGTGGATAATTCAGCCTACAGTGGATAATAATTAATTGGGAGCACAAATAAAAGAAAAACAATTAATTTTTAATTTTTACAAGCGTATTATTAATTAATAATTATAATTATTTAAACAATTGTCCAATAGTAGCCAAAAAATACAGACCTAATGGGTTTAAAATCTATATTTATCTTCGAGAATTTTTGAATAATTCAGTATTTTCTTTGATTATTTACCTATTAGCCGATTGCCATTATGTCATTATTTTTCCCACATAATAGTAAAAAAAGACAAAAAATTTGTTAATAAAAAGTGACGGACTCGGATTTTACTTTCATTTTGTGTTTGCACCGTGCAGAAGTCTTTACTAAAAGTCTTGTCTGACTGAACATTTAAAAATGTGGAGATATTTCTTTACTATTTTTATATTGGGTGAATATTAACATATTGTTTTGATATGAAAATATTGTAATTGTTAATTAATTTGTTTATTAAATTTCGATTCTTAAAGCAGCGGTATTCTCGAAAAACTTCGCTTTGCCTCAGAGGCCGGTAAGTTTCGATTTGAATAAAAAGACCGGCAATCTGTGAGACCTGGGTTCGAATCCTAGCGGAGGTAGAGAGGTATTTTTTTTCACAACTAAAAATTATTTTTATTTACAGAATCAATCATCTGGATTTTCTTCAGCTGATGGATTCCTATTTCCTGGATCTGTTAATTCAAATAGACCCAGTGGTGGTATTTTGCCCCCTCAAAGTATCAAAAAAAAATCTGAAAGAGTGACATCACCTCCTATGAACGGAAATTTTTCGAATTTTCAACAATGTTTCAATAATTGTCCTGTAAGAAATTATATAAAGCATTTTTTTTATTAACAAAAATTAATTATTAATCAGTGTAATTTTTTAGACAACCTCACAATTCAGTCCAATTTGCGGAACAGATGGTGTCGTTTATGACAATGAGGGAAAATTGAAATGTGCCCAGTATTGTGGAAAAAGTGAGTTATCTCTAAAGATAAATTTTTATTTAAAAATGAAAATTTATTACTGAATATTATAAACAATTTTTAGCCAGCGTTGGAATGGCTTTCCTCGGAAGATGTCAACCCCTTTTACCATCGCTTGGATAAACAAATTATTGAAAGTATTGCAGATAAAAATATATTTTTTTAAATAAATATTTGTACAAATAAATAAATTAAAAAAAATTAAATAAGTTTTGTGGTACCGAAAAGTTTTCAAAACTTTCGAAATTTATTCTAGAGGTGAAAAAATGGTATAAAATTATAAAAACTATGTTTGTGTAGTATTTTAGGTAGCAGGCAAGAATGTAAAATTAAAAATAATGTAAGAAAAGAAAAGAAAATTACTTTTTTTGGATTCGGCTAGTTGAACATTGATTTTTGAAAAGAAGCAATTTTTTGGCCTGAAACCTATTTAGTTTAAATTATATCAGCAAGCTATGATTTTTTGTTGTTTAATGATGTGTTACTAGAACAGTAAAACCACTAAATTTCTTTTTTTTTAATTCCAGTGTTTTTTCACTAAAAACCAAAATGAAGATTAAAACTCCTTAATAATCAAAAAGTTTTAAATTAAACATCCAAAATAGAACATTTTCAAAATTCCGTACAGTATGAAAATTAACACAATTGAAGAATTCCGAGAAAGCATGAAAAATTGAATATATTAAAAGTAGATTTCCAATTTTCGAAACCAATTATTTTTAATTTGATAATCTTATAAATGGGATTAATTGAAAAGTCTGATACTATATTTATCGTTCAGAATTTATTTCATTTGGGTAAAAAAATATTAATTTTCTTATTTGAAGATTGAACTATTTTGTTGAAAATTCGTTCATTTTTTATGGAAAATTACTTTTTTTTTTTAAACTGAAAATTCAACAATTTTATTGAAAATTTATATATTGTATTGTGACAAGAGGTTCTAGGTGAACATTACAAATATTAAAAATATATATTTAGCAACAATATAGCAACTTTAATTGACCAGATAGACCTGCTCCATAATATTACCTATCATTTAAACAAAAAATTATCCCGATATTTCAATTTCCCTCTTTTTAAATTGGGGGGAAAAAAAACATGGGATGGTCGGTAATTCGTATTTTAAAATGTATCAAATGCCCTTAAGGCTTCTGCGACACCTTTTATGTCTCTTTTAGTAATATTTTTCGGTAGTAAGACCTTTAATCCACCTTGTGTGCTTTTATTCTTCTTTTCAAAATATAGAGCATTGGCGAATGAGCCCAAAACCAAATCGCCATAGTTTAATAAAAGTTTCGTCAATTTATTAATATTTGTTCCATTATTGCTTGAATCCCTTTTAGATAAAATCATTCCATTTATTACCTTTTCGTGGTCTAATTCAGGGAAGCGACTGTCACTCATCACTTTGGGAAACAAAACCTGCAACTTTTACATGTGGATAGTAGATGCTGATCATTTTAGATAATATTAAGGGAAATGAGGCTAAATTGGCGCAGTGGTGAAATCGGCATACACTTATTTATAATAAAACTATCATAGTTACAATTACAAAAATAATTCTATCTTCTACAGTCTTGCATAATATGTAATAGATACAAAATTCTCAATCAGCGGATTTTTCAAAATAGAGCAAAAACAGTTGTATGCATCAACTTGACGCGTTCACGTGGAAATACAACTCGCTCGAGACGACGATTTATTATTTATTAGTCGAAATTGAAAGTATGAAAACATGAAATAATTAGTGAAAGATGAATTTAAATTGCTCTGCAATTTAACAAAAACTTAAGATGCATCAGTAAGTATACAGACATTAATGTCAAACAAAACAATACAATGCACTGCATAATATTGTAGTTTCTTCATTCTACTCTTTCGTTTAACCCTATATTCCCTATCAGTCAAAACGAATTTAAACGAAATATAATTCACAATCAACAATTTAGTTCATTAAATTCCCACTAAGAAATAATACTTTGTCTGGAGCGAGTTATACATTTCTACGTGAACGCGTCGAGTTCATACATACGTGCCAAAAACGGACGCACGGTCGAAATAAAACGTTAATAATTTCTTAATGATGAATTATTTTGAATAATTTTTCTCATAAAAAAACATATTTATGCCTTTCTGAACTACTTTCCCGCTCAAAATTCGCTCGACTCCTCATGAGCTTGAAAATATATGAATGCATAATTTATATTATGCAATTCATCTGAGTTAAAAATTAATAACTTTTGTTAAAAAAAAATTTTAATATGTTTTTTAATCCAATAATCGTTGGACACTATAAAAAAGGTTTCGTGTGAATTTCATAACAAAATTCCAAAAATTGGTTGAATTACGGAGACTTAAGGCAAAACACACAACAATTTTTTTCCTAAAAAACGTGTTTTTTTTTGTTCACTTCTGAAACGACAAAAGCTGAAACCATAAATTTAAAGATGAATTTTAATTTGCGCATAAAAGTATTTTAACGATTGTCTTGCGGTGTTAAAAATAATTATTCTATAGTAAAAATAAATTTTTATCGTAAACAAAATGTTGCAAATGGAATTTCGATCTTATAGAGCAAAAAAATTATTTCTTGTCCAAAATATTTTTCTCAAAAAAAAAAAACAATCATTTTACTAGGTCATGTAAGTTTCAATGTATTACATGCTTAAATGAGCTCTTATTAATGTATATATATTAGCGAAAAATTTGATTCTGAATGATAGGCAAAGGATCTATAAAACAGATTTAGCGTCAATATTTACAAAATTATTCGCAAATAGGACTCAAAACATTTTTCTCGGTTTTGTGTGGCAAAAAATAGCTTGTGATACACGCGTGCGTGCCAAGTATTACTACTTGTGTGAATCACATAGTTTACGTACTTGTATTATAAATAACTATGATGTAAATATTAAAATGCATCTTTAAAATGCTACCTACTAATTCTAGTTCTGATTTTTGGCATCAGATGACGGATCGCAGTTTGGCCATTCCCATTAGAAACTGGCCCCCAGGGCCGGTCTTTCCAATCGGTTGATGTATAGGCCATAGCCTAGGGGCGAACTATTGTAGGCAGGTTATTTCCAGGGACGCCAGTTATGGATTTGAACACAGCAGCATTTGAATCAGTCGTATTTCAGGTAAAATGTCCCTCACGAATTGCATGCCACTTTAGATTGGTAATCCCAAGATAGACGATCATAAATCGGCTTCACTGAATTACCAACGTAAGGTCGTCCTGATCTATAAACGACAACTTTCCCTTCAGTGCCGCTCATAATGACCTTCCTTCATGGAAGTTACGGTCATCGCCCGACTCGCACCCGCTGTCCAGCTAAGTATACCCCCACCATTGCGCTAAGCTAGTTACCCCTCACTTGCTTTTACCAAGCATATCTGGCGTCGGATTAGAGACGGACATACCTGAGATCTTGAAATCAGTATCCATTGCAATTATACTCCCTTTGTATCCAATACTCATTCATAGATTGCCTATATATTACTCTAATTTGGAAGGCTTAGAATTTATGTGCTAAATTGAGCTAGACTCGCGATCGGGAAAAATCGGGAAATGAAAGTGAATTTATTTTTTGACCAGGAAATAACAAAACTTTTTTAAATGGTCAGCTGTAAATATAAATTAACTCATTATTTTTAAAACTGAACTGTCCTTCCAGTTTTAAAAAGTGAACAGTAATTGATTTTACAAGACGATTCTGGATCTGTTCAAAATTATATAATTTATGTATTTTAACGATAAAATTGAAGTAATTTAATTCGAAAGTTTTAGTAGTTACACGAATGTAAAGTCCGATTGAGTCTTCATAAGCAATGTTGAATTTAAAAATCACTCCAAATTAAAAGATTCATAAATAAACGCCTTTATTCAGTTTCAAATTCTTATTCAACTATTGTTTCAGTATAAAATATTCCATTTTAACCCATTCAATTGGGAATTTTTAAATTAAAAGAAAAACAGAACTAATTTCAATATTAAACATTTCAAAACTGAATTGTCACAATTTCAGAGTGATAAATTTAAACATTGAATGTTACAATTATAATATTTATATTGTCTTAATTCGTAATTTGAAAGTAATAGTGTTGAATTATGATTTGCAAATAACAGTTAAACAATAATTAATTTAGAAAAAATTCGAATAAGTTGGAGGTTTTTGAATGTTTCGAACAAAAAAAAATTAGAAGCTTCTCAAGAATTTTGAAAGATTTCAAAAAATATATATTTCTTTAAAGATTTAAAATGATTTTTTATTTTTAAAAGTACATAACTTTAAGAGAATGTTTAAAAGTACTTCAAAACATTTCAAAAGATTTACAAAATTGAAAAAAAAACAAATTGAAAGCTCTTAAGGGAAGTTTTTTAGCAGAATTTTGAAAACATTTTGGAAAAAAAATGGGAATAATTTTAAAATATATTTAAAAGTTACAAACAAATTTTTGAAATAATTTGAAAAGATTTCAAATGATTTAAAAGAAAATAGATACTTTTCATGGATTAGAAATTAAATTTTGACTTTATTTTGCAAAATTACATAATATCAAGAGGTGGTATAAAAATATGAGACGACTGAAAAAATTGCGAAGGGGATGACTGAAAATTCCCAAAAAATGAAATCTCCGGCATTATTAAATTGCCAAATTATAAAATTCCCCAAAAGTTTATAATATTATTAAAAATACAATAATCAACTACTTTTACCAAAGAAACCTTTTTAACGTTTAAAGTTTAAAAAAATTATTGTCTGAATTTAAAAGAACAATAATTGTATAAAATTGCAGCACCGACTGATATTGATATTTATTTTGTTATTATTTTTTAAAATTAAAAATTCGATTTTTGAAAAAGTTTTCCGTATTTTTTTTTAAATACTATGCGAATTTTCAATGAAAATTTTTTATCCAGGAATATATATTTTTTTAAATGATTGTTATTTTTAATTTAACCAATAATTTTAAGAAACTTAAAAAATGTTAAAAATTTCTTTGATAAAAGTATTTGATTATTGTATTTTGAATAAATAAATAATATTTTCAAAATTGGTAATATTATATATACTGTACGGAGTTTTATTATTAGTATTTTTAATTTTATACCATATAACGCACGTAGTAAATATTTCGAGTAAGTTGTATCAATTATAATAGTTCACAGTTTATTTTAAAATAGATTTCATGGAACTTGATATTTTTTATGAATGCGCTAGTTAAATTCTATTTGACTACTTTTTTTTTTGCAAGTGTGAATCCTAATCTGGCTTAGGACTGCCGTCTTAACATATAAAAACAGAAAGAACAATTTTCCTACTACTTGGAATTATAATTCTATTTTCATAAAAGTTTGAGAATATATAATAATTAAGAAATTGGAAAAAAAATACGAGAACTTCATTAGACGAATAGTCTAAAAAATCCATAGAAATTGCAGACCACAAAAAAAAATACTAAAGAATATGAAAGAACTATTTGTAGACATTGCACTGAAAGTTCCATCAGTTTGAATAGAAATATAATATTGTGGAGTTAAAAAAATTATAACTTATAAGAGAATGTAAATTATAAGAGATAAATTCGGAATTATTAGAAAATATATGAAACAGTAATATAAATTATTCATTGACATTTAGATTTGGTATTTATTAAAATAACCATGTTTTGCAAAGCGTAATTTATTTTCAAATTGAAAGGTTCTTGTCCGAGCTAAGTTACCATCAGTGCGCCTCGAGGAGTATGATGAGAGCAGAGATGAGGTGGGAGATTGCGCATGCCGTGTATTTGATTTCGACTCACTTACCGCAGCGCGCCCTGTCTGCCTTGAACCTTCGCGGAACTAAAATTAAAGGTCCAAAAGCGCGCCCTGTCTGCCTATTTGTTTTATTTCGGGAAATAAAATGAAAGGTGGCTTACTGGCCAGCCGCTCCCTACTCACTTGGTTAAACAGGGTACAATTTGATAAAGTCGGTAGAGAAGATCGGCTTTGGTAACTCTGATATGATAAAAACAAGAAAATTAGTTAATTAATTGGAAAAAGAAAAGAAAAACTGTCTAGTGTGAAATCTTTTTTTGCTTAGTAACATATATACCTCTTTCCTCATATGGTACAATTTGTTGTGTCCACAATAATAAATATTTTTCGTTGAAACTTTGGAAAACGATATGAAGCGAAAAAAATATGAATCTGGTAACACAGAAATTAACATTTAATAATTTCAAACAGAAATAGGATATGTACATCCATTTTCATGATCTTCAGTTTCCTAAAGTTTCAGCGAACAATAAATATTATTGTGTCGTCTGCATCTTCTCTGGCATCGTCTACGACGTCTTCCTCCTTTTTAATTCCAGGTGCATTTTCCGCTACCCCCGAAGTTCGACCTGGTTGCCTGTTGAACTTCCGGTGCTTCTGCTTCGTTGCCCGAAGAGCCTCCTGAAATTTGAACATTTTGCTAAAATGTTGACTTTGTGGATAAATTCAACAGTTTATTTTATTTAAAATTCAAATCTTTTTTTGTTATAATATCAACTATAACATTTTTCGTTGAGAACTCATTTTTTGTTAGAAACTTTCAATTACGGTTAAAAGTTGAAATGAACCTATTTTGTTGAAAATTCGAAATTTTGGTTGAACAATAAACTATTTTGTTCAAAAGTTGCCTTTTTGGATGAATTCAATGTTTTATTTTTTTATTTTAAATTTAAATAATTTTTGGTTAGTTATAATATCAACTATCCCATTATTCGTGGAGAATTCGTCGTTTTAGGTTAGAAAAATTAAAGTAGGGGTTAAAGGTTGACCTACCTTGATAAAAAAATTGATTTTTTTGGTTTAAGATTCATAATTTGATTAGAAAATTCGTTTTTTTTTTTGGTAGAAGAATAATTTTCTTGGCTGAAAATTCCACAATATTATTAAAAAATAAACTATTTCATTCCGCACTTTTGGCTACAAGTTTAATTATGTCAAAAATGCATTTTTTAATTAAGGATTCATAATTTTAGTTGAAAATTCCACATTTTTGGTAGAAAAATAATATTCATGGTTGCAAGTTTACCTTCTTGGTTAAAAATTCATCATTTTAGTTGAAAATTTATTCTTTTGTTGGGCAATGTTCAAAATAATTTGTTTGAAAAATAATCCGCGTTATTGGAAAGTTTCAAAACACATTCGAAAAATTTATTTAAAATGTAGAAATTCAAATTTTGCGGTAAATTTAACACTTCAGAGCAGGGAAAATTAGATAGTAACAACAAGAAAATTAATAGTTGCTATAATAAGAATATACAAAAATTATACTTTCAATTGATGTGAGGTTATGTTTATATATATAATACATATTTCACTTACCACAAGAGATGTGTGGAAGTGTTACCGCATATACGTATGTCCTTCACGATTTTAATTCTTCAACATGATGAAAAAATTCAATCTTGCATATATAATTATGCAGACGCCAAAAAATAAATGCACTTGAGCGAATTCGAGAAAACACGCAAAACGGGACGGGAAGTCGACGACGCGTCAAGGTGCGTCCGACGGCGGCTGTGTGGATATTATTTAACGACAGCGCGCGGTTTTTAAATACAGCTTTCTTATTTTCACTTTAAAATAGTAAAAAGTAAATAAAATTCCATCAAAAATTATAGATGCAATTTTAAATTTCTGAAGATTGATTTTAAATTAGATTTTAAACTTCAAAGTAATATTATACATGAAATTGAAAGTAGAAATTTAGGTTATAGAGAAAAAATGTAGGTTCAAATTATACCAACAATTTCATTTTTTTAATCGAAATAAATTTCAAATTCAAATTATCAAGGTTTAAAATTATAATTTGAAAATAAATAAAATTTATTGCACATCAGAATTCTACAATCATGCATTCCATAATGCTTACTAATTGTCAAGATATTAATTTAATTCAATTTTTAATTATAATAATTATTGATAATTTTTTTAAATATAATGCTGTCATAATAATTTGTATTATTATTATTATTGAAAAATGTGCTTCTTCCTTTTATGTATCATCTATAAATAATGTCTCTCACAAAGAGGGACGCATGTGCGCCGCACATCATGCCCGTCACGAAGTGCGGCGCATATGCCTCGCACCTACATGCCCCTCACAAAATACGTTGCATATACCTCGCACCACGCACGCACCGCGTGCCTCGCACGCGCTGCGCCTAACGTGCCCCGCACGTTTGCTATCTGGGTCACACTATATCAATGTCACATCGTTAAATGGCATGATTTTCACGTATCTTTAATCCACATACTTTTGACTCTTCATTCGTTATACCGCCTGAACAAACATTCCATTTTTTTGTACTTGAAATTTTGGTTAAATTAATAAAAATGTAATTTCTAACCTACAAAAACGTGCGCGTCGTGTGTGTTGTAAATAGAAACTGCAGAGGGAGCGTTGCAGGTGAGTGCATTTATTCAATTCAATTCGATTGGGAACAACTGACACAATTAGCACCAATTTAAATTGATTCAACTTTTGATCACTCTTAACCGTTATAAATCGCCCTAATAGCACAAAACGTTCCTGGAACGTTACGCGGGCACCTTCGGAACGTTCCAGAAAAGTTCCCGGGAGGTGTAAACTGTCCGCCGGTTGGAAATGTTCCAATGGAACGTTCCAGGAACGTTCCATTGGGACCTGAGGGGAACCTTCCATTATTGTTATTTTTAACAACGTTGAACATAGTGTAGAAAAGTTCAGATTTTTGACAAAATCGAGTGCGAAGCACGAGATACGTGATGAGAATGCGTTCGTTAGAGCCAAAGGAGTTTTAACAAAAGAGAAGTCACAATCGCCAAATTACAGTTGTCGATGATTTGACCTTTAATTTTAAACGGTCTGGGTGCAAATGTGGGAGAAATACAAAGACCGAGCGCGTAGCGCGAGGTAAACACATCATGGAGCGCGAAGCGCGAGATAAATATATTATTGAGCGCGAAGCGCGAGAACTAACAGTCGCGCGCCCTAGGCGCGCTCAAACTTGCGAACGAAGCGAGCCGCGCGCAAATTTTTTATTCTAACCCGAGCATGAAAATTCAACAATTTGGTTCACATTTCTTTTCTCCCTCAAATTAAAAATCTTCCTTGGCTGAAAATTCATCCCTTTTGGTAGAAATTTGAACGTTTTGTTTGAAAGTGCAACCACTTTGTTAAAAAGCAATCTGTTTTCCTTAAGCGTTCAACTATTCTGCTGAAAATTCGTCTTTTTTGGTTCAACTCAACTGTTTTTTTATTTAATATTATAATCCTTTTACGTTAAAATATCAACTGTTATATTTTTCATTGAGAATTCATCTTTTTGGCCAAATTCGACTGTTTTTAATTTAAAATTAAAATCTGTTTTCGTGTAAAATATCAACTATTATATTTTTCATTGAGAATTCATCTTTTGTTATTGATAATTCAACTGTCTTACAAAAAATTCGTCTTTAAGTCTTGAAAATTTAAATATTTGGTTGAAAACGCAACTGGTTTTGATTGAAGTTTAATCCTTTTTGTTAAAGAATTCGACCATTTGTTTGAAAATTCATCTTTGTAGGCTGAATATTCAACTATTTTTATGAAAATTCGTCCTTCTCGCTTGAAAGTTCAACTAGTTGATTGTCAATGAAACTGTTTGGTTGATAATTTATTTTTGTTCTTTAAATTTTAACTATTTTTTGATCATTTAATTATTTTGTTCAAAACACAACTATTTTTTCTAAAGTAACATTTTTTTAAAAATGCAACTGTTTTGTTGCAAATTCGTCTTTTTGAATAGAAAATTCATTCCTCTGGATTGGAAATCCATCCTTTTTGGTAGAAAAATTCATCTTTCCCGGTTAAAAATTCCACTGTCCTCTAAAATGTTCGTCTGGTTGAAGTTTAATCATTTTTAATTTGAAAATTTGACCATTTGGTTCAAAATTCATCTTTGTAGGTCGAAATTCAACTATTTGGTTAAAAATTCAACATTTTTGTTGAATAATCGTATCTGTTGTTTAAAAGATACTGTCTTTTGGTAGAACATTATTATTTTTCGGTTGAAATTACAACTATTTTTTTGTAAAAGCAATATATTTCGACTTGAATTCAATATATTACCTATATATTAATTTTATTTCAAAGAATTTTTTTCCCTAGTTTCCTGAAAAATCGCCCATTTCCCCTATTTTGAGAGTATTTTGAGTTTTATAGTCTATGAAATTTTATGTTTGTATCTTTTATGTTTTATTTAAGGCGTTTATAAAATAAAACAGAAGAACAAATGTCAATGTGATGATCTGTGATGAAAAAGGGGAGGGGTGGAAAAAGTTTTCAAAATAGCGTCACGTAGTTTTTTATCAGCCCCTTAGCTATCAAAGGTAATATTATCCTCTAGCATTGCCCTTAAATTCTGAATAGAGACGTATAATATTCTATCTATCATATTTTTTTTACTTCTCAGTGCTCATCGAATCATGGTGAATCGTCGATATAAAAACTGCAGCTTACATTCTGACCAGTGTGAGGGGAAAATCTGGAAAGAGAAAAGGGATTTCAGAAATCCTCTGAATTGAAAGGGATCCTCGACAGCAAAAAGAGAGAAAAGAATTAGAAGAGGGGGTAACTAGAAGACGAATGCGTATGGAGCCACTGAGGTCGACTCCCGGTCAGGGGTTACATTGTCTGAAAAAAACACCTGATATTTATGGTGCAGATGATCTGACTCTGGATTCTAGCTCTCTCGTAGATCGGATCTCACTAAATCACGGAGATCTCGTGGAATACGCCTAGGAAGGAACTAGCCCCTGCCAGCCCCAACCCTCGACTACCGTAAGGTCCATAAGAGCGATATATGTATATTATAGTATATACTAGAACCCATATCCGGAGAAGGAAGGACTAACTGTGTGCAGCAGGACAAAAGGAAGAGTCAGAATCTCCTCTCACGCATGGAATGTCGCGTGGACGATACGTCAGGTTCGAATATTTTGCTCTCAGTTTATAGGGAGAAGATTGGTAGGCTATTAACTGATTGCCCATAATTTTTGTTAGGCTTGTTTTCATGGGAGTATCTTTTCAATAGGAACATATACTTGGAATTAAAATAATAATGACAACAATATCCATATTAATTATAATAATAGTACATTTTAAATACTACACGGTTAGAAATTTCTGTAGGAATTTTCAGAGATGCGTCAGTAGATGTATAGGGCCGGTTCTGGATACAGATTCCTACCTTACCGACATCAAGAAGCTTCCAACCTGTAGTGGTTCATGTCCGTGCTAAGCTTCTAGAACATTCTCGACACATCACTACTTTACCACCGAGCAATTCACGCCTTCCCCGAAAGGGAAACGGCTTAATGATATAATAATAATAATCTGCTTGAACAGTAGAGGCACCGCGGTCCTGCCTGGGACGGGTAAAAGAACAATATCTTCTCTGGAATCACCTCTGCTGGGTCTGTAGATCAAAATATGATCAGAGCTGGATGCAATGGTCTCCATAAAGTCTTCTGGATTTAGGTTGATTCCAAAATGTTGATCGAAAAGTGGGTGAGGACGGTCCAAGTCCACCTACAAGTCAGAAAAAAACACAAGCTGCAGATACATTTTTTAAAGGTTTGCAAGATTATCTCTGGTACTTTGGCATTCCCAGATTTTAGGTTTTTTTTCTCGTAATGTTCGTGGTTTCTGGATGTATTTCTTTTAAAATGTACACCAAGCAGAATACTTTACTTGATATTTTGTCTTTTCTTTAATCTCTTTTGGATCTATTTTCTGATTTAAAAAAAATTTTAATTTTACTTTTTCAGTAAAAATCAGTAAAGATTGTTTTCAGTTTGCCGGTTCGCACGTGGTACTGTTATGACTGCTGCGACTGCGTGTCCCGCTTTCATAGAAAGCCCTGACCTCGGTGGTGGATGAGATATTGATTGTGGACGACGCGGCAGTCGCGAGTTCTGGTGGCTTCTAGAAGTCTGGAAAATACTAGACATGTGACCTTGACTTTACTTGAATGAAAGGCGTAGATCATAGTAGTTGTAAGATTCAGAATTCAAATTAGAAGCTTGCCGTCTACTAATCGCAATAGATGACTAAGTAGTTATAGAAATACATCATGATTGTCTGGCATTCTTCGAATCGGGATTTTTCTGGAACATATTATGATGCGTAGACCGAGCGTAGCCTGTCTGTTAGTAGTTGTACTATAATCAATAGTGTGCTATCTTTCGAGAATTTGCGAGGGTTCTCGAATACGTAACTCAAAAACTTACTTTCTTAAAATTTAAATGAGATGATGTAACTATACGTAATGATTTTACCTAAATTCTCTTCTGATATCTTGCTTAGTGAAAACTAAAAAAATGAGTAAAAAGTTATATATTTTCAAACTAATATTTAGAATCGAATTTTTTTATAGAAATATCAATAAAGTAATAATTACTGCGTAGACTAACGATGGTTAGTACCAGACTATGTACCGACTTTTCGTTAGTTTTGGATAACTATTTCTATGTATTAATTTGAAAATACGGAGTATACATTGTTCCCAAGACACCACAAAGCTATCAAAAATCGGTGTTTAATAAGCCCGAGTTGAAGACATTTGACGCATTTCTAAAAAATTATTGCAAACAAACTTCAAATTTAAAGATTCAGCAATCTGTCATTTTTTTGACATTATTGATATTTGTTTCAGTGTAAGCGTGGGGAAAAAGATTAAGAAAAACTTCATGTCATCAAAATTTAAGAAAATATCAAACTGCGCTGAGAAAAGCAGGTGTTTGATGTTTATAATGTGAAAGGCAAATACGAAAATATTATACTTTTCATTATATATTGAAGTGGCTCAAAAGTATTTGCCTTCTTGAAAATTTGGATATTCCTCTAATTTAAATATGAAGAAGTTAAAATTCGATTTTAGTTAATCTTTGTATTTTTTAACAACTGGTTTAATTCCTTATTTTATTGTATTTCTCAAAATATGAAAATATTTGATTCAATTTAAAGAGTTTGAAATAATTTATTAAAAAAATGAACAAGTTTCCATCAAATAACTTTGAAGCTTAAGGTAGTTGTACAAAAAGTCAAATGACTGAAAAAATAGTTTGTATAGGATTTTTAGAGTAAAAATAATATTACTAATGTCATTTTAAATAAAAAACGTTATTTTGAATGAAAACATTTTTAAACGTACAAAAAAAAAATTTATCAATGTTTTTTTGCAATTGAATTTTTTCTTGCTATCGCTTCTTACTAATTTGTGAAAAATGGTTGGATTTTAATAAATGATGGCTAATTTTTTCAGGGAAAATATTCTCTACAACTCTACTGTTTTCAATTTTGTAAGTAATTTTTTCTATGGATGAAATCGTTTAAATAATTGTTTTTGAAGAAAACATTTTATAAATAAATTATTATATTTGAAGATTATTTACTTATTTTTAAAATTGGAAACAGTAGAAATCTAGTGCATTTTTTTCCTTGAAACAAAGAGCCATGATTTATTAAAAGTCAACCATTTTTTTTAATCAATAAGAAGCGAACGTTAGAAAAAATTCAATTACCTGTTTCATAAAAAATCCTATTTTATATAAAACATTTATAATATATGTATTTCAATTCCTAAAATCATTGAAAACTTTTTTTTTCAGACACCTAATTCTTGGCACGACTACTACCTTAACGGGAGCAAAAGGAAATTTCTTAATGGAACAGAAACTTTTTATTTCTTTTCATTTACAAATTATAAAATTTTGTAATGCTATTCAGGAAAAGATGTTGGTGATTTTTTTTGGTAGATTCTGGACATTATTTGGAATGCGTGCTTGAGTAGAGGAAAGTCGTGTCTCCCAGAATTTGGGAAACGAACAAAATTTAAAATACTAAAGTTTGATTTGCACCAAATGTACAGTAAATGGCTTTTTGTGAAAAATTCTAAATCTAATTTTTTTTTGTATTTTCGAACCTGCAAAGCAATAATCCAAAAGAAAAAACCAAGATAAATGGACAGTTTTTTAACAAAAAATTGTCAAAGTTTCCATTTTTACATGTATTTTAATACAACAATGCTTATTTTAGTGAAAAGTTTTTTTTCCTTCTAAACTCTGTGTTAGATTTTACTGGAAGTTTCACATTTTGACTATCAGTCTTATTGAAACAAAAGTTTCATACCTAAGATCTAGAAAGATTCACGGTTTTTTCAATGTACATCATGTTATGGGGGTGTTTTCATATTTTAAACATCCAAGTATGGAAATCATCATTTCTTAGTAATGAAAGTTACTGGAGATTTTTTATTCACATGATAGAATATGAAATCACTTCCAAATAAGTAAGCGAAGATTGTATAGCACGGATATTATATATGTGCATTTACTTCAAGGGTTGTTTTATCATCCCTTGAATATTTAATCCGAAATATCGACATTTCTTAATGAATAAAATCACACAAAGTTTTCTGATACTGACTAAAGATCAATTATTAACCAAAAATGAAAAAGTTATACTTTCAGTTTTAAAAATTAATTTCAAATAAAAAAAATGTGTGTATATAAAATTTTTTTTTTAACAAAGTAGTTCAACCTTCAGCCACGTGGTTGAATTTTTAACCAAGAAAGATTAACTTTTCAACGAATAATGTAATAGTAGATATTTCAACCAAAATAAATTTTAATTTTAAATTAAAAACAGTTTAATTTAACGAAAAAAGATGAATTTTCAACCAAATAGTTTAATCGTCAACCAAAGAAGATTAATTTTCAACTATTGTTGCATCTCTAACAAAAAAAATGAAATTTCTATTTAGCAGACTCTTTTTTTAAATCAAAAAGACGAAAAACAATGAATTTTCAACCAAGAAAGATTTCAGTTCAATTGTCAACACCAAAACATGAATTTCCAACAAAAAAGTTAATTTTCTACCAAAATAGTTGAATGTTTTACGCAAAAGATGAATTTTAGCAAACACTTAAAGTTTATACGAAAGAGGATGACTTTTGAACCAAAATGTTGAATTTTAAACCAAATAAAAAAATCTTCAACGAAAAATATATTTAGTAAATATATATAGTTGTTTAAAAAAATTGAAATGTCCAAACTGCTAGAATTGTGAAAGCATTTTTTTACAAACATCCTAGATCGGAATTCTGTCTTACATTTAAAGAATCGCTCTATCTACATTTGGAGCTGAACGGAAATATTGAAGGAAACGCGTTTGCATCTTTACTGATCTGAATCTTCTAATATATTATTGGTGTTGAAAAAAGACTAAAAACTAGGCGAGAAAACTAATGAAGAAACCTACTTTCGTACGACGTGCTATTTAAGTTACTGTGTCTCTATTCGCTAATGCAGATAGGGTTTTCTTCACTCAGCGCGAGCGATTCATTTACTGACAAAACTGAAATTCTTGTAGAAATGCTTACATTTTTGTAGACAGAGTCTTTCTTCGACAGCATTTCTCCAGTTTGCTCAAAAATATGTGTAGATAGGATTAGAATATATAATCTCTTTACCAAAGATATTTTAGTAGTGAGCCAGTACAGAATTTAGTGACCATTTAGGGGTTTTCCAGTACTAGAGCGGTACTATATATGGTATTTCCGTTTATGTTAGAAGATTCAATGTTTTATGCTTTCATTATTGATTAAAATATGTATGGATGGCATTTTGGAAAATCATCATTGATGAATTTTTTTTCGTCTGGAATCATAGATGGTTACATACGAATCATATTTGAAGTGAATAGGGAAGGTGTAGAACGACCAGGATGTCTTTGAATTTTTCTAGAGGGTTGTTCAATCATCTCTTACTTGAAGAAGGAGAGAAATTAACTTTCCGTAAGGAATAATTCACCAAAGATCAGGCCTGCAATATCATTTTAAAACACACATATAGGAAGTGTCATTTAGGAGGACTTGCATTACAATTTATTTTCAGAGTAGTTTATTCATTCCTTAGTTATTGAAACAAAGAAATCGATATTTTATACGGGATAAGGCACCACAGATTTTTTTATTAACATACTATTGATCAACAAAATCACTTTGAAACATACATAGGAAGCGTCTTTCAACAGGATTAACATTAGTATTTATAGTCAGGGTCATCTGATCATCCCTTATTTGTTGAATAATGAAATCGATATTTCATACGGGATAAAGCACCAGCGATTTTTGTAATAATACATTGATCAATAAAATCGCTTTAAAACATATACACTTATATAACTAAAAGGCGCTTTCTATGTACCTTTAAAGTGATTTTGTTGACCAATAATATGTTAATAAAACAATCTGTGGTGGATCATTCTGTATAAAATATTGATTTCTTTGTTTCAATAATTAAGGGATGATTAAACAACCATGAAAATAAATTATAATGTAACTCCTAAAGGACACTTCCCATATGTATGTTCTAAAGTGATATTGTAGGCCTGATCTTTGGTGATTTATTCCTTACGAAAAGTTAATTTCTCTGCTTCTCTAAGTAAGGGGACAGAACTTTCGTTTCATTTTCTTTTCGATTTCGTTTCATTTTCGGCTCAGTCTCGAAAATAGAAATTCAAACGAAGTTGAAAACTTCGACTCGGGAAGTTTGAGAAGATCGTGCCACATCGCAGAAATAGCAATAACGTGGCTTCTTCTGAAATATCGCAATAAGTTAGTTCATGGAATCACGTAGTGAGTAGCCCAGAATAAAGTAACGTTATATGCAGCGGAAAAGATAGAAGATCTAAAGTATGGAAACACTTTCAGTTTCCGACATGTAGAACCTCCGGGGTTCAAGGGTCGATAATCCGGCGCGCCACCCCTAGAAAATCGCATCAAACCTTTTAAATTTCAAGCACAGAAAAGTCCTCGAGAACTATTCTGCTGGCCAGTAAATGGCATGTTGGTGCACGGCCCCATAAATATATCGAGGGTGGGTAAGCGAATCTGTTTAAAATATGTTCTCCCGCAATTCGCCATGGTCATTTGGCATGGCAAATAGCTAAATGCTTTTTGCGAAAAGAGATTTAAATCTTTACCTTACGTACGTAGGTACAGGAAACATAATAGTTGACTCTACTTTTCCCCCGCCTTTCTGTTTTCCTATGACATAAAATTTTTAATAATAATGTCTTGTGCACGTGAAATATAACTTGAAGACGAAGAAGAAGAGGAAGTGGAAGAGGATGATAAAGAGGGAAAGGGGGAATTGCTATTATAGTTTGATGTAGAGACCTTAGGTGATATTACTTAGGAATATAGAATGGTATTATAAGATTTTATTACATTATATTAAGTTGTTTGATAGTAGGTAATATTCACCGTTTGGAGAAATTAAGTGATTCTTTATCGCAAACGCGGAAAGATGTTCGTAAGAAAAAAATATAAAATCCCCTGGTATACTCTCGTCTAACTCACTTTTTTTCCAATTCATATACCGACTTAAATAAAATCGAATTAATATAAACGAATGGGAATTAAAGGCATGGTCGGCAAACGACCTGCGAGGGAACTGGACTGTCGTGAAAGGGCGAATACTCTTTTGTAATGAAATTAATGTGCTTCTTATAACCCGCCCGAAGCATCAGATTTACCTTTTATCCCTGAAAATATCTGATCAGGGTATTAGTGCCTCTGTATTATTAAGAGATGATAAATCAAAGAGGGTGGGGGCGAAGAAGCAGCAAGATTCCTAAAAGTCCTCTGCCGATGGAGACGTTTTCCGATTTCAATGCGAGGCTGATTTAAAATTCATCAGGCTCTTTAAGGGCTTATTTTCCTGCTGGCGCTCAAGGGTATTTATTTTTTTGTAAGACCAAGATGAGAAAGAAGTAATCCTGTATTCTTGTACCTGCCAAAGCATATCTTTTGTAGGTAGAAAGATTTTTAATTTCGCGTGGCTGGACAGAGTTTCTGAAGAACTATATGAAACGATGATATTACCATATTTTCTACCATATATATATGCTTCTTACGGTAAGGGAGCCTAACTAGAACTTAATTTAAGATAGCTGAAAGTTAAAAATACATATTCGTAAATGAAAGGACGACGATCGTCTATCTGATAAGGAAAATCTAATTGTGGCTTCAATTTATGAGTGAATTCATCGGAAATAATTTACTAAAATCACGACTACTGCATGCTCTTAATTCTGAAATAAATGTTTATTTGCAGGCAGAATTAAGTAATTTCTTTCATGAAGAAAATCACTGTATGAAGTCTGTAAATTAAATTAATTGATCAAAGGTATTTGAAAGAAATTTGTCCACTGCGCGCGAACCAGCTCCGCTCGCAATTATGAGCGTGCCTACCGCGTACGTCTTTCGGGTCTCGCGCTTCGCGCTCGACAATTTGTTTACTTCGCGCTTTGTACTCCCACCCCCCCATTTTTGCATAGACATTGTGAATGGGTCATATAGGTCAATAGGTCATTGTGATTTTCGTTTTGTCCAAAACATGAAAAATTCTACATTTTGTTGAAACCTTTTACATACAAAATGAATGTTATATTAATGATCTGTACCTAAGCCCGGGACTAGTTATTCATATATAGTAAAAAAAGTACAAATTTTAGTCTATTATTATATTATTTATATATATACCTACGCCGGGAGTAGTTACTCAGATATTGCAAAACAGCACAAGCTTTAGTCTAGTCTACTATTTTATTAATATTTATTATTTTATTAATTTTTTGCAATAATCTTCATTAGCAATAACTGATGGATAAAATCATAAATATAAGTGGTAGAAGGCTGTCTAACGAACTCGATCTGTCTCTTTAGACCACAAACGAGCATGACAAACAAAAATTTGATTAGAAAATTCCTTGAAAACACACAGAAATGTTCGTAAAAACCGTTTTTTCTGACAAAGTGGGTCTCAAAAGTTTGAGAATTGACAGAAAGTGGATAGGTCTAAATTCAAACAAGTCTAATACCTTCCATCATAAATTATGAGAATCCATGTCATCCGGGTCATCCATGTAAAATACATGAGTGACCTTATGCTCGCGCTGGTTAGTGTCCAGATGAGATAGTAAATCTAGTTTTCCAAAGAGGCATCAATCTCTCTATGCATCTCACTATGTGTGGATGTACCTACAGCGACTTAGAAATACTGTAATTTTTTGTATGTAAGAGTCTAATATTCTTACGATTTATTCCAATCAGAGATATTAGTCTAAATTTTCATAGTCACTATTCGACTTTTTCTAACCGTACTCGATTATCCCTAAATTCGTATATTTTATTTCAATTATGGATATGCGATAAAAGAAATATTAATACCAAAAGTATCTCCGTGTAATTTTACCGCAAAACAGAAATGTTCATTCTTTAGTATTCTTTTCGTAAACAGAACAGTTTTTTAAAAAAAGGATGGTTAACGAACTCTACCTTTCCTTTTTCGTCCCTTAAAATGTGTGCCAAAGCGCAATCCAATCCGATTAGTCTTTTCAAAGTTATCCGGTATACAGAAGACAACGACGACATACACCTACCATCGTAAAACCTATTTTTTCGAATTCAAGGGGTCTCGAAACGTTGAGATATAATAAAATTCACGATAGTCTGTTTTCGCATCCATGACATAAAAGAAATATCTTCTCATTTGATGAGAATGTAAAATATTGCGGGCTCGGATTCTATAACCGCCTATACATTTTTTCGCACTGAACGTAGTTGGCCTCTGGAGACTTTTCAAAAAAGTTTCGAGTTTTAATTTGAAAAGTACATATTCTTTTAGAAAATTTAATTTCACATATTTTCTTCATGAACAAAAAAGTTGTAGCTTTTTCCGTTTTAGAAATAAACTGAAAACCCACGTCTTTTTTAGGAAACAAAAATGTTGTCTTTTTTGTCTTCAACCCGCCGTGATTCAGCCAATTCTTGGAATTTTTTAATGAAATTTTCAGGAAACATTCTTTATGATGTTCGACGAGTGGTAGATTAAAGAACATATAAAGATGTTTGTTTAAACAAAAGTTTTGGATTTTTATCTGAGACACTGCATAAATCCTGCATTTATATCTTCAAACGTATGGGGAGTCGAGCGTATTTGATTTTCGAAATATTTATAAGAATACTTAACTTTTATAAAATCACATCCATTTTTCAAGATTTCCTTTCTCATAGTTATCAATACACTTTGAATTTACTGGAACGATATGAACTACTCAACGACCAAACACAAATGATCTTTTTCAAAATTGCATTTTAGAAACAGAAATAGAAACTCAAGATGAATCAGTATGTTTGCAAACATCGAGATGAAACAACACAAAACAAGAAACATAATGCACTATATATAACTGCGTATAGTTTCTTTCTTCTACTCATTCTTTTAATCCTATACGACCTATCAGTAAAAAAAAATTAAAAGAAATACAATTTACAATAAACACTTTAGTAAATAATAATATCATATATATAAGGGTGTGCAAAAAGCTCGAAACTTCGAGTCGAGTCGAGCCGACTTTTTTCAAGTCGAGTCGAGTCGAGCTCTAGCATGCTCGAAATTTCGAGTTCTCGAAATTTTCGAGCTACTCGAAAGTTTCGAGTAATCGAACATTTTCGAGCTACTCGAAAGTTTCGGGTTCTCGAAAATTTCGACTTCTCGAAAATTTCGACTTCTCGAAGAAATTCGAGTACTCGAAAGTTTAGGGTTCTCGAAGCTTTTGAAATGAACAAGGTTCAAACCCGGTACTAGGGGGGTTTTCGAATTGCTTAAAAGTGATTTTAGAATCAAAAGCAACAATTCGAGATATTTTATCGGAAACGGCGATCAATTTTTCAGAATTTTTAATAAATTAACAGATGAACTGACGAATTTACATGAGACTCAGTATACTAGACTTTTTCGGGCTTCTGATCATAAATTTAGTTGAAATTTTGAAGAAATTCATTATATTCAGAAATGTCGTCAGTTTATTGAATTTTTACAGAATTTGTTCATCGTTTTAGTTCAAAAATTTCGAATTTTTGTTTCAAAATCGCTTTTAGCAATGCGAAAAACCTCGTAGTATTGGATTTGAACAAATTCTGGTTAATATCAAAAGTTTCGAGAACCTGAAATTTTCGAGCAGCTCGAAACTTTCGAGTAGTTCGAAAGTATTCGAGTACTCGAAAGTTTCGAGTTCTCGAAGACATCCGAGAACTCGAAAGTTTCAATTTCTCGAAGATGTTAGACTTCTCGAACTCATTCGATTTCTGGAAGACATTCGAGTGCTCGGAAAGTTTCGAGCTTTCTGGAAAGCCCGATCTCGACTCGACTCGGCTCGAACCGGATCGAGCTCAGCTCGACTCGACTCGAAAGCTAACAAGCTCAACTCGACTCGTTCGAACTTCGAGTTTTTTGCACACCCCTAAATATATATAATAATAAGTATATATAATAATAATTATTATTATATAATAATAATCACATATAAGAGGGGGGTCTTCCAAGGAGACTCTCTAAGTCCGATACTTTTCTGCATCTCCATCTTGCCTCTGTCTATTGCACTCCGAGGCAAAAGCTTAAACGTTTTGCTTCCTCGAAAGAAGACCTTAACATCCTTGTGGAGGCGGTGAATAGGTACTCTAAAGCGATTGGCTGCCCAACATGTTTCTCAAGTCTGCTGAATTGAGATCGGAGACTGAGGGATTTCTTTTTGCCTGTCAAGACGGCGTTATAGACACCTTAGTTTACCGCGAGCGCAAATTGCAAAATTATTATCGATTATTATCAGCGAGTTCACAGCGGCATCCTTTTATCACTTGTACACTTTTTCTCTTCCGAGACCACGTTTATGATCCTAAGAATAAATTAATTATTTATTCAAATTGCAGTGATACTGTTGCATTCGAGAATCATTATCGACAGTGCATTTTTGTAGTACGATCCAGTGCGGTCAAGCTATCAGCGTGATCAGCTGTCAGTCGGCCTTGTTCACACTTCACGTCGTTGCTACACTATTTCACTCTCACTTTTTAGGAGTAACTGTATTTTTTTTCGAAAACCCAAAGACTTATCTAATGTGCTGGAATCGCGAAACCCCTCCCAGCGTCTAGAAAATTTTCAAAGTGCATTTTTAAGACCTCAAAAACCGAATTATCGTAGGTTGTTTGTAAGTTTTGAGTGATTCACAGATTTCGCCATTTTTGTGCACCCCGCTCCAACAGCCTTAAATGTCATAAGTAAATTGTCTGCCCATAGAATAAAATATTCTTATATTACTTTGCTTCACACAAGCCACATCAGTAAATACAAAGATTGAATTTGGTTTTGCTTCATTTGGCATTAAAACTTCGGCATGCTAATTCAAAGGATAGTACTTAGCGCCATCTACTCACTGAGAGACTTTTTCAAAAATTCATACTCGGCAGCTTTCGCATTCTGACGGTTGTTCGTTCTACGCCTACGAGCGTGTGTCAGAATGCCACACACGAACTCATCTCTCTCCACACTTAGCCAAAGAATTCTAAGATTGCTGCACAAATGCTAGATTGCTGAGATTTCCAAGAGTTCCTCCAAGAGTTCTCTTAAGACTTCCCACGCAGCGATCTGAGATTACTCATTGAGTAGTCCCTCGGTACCAAATGCCCATGTCGCTTTTCTCTATTCTCGTTTTGAACAAATGAATCAGAATTCTGAATAGGCAGTCTCACAGGTTATGCTTCAAGCTTCATATTGACCAAGACTGATTGTAAAAACTATAAATATCCCGGTTATATAGGTTAGCTCTTCATTCTCAAAGTATCACTTGAATAGATATGATCGTTCGCAAAGGTAAAAAAGTCAGACGAAAGCGCACTGTAAAGCAATTAAGACGTGGAAGAGGCTTGGCCAACAGAATCATCAACAATTTACCGTTTGAGTTGCACTTGCCAGGTTACCAATACTGTGGATCAGGTACTGAACTAGCAAAATGATTAGCGCCAGGTGATTCAGGAATCAATCCACTGGACGCAGCTTGCAAATATCACGATATAGCCGACTCACTTTTTGGGAAATAGTAAACGCAATGAAAGTGAAATCAAATTCAGGAATGGGTCTCAAGAATAGAAAACCTAGCACCAAACTGAGAAAAATTGTGGCTGCAGCTAAAAAATCAATAATTTGAGGTAATCATGCGCAAACTGTCATTAAATCTACACTCAGAAGCACATGCGCAGCTATGATGAAGAAGGCTGGTGGAAAAAATGTAAATAAACCTCGTATTCTACCTATACAGGTCAAAGCAGGAGGATTTTTTCCATTTGTTATACACATCTTTGCGGGTTTCAGTGCTACTGAAGCACTAGCTGGCGGAGCTGTTGGAATAGGTGAGGCTGTTAACCCAAAAACGAGAATGTAAGGGTGGAATCCCACCCAAGCTATGATTACTTGAAGCTGCGCATGCGTGAATATTTCTTATCACCTTCTCCTTCCTAGTTCCCTCAAATCCAGTCTTCTACTAGCCTTTGCAGGTCAGGACGGACAGGAAAGGCTATTTATTTTGCGAAAAATGTGGTAAATGTTTATGTGGTAAGCATAAAAACGTTATTTGATATGGCTGCCTGAATGCTGATGATTTTTCAGAATAATTCGATTGAGAAACATGATACCTACCTCGTTCACAACACTTTTTCCCCCACAAAAGGAAAGTTTTTATATCTTTTTGAATTTGAAGAGTTTTTCCCCAGAAAAGTTTTGTATTTGATTTTGTTCGTTTATGAAGATATTTGTTTCTATTATTATTTGTTACCAAATATTATTTGTAATAAAAATTGTCATTGAAAAGCAATATTTTATTACTCTGAAATGGATTACTAACCATCTCTCCCCATCAGAATTTCAAATTTATCACAAATAACAGGAAATATTAAGATGGGTTGGATCCAACCCCACGTTGTTAGCAGTGTTCAGAAAATTCACGTTATTGTTCTTGGGTTAATTACGCGAATTCGGCGGAAAAAAACAGCTTGCAGAGAGTAAATAACATAATAAGGCGATGTAAGCCTCTGGTTTGACTTTGGCTCTAGGGCCTAAAATGTTTGCATGGCTCTACTTCCCTGTCCTTAAGCCAAGTCTCCTATACGCGGACGTCGTCTGATGGCCGCAGGAGAATCATAAAACCATGCAGGACAGACTGTGACGATTACAAACGCTAGCGTTTAGGCGTTTACGGGAACAATCACAGTCACTTTTTGGTATTTTTCGAATAATTGTTCAGGGTTAGGGAAAAGTTGACATTAAAATTATAAGGCTTCTAGAGTACTTTCCAACGAAGAATTTGACCTATCATACATATGGATTTGACGCCCCTAACACACCCGCGAAGCGCGTAATAGCGAGTACACGAAGTGCGAAAACCTAGAGGAACCGAGCTTCAAGCGTCAGGTAAATGTGTCCTTTTTCAATTTTATAAGGGGTTAGTTACTTCAAGTCTAATGCTACAAGAAGTGTTCCCAAAATTTGCAACCTTAGCACAAAAATTTGTTTATGAAAGTGGAAAGTAAAAGGGGAGAGGGAGTGAGATAAGGAGTTGAGGAAGGTAACGATAGTGGAGGGGGATATGGGAGGAATGGTGTGTAATTGAAAGGAATGGTGCAACTGATATAAAGAGATAAGTGTACATGCAAGGGGGTGGGTGGGGGGCTGAGGGGAGAAAGAACGGTGCTGATGTGGAGTGGAAGGTGAGATAGAGAAAGAGGGGGGGGGGTGATAAAAAGGACGCAGGGATGAAAGGAAGGGTTGAGAGGAATTTTTCAGGGAAGGGGTTGCTATTTACCATTATGCTCTATTTAATTTGTAGATATAGATTGAAATAGGCTGAGAAACGTTTCCCTGTGGATGCTGTTTAGAAGCATTCAATTAAGCAGAACCTAGAAAGATTTAGTAAATTACAACCCTAATATATTTTTCTATAAACTGATCAATCGGCTGAATAACTTCACATTGTTCATTAAACTATTCCCAGTGAAATTTCATTACATCGGCTCTTTAACGCGAACGGCATGCTAATAACTCGTAATAACCGCGAAGTGTAATATCGGATCCATTAAAGAATTTTTAATTTGTGCCTTTCTACTTTAGGAATGGGTTCTCTTATAGAGGAAAGAATTTAATTAGTTTTGAATCTTTCGTGAAAAAGGTTCCTTCACAATTTGACAGTGTTTGGATTTATTGTTACTCCAATCCATATGGAATTAACAAAGTATGATTACACTTTCTATTTGGAATCTTCTGCTGATTTTTTCATAAATTGCACACGCTACAAAAATAGACTTGAACTCCCAGTTTATCCTAGCCGATGATCATAACCTCACTTTTAAAACCTTTATGGCATTAAGAACTCTAATTCTTGATTTAAATGGTTCATAAAGACCTCGATAGTGATATATAAAACTGATAGGTTTCGAAAAGTCACTGGAACTGGATCTCTTCAGTCCGGACTTATGATTGATCATGAATAGGTGGAAGTGAGAAAATCCTCTCTCGTGCTCGAATCTTCACACGCCAGACGCATTTCATTTCATTGCATTGGCTGTACCTTCGAATAGCACAATAGCACGAAGTCACTGTGAGAAAGCGAAAGTAGTGTCATGTGACAGTTGCCGATTTGAAAATGAGCAGCACGGGAACGTTTTGACAGAATGTTGCATATCAGCGTGTGGGTGTAGTTTTCACACTGAAATATAAATCTCTAATTAGTTATCCGACTAAATGACAGTCATTCCACTATTTCATAACTGGGGTTTCCTTTCATCAAGCGGTAATTCGCACATTGAATTATGAAAAAAAGAGAAGGAAGTGATTTTCATTGTGATGCCCGCGTGCACTATGTGGATGCTTGGAAAAAGATTTTTTGTAAAGAGTATGTTAAATGTTTTCTCTAAGGTTAATGCTGGGAGTAGATAGGAAATAGAAAATGTAGTAATTTAAATTAAAATGACAATGGACTTACCTCTTTTACCATTTTCTTAAGTCACACGATTACGTGTCTTAATAGCGCGTTTCTCCCACCTTTATCATCATTAGTTGAAACTTCTTTCAAAATCATGCTGATAATGTTAAACAATTACCGTCTCTGTCCCTTTGACATTCCATCGCCTTTGTCTCGGTCCGTGCTTTTATCCACATTTGTGATCTTCTGATCCCTAGGTCTGGTGATGCGTACATCCGGGATAACTAGTGTCATCGTTACAGAAGCGGATTTAAGCCTTTGTCGCGTCCAAACGGTAATATTTGTGAAGAACTTGGGAACATGTGCGCAAAGAGTTGACATCAATCTATAGGTTTTTCATTTTTGCATAAATTGAATGTCAAGAATATCATGTGAAATGGAGATGTGCATAGTTTTATTGAATGCGTGTAATATATTTATTTATAGGAAATGTTTAGAAGAAATGAATATTACTTATTATTTCATTATTCTATTCATTATAGATAGAGTAGTAAATTATGTGTTATTTCACTTCATACTTTTAACATAACTCTGTTTTTTTTGTTGTTCTAATTCACGTCGTATTCCAGAGCTCACTTAAATTTCGTTTTGACATAAGTCGTAAATTTGACAAGAAAACAATGACATGTCAAATAAGAAAAGTGGAATGTTAAATTATATACGGTGCTCAAATAAGTTAAATACTATAATTTTTTAATCTGATTTTCTAATAAATAGTTATCAGACCCGTTCATTGTTCAGATCGAGTGGGTTTTTTTTTTCGAAATGACTCAGCTAAGTTATAATCGTACAAAATCGGATTAGAACTGGGCAGTTCGAAAGTCTTTCGTATCGGCTTTCGATGCGCTCAGTTCTTCAATTTTGATCTCGATTCGAACTGTCTTTCTCTCTCTCTCTCACTCACTCACTCACTCTCTCTCTCTCTCTCTCTCTCTCTCTCTCTCTCTCTATATGTATATATATATACTGGACCCGAGAAGAGGGAAGTGGTGGTGGAACTCGAACATGTGGCAAATGAGTCGATTTCCCCAGTTTGGGCAGGCATGTCTTAGATAGTGGAGTTTGTAAGTTAAATTACTAAACTTCTTAAGCTCATCTACTTCAATCTCCAAGGTACTTCTATAAACCTTTATGATGGTAGCGAGATTGCAAACTAACTGCTCATCAATATCTAGAGCTTTGGCAAAATCTTCGGCTCAGTCAAGGAATTTGCGAGCAAGATTTCCATTGTTCGACGTTCCTTTGCCTTGTATTACCTGATCAACTCTTATTTTGAAAGCATCATATAATCTATCTCTCATCTGATCGGCGTGCAAATCAACATACTCTGAAATTAATATATTGCTTATTGATATTATTTAATATATGATTGAAAAAAAAATTTCATTCAAAAAGTTACCTTTTATTTTTTTGGTAACATCCCATATTTTCACTTCTTTTTTATAAGCAATATGAAGCAGATGATCAAAAAATTTAATTTCACATTGTAAAAGACCTAAGCCATGGGATAGTGATCTTTTCTTTGGCGTGAAATTTTCCTTTTTATTGTTGAAATTGTGAGATGTCACCAGACATATTGGGCACCTTTAAGTGGCTTTATTTCCTACAATTGCGTTCACATTTTTCCCATCGAAAAGGGTTCTTGACACTGAAAATTCAACCTTCACTATAACACGGTTGCCCATTGTGAATTTGAAAGGAATTGAAAAATTTAATTTCTTCGTCCAAACGATTGTACTCTTCGAGAGCCATTTTTGCCTTCTTTTTGATGTGCGATTTTCAAAGGCCGAAAAATTCGGTTGCTTTCAGGCGTAGGATCATTCCAGAAGTATTTCGGATTAGACAGACTTTTAAGTTGAATAATTTGTGCTCCGCATACAAAAAGCGGTTGATGTGGACTTCGATCATCATTCTCCTGATAGTAAAATTTCTGCTGAGGGATTACATATCCACAGGCACCATCAAAGCCAGTCGTCACCGACAACTTGGTGTTATTCACAGCATTTTTGGGCCAGTCTGATGTAACAGCTTCGCATAATCTTTCTGCAGTCTTTTCTAGAAACTGTTGCAGTGGAAGGGATACCTCTGACTTTGATTAAAAATTATGAAAATTTAATTTAGGAACAAAATTTTTTTTATTAATATAGGCAATTGAAAATAAAATGTGAATACTTTAAGTGAAACAGCGATGTTTGAAAATCAATCAAACCATCCTAATTTCGCGTATAGCATGCTGAGAGTTGAATCGAGTGCGTTTGATAAAGTCGCATACACAAAATTAGAAGATGCGTCGCATGTACAAAAAATTTAATCTACTGATTTGAATTTCACAAATTACTTTGAAATTTAAAGTGAAAGGTAAGGTCTTTTATATACATTATTATTAGGTTTAATAGATTAATAGGAATGAAACCTCTGAAATATTGTAATCCTTTGGCCGACCTTCTCCTTTAGCAAGTCCAAGAGTATTCCAATAAGGAAATATTCGACAACCTCGATTGTTGGTGTCTCTTAGTAATATTTCATAAGAATTTTTCGATGATTTAACCTCCAAGCACAGAGTTAAAGCTGATTTATTGGTGTGCTTTTCAACTACAATTTAACTATTATTCTCTGTGTCTTGATTACTCGACTCGTCAACTTCAATCGATTCATTTTTAAATACATAATTTTCTAATCTCTTCTTAAGAATATTTAAAGCTATTCCTAATACTTTAACATTATTGTAGTCTTCTGATTCTAGGTGTTTTTCTAGGTCGCCCAGGTTTTTTAAGCGTTTTATTTCTTGCACTACGCATTTTTGCTCTATTATAACTCATTCGTGATTGTACTATTTGTTTTTATTTCATATTCTCAGGTGTAGCAAAAAACAGCTGAGGTTCTAGAATAAATGAGATTACATAACAAATGACATATATTCAACTGTTAAGGTCAAGTGACGAAAAAATATAAATATTTCAAAATGCCTTCTTCGAATATTCCCTAGAGTGGGGGGACGAGGAACCATCTATACAGTTGACGATTTTGAAGAAATGGTTATTATAATCGTTTTTACCACCTACGAAAACACTTTACAATGTTTTTCAGCGAATTTTCTGATTTTTAGATACCTGACCCTTATTTCAACCCCTAATTTAGGGGTTGATGGTATCCTAATAATTTTTTCCTTGATCTACATTACATTTAATACAATTTAAAATAAAAAATTTGTATCGATATCATGATTTACCTTTGAGATTCAGCAAAAAGGAATGCAAAAGCTCATCGATTTTTTAAACATAATAAATGTACCTGTAGGCGATACCAACTGCCGAACATGCAAGCAAGAGCCAGAAACACTTGGACACCTTCTCAGTGAATGCTCAAAGTATGCATGCTACGGGTACATAGTAAGACACAATGCTGCTCCAAAAGTATTATATTACCATCTTAGGCACTCCTATGGTGTTGATCTATTGCCCGTCTTGCCATACGCCCAGGGGGAACACGAGTCCGTTGTGGAGAATGATCAGTGTAAGATCTACTGGAATTTCTCATTCTCCACCACTCAACGTATCAGTGCTAGTTTACCTGGCAAAAATTTTCTGCGATTTTTTTTGAACGAGTTGCAAGCGCTCAAATTGAGGGTCGCGTACTTTTGAAACCGACTTTAGTTCAAAGCATCTTCAGAGTACATTAAATGTCGTCGAGGGGTACACAAGAGAGATTGGTATGGACTTCGGATTGGATAAGTGTGCCAAGATTAATCTGATGCGAGGACGAATTACTGGCGTTCCCGGGGGCACTGAGCTTGTGGATATAAATGTTTTTAGACATCTTGGCCGTCCCGGTTCTACTCTACTCATTTGAAATAGTTCCATGGTTGAAGCACGAGTTTACGGTCCTCGATATCGCCACGCGTAAATTCATGCATATGCAGAAGAGCTTGCATATCAATTCGTCCGTTCCGCGATTATACATCCCATGACGTGAAAGCGGGCGTGGACTTCTAAATCTTCAATCTTCAATGAGTTTCCATTGTTATTAAATAATATATATCCACCTTATATTTATAGATCCATATAGTGGAAGGTCTGCTGAGTATTAAAGAAGTTTTTTAGTATTGAAAATCCAAAATTAGCAGGGTCGGAAGTAGGTGAATCTGCTAAGGGATAGCACTTCTTCAAGAAAAAGGGTTTTTCGTATTAACAAAAATCAATTTTTAGCAACAAATTATTAGAAACAGTATTTTTTTCCATACTTGCAATTGTCCAAAAAATTTTAAAAATATAAGGAGCTGACAAGGATGACGATTTTTCTAACCAGTTTTCTATCTGCAATAGTTTTGTCGCAAAAAAATTTTTTATGAAATTTTTATAAAAGTTATTTTATTATCTTCGAGTTCCAGCACTACAACTTTTTTCGTCTAACTTGACTGCACTAGTTTTTGTGAATAAAAAATATATTTTTCTGCCGAAAACTCCCGACTATAGTTTTTATTAAAAGAATACGGATTGAGAAAAATATGGTTATAGGGGTTTGATGAATAACTAAACATTTTACTAAAATCATTTTCAAACAATTCATACGATAGTATGATCCATTTCTTATAAGTTGTGTATCTATAATACTTTCTTGCACACCGTATGATCAACATTTTAAAGAAACCAGTACCGTTTTTTAGTATGGGACTAAGTTAACTCAAAATACATGTTACGGCAAAAAACGTTTTCAAGTTCATACATATAAAGCATTTTCTAACAAAAAAAAATATATAAATGAAGGCAAATAAATTTATTTGTCTATAACAGATTGTTTGTACGACTTATTATTTAAAGCAATCTAAAGTGGAGCGTCAATGCAATCAAACCCTTAGACTTCTAGTATGACTAAGTACCAACCCCACTATACATGTGATGAATGTTACTCCTTCACTTGAAATTTGTATTTCCGTAGAGGAAAAATACGCTCGAAAAATAATGTAAGAGGAAACTCCATATCATTAAAAGACATAGACTAGAATGACGCTCGACGATTATTGTTATCATGAGAATCACATTACTTTCGTGCAAAATTAATTGTCTTTCATCAACACGCGACATAATTTAAACACTAATATGGCAAATTGTACATTTATAACAGTAATCAAGTTTATTCGAATAAACCACTAATAATTATCACGAGATTCAATGTTCTTTAGTGCATTCGATAGGTGTTGAAACCAGAGAACTGCCAGCGCCTTTCCATGTTCGCGCCAATTCCAGATAATTCCTGCTTGAACACATGAGGAAATTTTTGCATTAGAGATTCTACTTCGTTTGGTCTTAAACCCGGTTCCATTTTCTGTAAGTAGGACCAAACGTAATCCACGCTGGCCCCAAATGGATGAATATGTAGAAATGTTGCAACGAGACCTGAAAGTCAAAGGGAACGTCCAAATTTAAAACTGTAAAATTTAATCTATATAATTTAAGTAATAAAAGACCTCTAAATCACTTTAGAGATGAACAGTAATGTCAACATTATAATTGTTAAGAGTGGGAAAAGAGAGCGAGAGAATTCAACTTTGAGGATTGTACACATATATGAATATTACGAATGATGAGCGATTCGTATATGTGTGCGTAACAAGTTCGACTCATTAGTAAGCCAAAGACCGGACACCAAGTTACATCTCTGTCGCGTGTAACTTACAATTAAAATTGAACAAACTTTCGAAATTAAAGTTGGTCTCATTGATGGGGTGTTTTCCAAAAGCTGTTCAATATTAAAATTGCAATTACTCATGAACCCAATAAATACTGTTATTTGTGTTCAAAAAATTAGTAAGATCAGTCAAATTATACCTCACAAAATCTTCCATAGTTTAGGAATCTTTATTTCCAGAAACAATTAGGGCTGACAAACAATCATGAATTTTTTAACATAAGAGTAGCAGAAATATATACATATATATATAATTAAAAACTAAAGGTTAAGAACCACCGCAGGGTCCCACTAGGAGCAACTGTCATCTAAAAAAAAAAATGACATCAGCTCCCAGTAGGAGCGCGGTAAATCCTCTCGCAAGTGCCGTGGCATATTTTTGGCACGCGGGAATGGCTTCAAGGTTACGAAGCAGTGATAGTTTCGCACCTCCGAGAGCACCTATCACAAGGACAATTACTCGTACCGAATATTTTGCTTTTGGACGTAAGTTTACAATGAAAAATTGAGAACTAGCTTGGTCACGTGACCCACTCGTCACATGGCCTTAAAACAGTTCACACAACAAAACAATTGCCTTCAGTTTGATCCGTCAATCTAATAATTTAAGGTCGATTTGTGAATTGAAATAGGCTTGAAATGAGAATCATCTATCAAAAACTAAATCTGATAAAACAAATTCTGAACTGTCAAGTTTAGAAACCAACGTAACTCTGAAATGACATGTCAATGTCGTGCGCGCTCCAACTATTACATCTTTTTGACTTTTAAATTCACTTAATACTGAAATTTTCAGTCAATGTCAACTTGATGCTACGTCAGCTTCTAAGATCCTATTAAAGACTAACTTTGAAAAAGAAATTTTAAATTAGGGTTATGTCCAAAATATAATCAGGATACCTTTAAGCATGGTATAACCCTCAAATCAACTGGTTTGTATAATTTTTAAGCAATATTTCCATGCATTCAAAATCTCACAAGTTAATTTTTTAATCTATATTAACTTGTCCAGAAAATTCTCATGTTCCTGAAATGAACTCTTTATATAACTTTTAAGTCCGCAGTATAAAAAATGTTAAGCGGTCGGAATAATTTGAGACATCAAATTCACCTAAATATAAACTCCTAAATATTTTGAGTCCTTCGGAAGGATTTACTTCAAGACGACGAAATCCTAAATTTTTGACGCACTCACATGATAAAAAATATACTTAAAAAAATTAGCTCAAGATATTAATTTTTGCTGTTGAAGTTATTTAAATTGATTCTTAACACATGAATTTATTCTAAGACTCTGTAATACGACGCCAATAGCAAGTGCTATAGGGGCAGCATTTAGATGGTTCAAAAATTCTTTGGTACATCCTATTATATTGTAACGTGGTGGCTAACCACCCGTTATGGATCCTTTCCCAGCTTTTCAGAATACAACAGTAGACCGAAATTATTCCCATGGCCGACACAAACTAAAATTAGAATATAAATTTAGAGATAAGATCTTATTATAACCTAAGGTGTGAGGAGTGAGAGACAAATTTATTTATTTATCTATTTTTTTTGTTTGAGAACAGATAGAAAGCGAGCTATTTAGGTTAGAATTTTTCGACTAAACTGTATATAAGTACCTGGAGTCATAAGGTAAGGAGGACCTGACGTCTTACAACAATCTCGGAAATCGCGGAGTCCACTTTATTGAGAAAATCCGGCAGGGAAAAACACTGTCATCAACTCCAACCACCCACACCACGCACAATGCCACCCGCACTACCTCACTTACACCAAGTTTA
Organism: Andricus grossulariae; assembly: GCA_011634705.1. NCBI lineage: Eukaryota > Metazoa > Arthropoda > Insecta > Hymenoptera > Cynipidae > Andricus > Andricus grossulariae. Next base: position 84,691,996 of record JAABKJ010075445.1, on the reverse strand, counting down.
CGTCACTCTCACGCATCCACGGTCACTTCACTATCACGGGGCCCATTGGGATATCGAGCAAGCCACTACATAATAATCCAAGTCTCAAGGATTATTAAAATAACTACCAGGCCATGCCCCAGCCTCAACACTTGTCAACACACGGAGGCAGCCATCTTACACCGGCCGGCGTTCCACATACCGGAACGGTGGACTGAATTCCATCGACTAGAGTCCCAGAAATACAGCTTGGGAGGACACCACCGACTGGGCCGAGAATTGGGGTGTGAGCGGGAAGGAACTTGCGAGGCAGAGGACGCAGGAGAGATCAGTTTTGGTGACTTTTCTCCAGATTTCCTTTATTTTTTGTGTTCTCGAGATTTATAGTGTTGGTAGTGTTTTCCGTATGGGTGTGAAAAATATGTCGGGACTATTGTGAATTGAATAGGTCTAAAACTTCAGGCTGACGCCATATTGAATATAGTGGGCCCTTTTATTCTAAGATTTTTCGTGTAGGTTAAGCTTTGTCTTTGTGTATTTTTACTTCGTAATGGAACTTGGATTTCCTATTTTTCTTTTGTTAATCTAAAAGTTTTTCTTTGACATGTTAATCATGGTTTGGGTTTAAACCCTTTTTCTTTCAAATTCACACGTCAACCTTGTATGCCAATATTGCTAAATCTAATTAAACTTTACATATTCTTACTATATTTTTTTACAAAATTTAATTCCGGAGTGCTTTTCTCGCCCCCGCGAAATTTAAATTCCTTGAACATTTTGGAGTGACGCCGAGAAGGTGTCTGTGGCCTGACAGGTAACTATGATATTCAGCTATTTTCTGTTCCTACATTGTCGCTGTCATTTTGTAGCGATGCTCCCAGCTTATGTCCCATAAGACTGGGAAAGTCGTTATAATATACAGAAATAAATGCGAAAAAATTTGCAAAAAATTATTTATTGATAGTGAGGCATTCACTCATATACTTTTAAATACAAATAGTGTTTTTCGATAAAAAATAAAGTTTCGGTGTTCGTATTAGTGTCGTTAAATAGTAATTTTCAATACGAATTAATTCAGAACATAATAGATTTGAATAAAAATAATACAAGTATGAATAGTACTTTCAGATAAAAACAGTAGTTTCAGGTACAAAGAAGAATATTCCGCTAAATACGTTCAACTCGATTCGATAAATCAATGTTGAAAAAATCTCTTTCAGAGTTCATGTCCAAAAATACCACTCTATGAATTCCTTGAATTCCTTCAATTTTATAAATTCCCTGAACTCCCTAAATTCCTTAAATTCTGGCGATTGAAGTACAATTTGAAAAAATGAAATTAGATCAATATTTCGCGAAATAAACCTAAACGCATATTTTGGAATTCAATGACAATAGCCACCGTATAAAAAGTGTTAGAAAAAAGTATCCATTTCACAACAATAGGGACTTCAGAAGGAAGGGGCACCGACTCACCCGCAGGTCAATAGCTGGGAGGGAAAAAGGCAGGGACGTCGGTACCCCTTCCTTCTGAAGTCCCTATTGTTGTGAAATGGATACTTTTTTTCTAACACTTTTTATACAGTGACTATTCTCAAATTTAATTCCGAAATATGCGTTTAGATTTATTTCCCGAAATATTGATTTAATTTAATTTTTTCAAATTGTACTTCAATCGCGTTACGAAACTGCACATCTTAAGCCATAAAACAAGTTCCTATCGTTATTTCTTTCCAAGATGATATGTTTGTGGAAAACGGACTGTAATTAGTAAACAAATTCATATTTCGAAATTTGGAAAACTGCGTTGCGTTTTGCACACCTTAAGGATCGTCTGTGAATTTTTTCAGATTTTTCAAGATGTCCAGCTCGGTTTGGGAAGCCTCGAAAGTCGAGGATTAAAAAAAGTGCCTCAAAAACCTTGTTTTTTGACACGTTTTACATCAGCGCTATCGTACAAATTTGTTTAGAACAAAAATATACATATCTTTCGATTCGGGAGACCTTAAGCTTTCACGTTTACCTGGCCAAAATTTTCTGCGATTTTTTTTGAACGAGTTAGAAGCATTCAAAGTGAGGGTCGCGTACTTTTGACGCCGACTTTAGTTACCTTTTCCGCTAAGTAACGCAACTAACTAGTTACTCAAACAAAGCTAAAAAAGTAACTTACCCGACGCTGGTCAAAAATCAGAGAAAATTTAAGAGAAAAATTTCATGTACATATAATATGCCAGAGAGTTTTTACAATTTCGCATAAAAACTAAAAATGTTGACGGCAATTTTTGCTCTAGTACTCTTGAAATGGCTTGAGTGTACGGTGAAAAATTTACACAGACTCCACAAACAGAGGTGACGTCGGTAACAAAGGCAGCCGTAGATAGGGGAATATATTTTAAAACACAGTTCTTCGTAACAAAAAAGTTGGCGTTCGATTTGTTATCGGCGCAGATTAATTAAGTGATAATTATATCGTGGGTAGATGTAGATGTCAAAATTCAGAAATTACTATACCGACTAGTGATATATAACTACCCCTTATTGTTTTTAAGAATCGCTTCCATTGCGCAAACCTGAAATTTGATTGAGAATGAGGCCCAAAATAAATGTAAGTCCCTTTTCTTCTGCTAATCTAAAAAAAAGTTAAAGCGAGCTTAACATGTAAGGGTATATGTACCAACCTGCGATAATGATTCTCTGTCGATAATGTAGAAGATTTTCATAATAGTTGACTTAATTTTTGTAATCAATTTGTTCAAACATATAATCCAGTGCATCATGTGCTTAGTATAGAAATTTACATAAATTGAAATTTATAAACCATTTATAAAGTTATAAGAAATTCTTTAGTCTATTATGGTATATGGGCAGGTCAGGAATCATTCACAAAATACGTGATACGTTAAGGGGGTGGTGTTGAAGGGGGGGGGGGTCTTTCAAAGTATCATTCTCCATGTTAAGTGCAATGGGAAAAGCATCACGCAGGGGGGGGGGGGGGTTTTAAGTTTCTGAAAAATGTATCACGTATTTTGTGAATGACCCCTCAGTAGACGTATGTTAATATTGGTTAAAAAAATTAATTACAAAAAATCGGATTTTTCCATTTTATAAAAAATTTGTTTAAATCTGTGAATTGTGGAAAGATGAATTGCACCACATGAATGTACGTAGAAATTGTCCTTGAGGAATTACCAAATTTGTACCAAAGTAGCGGATATCAGGAATATTCTGCAAATGATCAATAACTTTTTATAGCTGGTCGTAAACCGCAGACATATGTGGCTAGTTGTAATGGACCTATTCAGTGTTTTTAATTAAATTCTTCATTTTTATATTTGAAAATATATCGGTAATAATGTATGCTATAGTACACACATATATATAATTCGTACTTAAAGAATTACCAAATTTTTTCTGAATAAACGAATATGTGAAAAAATCAGTATTAATTACGGACCTACTTTTCTATAAATACTATAGAACTTTTTCCAGGAGAATTAAAAATAATTCAGAAAGAATTTTTGAACGGGGTAATAATTTTCTTAACGGGAATCTTCAAAATTTCCGAAACTAATTTATACCTAACTTTATATTTCACAGGCCAATACGATGAGACTAACGGCGGAGTTCGGTAAAAATTTCAAGGTCGCTGCGCTGTTACCAATATGAAAAAAATTTTCCGATATTTAGATGGACTTTTATATTTAGCCTACTTTGTATATCAGAAGGAAGGAAGGATGAAAGAAAAGAGATGACTTATATTAAATGTATATTTTTATCATAATTATAATTGCACAAATCGTGAGCGAGTCAGTAGGAGTCAACGAGAGATTGTGTAGTCAGTGCATTCAGCGTGCGACTCTTTCTTGCTTCGTCGCTATGGGATAGCGGTGAGCACACTATAGCACGGCAATTAGAAAAATTTAACAAAAGCACATAAGTACCAAATAAGACCGGTTAGAAACCAATTTAAAATAAGAATCCTATCAGAAACCAGTTAGGACCATGTAAGATGCCATCTGCATCCTATACGTTTTCTAAACGGCTTCTATTCATTCCTAACTGTCATTTTTACTAGGGTTATCAGGACCAATATGTATAACTCACGAGTTTACCACCCCTCCCTGAATAGAAAAATTTCTGCATGGAGCCCGCATGGTGCAGATGTGACGTGCAGATTAATCCGCACGTCGTGAGGGCAAAGTTTGAGACATGTGTCAACAATTAAGTCGCATATGCGCCGCATGGCCTGACAGCACGCGAGCATTAGTCGAGCACAAATCATCACAAGTTTTTGTTTTTCGAAATTTGATTATTTTTGGGTCTGGTATGTTTTTGAGTTTGCATTTTGGTTTTTGTTTGAGAAATATTGGTCTCATAGAATTTTGTTAAAGGGAAAAAGATTGCATTATTCGAGCACAACTCAGCACAAGTTTTTTGGTTTTAATATGACAACTGTTGGCCTTTTAGAATGTTGTTAGAGGGAATGATGACTGAATTTGTTGAGCACAACGCAGCATAAGTTTTGGTTTTCCGAAATTTGATTATTTTTGGGCCTTGTATGTTTTTTGAAGTTTGCATTTTGGGTTTTGATCAGTGATGTGCGTGAGTCGAACTGAACCGACTATAATCCGATTCGACTCAGCTGAGAATTGAGTCGCAATTTCCGAACCAATTCAGCTGAGAATTTCCGAAATCGACTCAGCTCAGAATTGAGTCGAATTTTCGACATCGACTCAGCTCAGAATTGAGTCGAATTTTTGACACAGACTCAGCTGAGAATTGAGTCGAATTTTACGAACCGTCTCAAGTTTAGATTGAGTCGAAATTTTCGAAACCTACTCAGTAGATCAGATTGATTCTAATATTATTGAATCGACGCGTACGGCAAATAATGAATAAGCCGGTTTTTAGGATCGACACATTGACATAACCACAAATTGAAACTCTTTTTAAAAGCAGAAAAAATATAGTGGCAATCAATTGCAATGCATTTTAAAAGCTAAATCCTACAGTTGTCCTTATGACAAACTTTCAACTATATATATGATTAAAAAACAAGGTTAAACAACTACCGCATGGTCCCACTGAGAGCAACTGCTATCTAGAAGTGACACCTGCTCTCAGTAGAACCGTGGTAAATCACACTTATCGCCACGTCTCATAATTTGATATTCAATGTTTTTTAACCTCTTTATAACATATCTTAACCGTTACGTACACGCTAAGCGGCACTCCGTACCGCATTTTTTGAAAAACTTGAATGCGCGCGATCTTAGCACCTTGGGCGACCTGAGTCGCATGGAAGCATGGAAGCTTTGCGGGTTTCCAGAAGCTTGTCTTCAGTACTCCACAGCACGTCAAAGTGAGAGGGCCCCTCGTTGCGACACGGCGTACCGCCAGCGTGTGGAAATGTGAGTAGTCCCAAACACTCAGCCATACAAAAAAAATCTTTTTTTCGGGTCTGGGGGTCAGACCATGTTTACTTTATATTTTTGGGGTCGCTCAATCCGAATGCGAGGTCCAAAAAGCCCCAGAACGTCAGGGTTCTGACATAACCTCAAAAAATCCTTTTTTTTGGTCGGGAGGTCAGATCATTTTTACTATATGTTTTTTGGGTCGCTGAATCCGAATCCGTGGTCCAAAAACCCCCAGGGCGTCAGGGTTCAGACATAATCTCAACAAAAAAACCGTATAAAAATCTTTTTTTGGGTCTGGAGGTGAGACTGGGTTTTCTATATGTTTTTGGGGTCGCTGAATCCGAATCCGAGGTCCAAAAACACGCAGAATGTGGTCCGCCGTCACCGCGAGGAGGTGCCATTGATGCAGACACACGTAAGTTGGTTAAATAAATTCACGAGTTTCTTTGAAAATCAAAACTCTGAGGTGCTGAAGTTTCTAAGACTACGGATTCGGATTCAGCGACCCAAAAAACATATAGTAAACATGGTCTAACCTCCAGACCCGAAAAAAAATTTGTATGAGGGTTTTTGAAGTTACGTCAGGAACCTGACGTGCTATGTTTTTTTGGACCTCGGATTCGGATTCAGCGACCCCATTCACATATAGTAAACATTGTCTGATCTCCAGACCCGAAAAAAATTTTTTTTTTGTGTGGCTGTGTCATTTTTCTTTTTCATGTTATGCAGTTCCTCACTTTTTTTCTATCGTAGCAACTTCCTTTATTGCATTTTATTGCATTTTTAGTGTACTTCGTGCTGTATTTGAACTATCAGAGTGGATAGACTGCCGGTACCAACAAAAAGTTTTCTGCAGGTACCGGCAATAAAGTTCTCTGCCGGTACAAGTGAACAAACATATTTCCAAAATACCAAAGAGACTGTCAAGCATTTCAGAATGAGGACATGTGATTTAGGAGTTATTTTGTCCTATGTTTGTTTTTGTCTCTTCATATGCAACGTTTTATGTACATATCGCACTTTATCGTCGATTAGCAAGTCAAGAATTACGAGTAACGATTCATGGGAGCAAGAAGGCACCCCTGTGAGTGGGCCTACGTGCCAGTTAGTCGCTTATGATTACCCTTACCGATCGGATCGCTTATTGAAGAGTTCGCAGTTTGTACCAATAAACCTAAAGTTAATCGGATCTTACGTCTTTTTACTGAGTTCACACATCCCATATATCTCGGTTCTAACAGGTTCACAATCAGCGACTCCGGAAACCCCCATGTACTACACTTCGAGTCCCTCCAATAGTTTGTTAGCATACTTGTCGCCATATTGGGTGAACTATCTGATTTCTTTTTTCAAATTTTGACATTATATTTGTAATCAACGACTACGAAAACCTTAGCATACACAATTTTGTAGAAATAAAAGATCACCTTCACCACCACCACTGTGTCAAGATAGGTTGGGCGGCCATTTTGAATAATGTTCTTTGAAAGTTACCTTCTTTTTCTTTTCTTTTTTCGTTCTGGTTTCTATAATTCGAACTGAGACATATAAAAGTGGACTGTTGAAATTTGATCCTCAGATTCTTGTTTTTTTTTTTTATTTTGCATTTACAAGAATTTCTTGTTGACAATAATTAATTGTCTACTTATCCTTTCTTTTTACAGAATTAGTTTTCCCACATAAAGATGACGCAGTTCATCCGATTCCCATTGACATTCCTAATGTTCATCATCGTGAAAGTGATTTTCATCGAGGTGTAGTTTACAGATTGGCAGCAAACTTATACCGAGTAGGAACATTTAGGGAAATGAATCAGGACTACGTCATTGGAATATTCCTAGGTGACTATTTGTATCCATTCGTGGCTCCTAAAGCGGATAATCCAAATACTTACGAAAGAGTTAAAATACGCATAGAAGGAGACCAAGCGAACGTGATTGTACCAATACCGGAAAAGGATCCCCTGAATAGAAGCTTCTTCCAACCATGCGGATCTCGAATAGTTCGTTTTGCCCAACTACACGAATAACTTATTATTAGATGGACCTCAATTAATATGAAAGATTTTATTTTTTGCTTATAAATACATTAGGGTGAAAAATAAAGAACATTGAGATAAAAGAATTGCAAAAAATGTGTTTTTTTTTTTAATTCCAGTGATACCTTTCATTACTTACGAGAAAAGGCTTATTCAATCCATCACGTAAAATGAATGATTCGTTTTCACTTAGCGTGAACTTAAAAAATATTTGATCGTGACAACAAGCTTTTCGTCCTGAAAGAAATGTGTAATAAGGACAACAATCTTATTATTAATAGGAATAGTATGAGCTGCCACAGCTGGTTCGCTGATTAAACTAACTAACCAGTTTCATGCAGCAGCAAGTAACTGCTAGTAATCTTACGTTCTTCATATTAGTACGAAAGTAACTGCAAAACTTACCAACTTTGCAGTTGCAGTTTGCAGTAATGAGGTTGGCAGAATTTTCTTCCAACCATTTGCATCTCGAACCATTCGATTTGCTCAAGTAAACTAATAATTCATTATTAGATAGACCCAAATTAATATGGTGGATACAATTTTACGATTATAAATACATGATGGTAAAAATAAAAACCACTCCTACAGAAAGATTGTAAAAAATGTTGTTTTTTTTAATCTAAGTGGTACCTCCAGCTGACTTCAAGGTTGGAGATTTAGTGGTCGCGGTCGATCACAGCTTGCTCTCTATCAACGGAAAATGTCCCTCAGCTCGAATTTCGAAAACTTATCCCGGACGAGACGGACGTTCGTGTGGCTATGATCAAGACTGCGACCGTTGAATATGAGCGGCCCATCACTAGACGGGCTCCACTGCCCGTAGAGGCTTCACCTACTGAAGATGTGCATGTTGCTAATTTTATTCGTTTGGACGGCAAAACTCAAAAAGATATTGAGTTTTCAAATTGGAGTGCTAACTTCACGCTGCGGAACAAATTTTAATTAAAAAAAAATTCTTTTCACTAATCTTTTGGATGTAGTTAGGATGCGTTCGGAAGAGCACTTTTGACGTTTTGACGACGAAATTGTGTGAGTTATCGAATAAGAAAGTCATTAGCACCATACTCGCGAGCGGCGCCTTCTCAAGTGGTAGTGACCTTCTTTGGCCAGCCGTGTCCATATTAGATTTAAGGACACGGCTGACCAAAGAAGGTCACTACCAAATGTCAGAAGTTAGCACATCAATTTTAAAAACTCAATATCTTTTTGAGTTTTGCCGTTCAAGCGAAAAAAATGGCTTCCAAACGCATCCTCACTACATCCCAACGATGCCATTACACGAAAGTTGGATATTTAATTGTTGGTGTGCTAATTTTACGGACATAGAAATAAGGCGGGCGCTATGTCAAAATTCAGGCTGTCACCGTGAGAGGGCGCCAGCGCTCGGGCTCTCACCTTTGTCTCGCTACTCCATTTTGTCTCTCGGCAGTTAGTTACGCTCGCGACTAGAGGTAATGAGGACCTATTTCTTGTATATTATAAATCATTTTGTAGTATCAGTGAATTGAAACAATGTAATCCATCAGTACACATATCAAGTTCTTCTTTCTAAACCTGACCCGCGCAGAAAAAACAACAGTCAAAGTAGGCACCGCGCGCCTACAAAAAATGATATCATAGGCTATTAAGACGTTGAGTCGTTCAAACTATATTGGGTTTGTGATTCTTGTCGTAAACTTTCGATTTCTCGATTACACTATACACGCCTTTACTCTTAATAGCCAAGAGTTCGTTTTGAATTGCCTCTCTCCATTTGTCGCCTTGGGGCGAGTTAACTGCTTCTCTATAAGTCTTAGGGTCTCCGTGAATATCAGCTAATAATGCGTGATATGCAAAATCACTCCTGAAATCATCTATTTCTACATTTTCAAGTTTCTCGAACATAGTGTAGTAAACACCAATTTCTGAATTAATTTTCTTTGGTCTGCCTCTTTTTCTTTTAATTGGAGGTTCCTCAGAAACTCCCTCTGATCCTATTAATGGATTTTGATCACTTGACTCTAAATTTGACCTTTGGGACATATCAGCTGTAGTTTCGAAAATTAAGTTCTGTTTATTCTCTGTGTTATCTGATTTTGATATGTCTCTGTATACTTTGCTTTCAACTACTCTTACATGTCGGCTTTCATAGAGTTTATTTTGTTCCGGTACATACAATATGAAACCAGTTTAAAGATATCCTACAATACATCCTTTTAATGCTTGAACTCCGAATTTTATTCCTACGTGTCTAGGTATTATAGCATATGCAATGCACCCGATTTCAATGGATTTATGTGGTGTTGGGTTATATATATAGGTTGCGGCCCTTACAGCTAGATCCCACGTACTCGGAGGCAATCCAGAATCAAACATCATGGGTCTCACCTTAGACTCTAATGTGCGTATAAACTGCTAAGCAACTCCATTGTGTTCTGGTGTATCAGAACGTGCTAGCTGTAACTCCGCACCTAGGTCGTGCAGTACTTGAACTGTCTCATTTCCGGTAAATTCGGTTCCTCTATCACATCTAAGAAAACATAGTTTTGCATCCGATCCTATAGCATTTCTCAAGCTTTTAATACAGTCTTTAATACAGTCCGCGGTATCGTTTTTACGCTTCATAGGAACTCATAGGAACTAATAGCAACTCTCGAGTAATCATCAATTAATACTAGTACAAATCTGAATTCTTTAGGATGAGCCGCTGGACTTATAGGTCCCTTCGTGTCAGCATGTAAAACTTGTAACGGTCTATCAGCCCTCGTTCTCACATGTTTGAAAGGCAACTTACAGCTCTTGGACATTAAGCAAGCTTCACACTCTGAAACACTAGTGTCATTGTTTATTTCCACAGTGCTCAGCTTTTCAGGAAACATCTTCGAAAAACTAATTAAATAGGGCTTAGACGCGTGACTCAATTTTAAATGCCACAACATTGGTTTGGTAATTTTTTTGTTTTCCGAAGTTCCGTTATTCTCATACTCGATACTAACAATGTCATTCATTTCGTTTTCATTTGTATTATCATTTAATATGTGAATCTTTCTCCCGAATGGATTTTTAATTAATTCGCTATTATCATTGTTGATCTCGCCTTTAGAAAAATGTTTATTTTCATCTCTAACTGCATTGTCTAGGTTTTCTGACATATCCTCCTCGTCAGCATTATTTTTATTTGACAATTCGTTATTTCTCTCCTTTGATTCTTCGCAGGGAATTTTGTCATTGTCTGACAGTTTTTTACTTCTCGTGTGGTATTTATGTGGGCTGATAGATTCTCCTATGAATGCAATTGAATTTGCATGATCAGAATTCTCATTTTCTTTGCTAATTTTCAATTTGGCTATCCAAAAAGGAGACTTGTATTTTCCTCTTATTAAAATATGTCTCGATACAGGGTCGTATATGTTTAAGCTTTTATTATCAAGGAATATTTTCATTCCTTTATCTACAAATCTCCTTAGTGACAGCAAATTTTCAGTCAAGTCTCTCGAGTAAAGAACATCTTGCAGAACTACCTCATTATTGTCATTATCAATAGTTTTGATATCTCCTCTTCCAGTAGTGCTCATTTTACTATTTTTATTTGCACACTTAATCGATACATTATTTGACTTCTCTAAGTTGTCAAAACATAATTTTGATTTACATAAATGCTCAGTCGCGCCTGTATCCGCAATGAATTTAGCTACAATACAATTAGGTGCGTTTTCTCCTACTCTAAGGGCGTTACTTTCTAGATTATTACTCTGATTTACATAGTATTCATTACCTTCGTATTCCTCCGCAATTGCTGACAAGACTGTGTTGCGCTCCTGGGAAACGCCTCTGTCCCCAAGACCTCGTCCACGGCCATTGTACCTCTCATCTCGGAGTTTGATTTCCTTGGCAGATTCTCGTCCACAGCGTTATCCCTCTTAGGAGCCTGTGCTTCCGGATCTTCAGCTGTTGACCTTTTTTTGTTTGGGCAGTTACGAGAGATATGATCCGTTTCTCGCTTACATCTGCAGCAGTATATTCTGCTTATCTGAGTACAGTTAGTGCTAATGTGGCCATAATTTCCGCACGTGTAGCACTGTCTTCCTCGACCAACTGGTCCTCTTCCTCGGGGAGCTCTGCTGCGAGAGTACCTGCCTCGAGCCATCAGTGTAGAAACTGGGAGCTTAGGAGGTGCAGTTGTTGACTCAACCTGTAACACATAATCTTTGAGATTCATGTAATTCAATTCCTTGCCTTCTTGTCTCGCTAGACAATCAGCTATCACCACAGAGTATGCATACGTGCCATAAAGCCTCGGTGAACAGGGATAATGCTGGCATCGTAGCAATCTAGCAAGTCATCCTTGAGTTGATTCGTCCACTCAATGTGGGCGTTTCGCCGGTTCGTCGTCGGGTTTGTCGATTACATATATATATAGAATAGGTCACATGACCTTCCATATATACCTGCTTTTTGTGCTTTTTTAACCGAAAACACGAAAGAAAACACGAAAAGAGAAAGTTCTAAGGAGATAAATGAAAGAGGACTTCATTCTGCGTAAGTTCGTAAGTTCGGTGACTAAATCGCACCGCATAACAAAACTACGACCTGTTTCTTAACATATAAGTTTTTAAGTCAAGGAATAGTGGTCAAATAATTATTTAATTATAAAATTAATAATAATTAACTACTTTTAATAAATAAATAAATGATGTTTCAAATAAATAAATTTCCATCACCCATCAAGTGTTTATTTTTTGGAATTTTTTACTGAAATTTCTGTTGGGGGTTTTATTATAATTAGCAAAATACCCTTCAAAGTTTTACACAATACAGTAATTGTAGAAATGTCCGTGGCGTAAAATTACGCAGTCAGATTTTGAACAGCATTAAGAAAACTTATGAATACGAGAAATCATTATTAATAATGTATTGAAAATGTAACACAAGTATTCTTACTAGTGAATTGGTATTTTGCTAATTATAATAAACTCCCGCTAACAGAAATTGCAGTAAAAAATTCCGAAAAATGAACACTTGATGGGTGATGGAAATTTATTTGTTCAAACAATTATTGATTTATTGTTTAAAAATTATTAAATATTCATTTTTTATCTATAATAAGCGTCCCTAATAGAAATTTGAGTAAAAAATTAAAAAAAATGAACAGTTGATGGGTGATGGAAATTTATTTATTTAAACAATTATTTATTTATTTAATAAAAATTATTAACTATTTATTTTTAATCTATAATAAGCGTCCCTAATAGAAGTTATGACAATGTTTTTTTTTAAATTACAGGTATTTACAAAATCTAACCCCTTATTATGCACCTCCAAGTGAAGCATTGAAGAGAAAAAAAATGACTCCTTTAAAAATTAGCGGATAAAAGTACCAGATGACTGGACTAAGGATAAGTCGTTTTTCATGCACCACTGCTCGCCGTAAAATATATGAACCCGCGGGCGGATTCGGGTTAAAGCAATTTTTAGTGAGAAATATGAACAATTAAATGATTTAAAGTGTTTTTTCCCCGAAATTTTTTAAAATTGTAAGTTAAATTAATTTTATTGTAAGTCGTTTAATTGTCGTTCAATTATCATTTATGCACCAAAATTCAAAAATTTAACTTACAAGTTAAACATTTTTAATAGCAAAATTTCAAACAATTCAGTTTCAAATTATTTAGTTTTGCATATCTGATTCATAATTCCTTATTTTAAATGAACAGTCAAATATATATTAAATAAACGGGTTTGATTATAAATCTATTATTTTGAAATAACTTGAGAAATGAAAATATTTTATAAAGTTCCAATCGGAGGCTTACATTTGTTTAATTATTTAGGCTTTCGAATTGAAAAGTACAATTTTAAACCTTCAAATATGTACATTGTTTTATTTTGAACAGATTAAGAATCATCTTGTAAAATCAATTATTGTTCAATTTTAAGACCTCGAACTACAGTTCAATTTTAAAAATCATTAATTAATTAATTTATATTTACATTTGATCATCTTAAAACGTTTTTATGCGAAATGCTAAAATTTAAACGCTTTTAATATTTATTTGATGAAGTCTTCAAAACTGCATTTTGAAATGATTTAAATTGAAAGTGTACGCTAAAAAAATGAGTAAATGGATAGATTTTTCTTTCAAAATTTGTAAAATTCCCAGTTAAAAAATAAATACCAATCTCAACGAATTCCCGCTCATTTCACAAGGTTATTCAAGGATTTCCAAATATTTCAAGGATTTAAAAAGATTTCCAGGGGTTTCAAAAGTGTTCAAGAGATTTCAAAGATTCGACAGTTACACGGAGAAAAATGTATGTTTAAATGTAGACGTTTAAAGAGTAAGATTGTAACCCCTAACATGTAGATATTCATGCCGAACATTTACCATCTTTTTGAGATGTTAGGCGTAAACATATTTTTATGTTAAACTGAAACACATTCAGATGTTGAAATCGTCCATGCGCATGCGCATCGCGCATTGGAATTTAACGACTATATTTGACAGCTATACATTTTTGATATTACAAAGTTACAATTATGGAATATTGCAATTTCGGAACATTTCCAATGAATAAAAATTAGCTATCCTTAATTAAAATTAGATAAAGACTTTTTTCTGTCTACACGACGGAATAAGGTTCTTAAGTTTGAGATTAAATTGATTCGAACACATTTGATAAAATCTTTGTAAATTTAAAATACAATTTTAGTTTAAGTAACCTAAAATAGATAAAATTTTAGTTGCTGATTACAGATCTATTGTTCTCAGCTTACTTACCCCGTATTATTTTTTATTTTGAATTACAAATATTAAACATAACCTCAACTTGACTGAATGTATCATCTGATCGGCATTTCATAGTTTGGCGACAAATAGTTTATAAAAAGAATGTGAGTAGAGTGAATGAAGCCTGAAACAAAGACCTTGGATACTAATGAGCCCAAGTGGAGAGCCACACATAACAATTTTGTGAGGCTCTCCATGTGGGGTGATCGCTAAAGAGATTTATCAGCAGCCTGGGTCGGAGCAGTGTTGCGGAATGAACGTGTTATTTAAATAAGTACCACGAGAGTTCTAGATCAATCTAAAATATCTATACCTTAAACCTATATACCTATCCACCCTTCATCTATATACCCATCCACACATCACTACTTTCCAACCGAGCAATTCGCGCCTACCCCAAAAGGGAAACGGCTTAATGATATAATAATAAGTACGTAAATATACATGACCAGTGATAAATGAGCGACGGTCGATAAGGAAGTAAGCGCGGGCTGTTTGACGATGTAATACCATGAGCATATCCTCCTACTTAACCGTATGTAATAAAGAGATGTTCAGGTAATTAAATTAACATACTACGTATTATACCCTCCTAAGTAGTCAGGAACAACTATGGCTCGGCCGACACCCTACCCCCACTCCTGGCCGTCTGTCTAAACTGGCGCCTACCACCACCACTACGCCTGGAGGTCCATGACCCTAGCCCGGGTTGGAAGGGCATATATGTGGGGGGAGGGGGTGTGCCACAATGCCCCCCCACCCCGCCAAGTAACTATGGGGCCAGCTGACAGAGCACTCCCACGTCTCGGCTGTTTGTCTGGGACTTATCTCGCTAGATGGTCGTGTTTGCTTAAAGTCTACGAATGGAAGATAAGGAATAGGTAGCTAATAGATGGAATTTATGGGAAGTGTATGCTTGTGCAGGGTTGATGAAGTTTTGGAAAGATTACATGACGCAATATTTTAAAGCTATACTTATGGCTTCTAAAATTTCAGAATACTGCTGGAATGAATAATTAACTTCTATGCTTATACTTTAATTACATTTAATGAAGAAATGAATTTCAAAGTTAAATAATCAATCCTATTTTCTAAAAGTGGAGGAAGATTAATGGCTTACATCTGAAAGATATATGTATATACTTTTAATTAGCGATTTTTATAATTATTATTTTTTTTTTAACTTGTTCTCCGGTGAACCCGGTTTTTCATTACAGCCACGGACTGAGTCAAGTGACTGGTGGTATAAGGATGTTATAAGTTAATTCATTACGATGTTTGAAATATTTTGCGATGATGTTGTAGGTACAAAATTAAGAGCATGATGTAGTTTGCCGTTCATGTTTTACCGCTGTTATCTTTACACAGCGACCGCGAGCGATGGAGATGACAAGAGTCGCCTCTGAATGCTTTCTTAGAGCTACCATCCTTTCTTCGAGCTATAATCAATTATGATTTTATTTATTTGATTAAATTAAATTGTGATTATTATTATTATTACGATAAACTATTATATGATGACTATTACATGATATGGTAACTATTACAATTTTAAACTATAAGATAGTCCTTTAATTGGCCCAAGTGCATATATTGCTAAATATATATTTTGTTCAAACATATAAAACTATGTAGCTATCGACTGTTGGGCCTATGATTTCTAAAATACAAAAAAAATAAAAACATACGAATTTCAGTCTCAATTTTTGAGAATCTAGTCAAGATTTTGTGTACATTTGGAAGTACATTTGAGCTTTGAATAGTAAAATCAATTTGGATTAGTAGGTGTAATTTTTATATCTTGTAAACGAATAAGATTTCATAATTAAATTAAAAAAATATTACGAATTGATGTTCTATCTCAAATATAGAAGTTTATTGGGTAGAATTCTTTGAAAATGAAATTCTAAATAACTACGCGTTTTAAATCTTAACATAAATACATTTTAAAATCTTTTTCAGGCCAAAATGTTATTTTTCTCGACAATATATACAATAGCCTTTTCACATTACTTTCTCTTCCAGAACAAGGAAGCAGTTTTTACGAAATTTTCACATAAATATGAGACCTCATGCTCGTTTTTTTTCCACTTGGTATTCTATGCACCAATTAATTTTCTACCAAACATCTCAATGCAATATGTAGATTCTGATGATGAAACCAGACTACACTCGAAACGTAACCCTAATTTTTATCCAGAATTTTATTTAATAAAACGTAAAAACAAAAAGGCCCTACCACCTTACACAGTCTTTTCAAAATTATAGGTAAGAATTTTAACTGTTATTCAGTTGAAAGTAAATTATATTGTTCTTCCAATTATTGATATCACTAGCTCTAAGGAACATTTTTAAGTACCTTCCGTTTATATTAAAAGAAAAATTATGCACTTTTCTTCAAAAACTTTAAAGTATCCGAATGTCTAAAAATGGTTCAAGTAACCAGAGGTAAACGTGAATACACATACAAAATCTTCAGAACATATCGTAAAAGTTTAAATCCTTCGAGGGATATTCAGGAAACTTTCGTTTAGTTTAATTTGGTATCAAACAAAAAAAATTTGTTAGATTGTAATTTCCTTACTAAAACAAATATATTATTAACAAAGTTGAAGTCTCTAAACAGTTTTCAGCATCAATAACAAAGTTATTGAAAGGTAAGGAAAATGAAAAGTTCCAAAAGTCAAAAATGTTAGTTGTAAAAAGTAAATTTTGAAATGATTTAGCATACTCCGATCTCCGAGACATATATATATATATATATATCAATGAAAGCTGAAGGTCAATCAAAAGATGAACAATAACATCAAATAAATTATTCACAAATACAAAAATTTGTACCTTCATTAGTTTTTTTTTCAAAAAATTTCGTCTTGTTAGACATTTATTTTATTTTTTAAAATTTCATATTGATATTTTATGCATACGAGGGTGGTCCGATAAGTACTTAGCCTCACCGCCCGATGGCGTCAATATCGCAAGAGAAATTTACTATCGTGTAGTCCTACATTGTCCTAGACGGCTGCTGTCCAAATTTCAGCCGAATCGGACTCGTAGTTTTGTTTTTGACTTTCGATGGCGACCGTCAAAAATTGGTTCAACGAGTTTCAACGTGGTCGCACTTCGGCTTTTGATGAACCACGACCAGGTGCCCCGAAAACGGCTACCACGGAGGATAACGTGACAAAAAGCCACGATCTCGTATTGGCAGACCGCCGATTGAAGTTGCGCGAGATAGCTGAGACATTAAGCATTTCAAAAGACCGCGTAGGTCATATCCTGCATGAAATTTTGGGCATAAGAAAGTTGTCGGCGCGATGGGTGCCGCGTTTGCTGATTCTGGACAACAAGCGCAACCGTGAGACCATTTCAGAGCAATGTTTGACGCTGTTTAAGCGTAATCCGAAGGAGTTTTTGCATCGTTTCGTGACCGTCGACGAAACATGGCTACACTGGTACACACCAGAGATCAAGCAGCAGTCGAAACATTGGGTTTCTCCAAGGGAATCTGCTCCGAAGAAGGCAAAGACGGTCCCATCGACTGGAAAGGTGATGGCCACCGTTTTCTGGGATTCACATGGTGTGATCTACATCGACTACCTGGAGAAGGGAAAAACGATCACAGGGCTCTACTATGCCGAATTATTGGGCCGATTCGACGCCGAATTGCAGAAAAAACGGCCCCATTTAGCGAAGAAAAAAGTGCTCTTCCACCATGACAACGTACCGGCTCACACCTCCGCCGTCGCCACGGCCAAATTGGTCCAATTAGGCTACGAACTCCTGCTTCATCCACCGTCTTCTCCAGATTTGGCCCCGAGCGACTTCTTGTCGTTTCCCAACTTTAAAAAGTCACTCGCCGGGCAGAAATTTCAATCGAATGAGGAGGTTATCGCAGCCACGAAGGCCTACTTTTCAGACCTCCAGAAAACGTATTTTTCAGACGGGTTAAAGAAGTTGGAGCATCGCTGGGTCAAATGTATCGAGCTAAAAAGAGACTATGTTGAGAAATAAATCGCCCTTTTCCAAAATTTTCGTTTTTCTTTTTTAGGCTAAGTACTTATCGGACCGCCCTCGTAGGTCCACCTAAGTCCCTACCTCCCGCTACGCCAGGGTTACTGAGAATGCGTAAGTTTTCTCAGTACGTAAGACACAGGAAAGGCGATATTTTCAGATAGGTACAGATCGGCTGGTTTGCCTTCTTATCTGGCGGCGAAGCCTGACCGGGCCTACTGATAAAGACTGAAATTATGTTCAGTAAGAAATCATAAGTTTAATAGTATTTAATATATTCAATATTAATTCATAAATTTAACAATTTAATAGATGATACAAAATTCAGTAAGAAATTATAAATTTATTAGTCATGATATATTAAGTACTATTCAATTTATAATTTATGACTTAACACAATACTTAATAAATTTATTGAACTTAACAAAAAACCTAAACTAAGTATGAGTGGTAAGGCCCAATCTTGACAGATGCGAGTTTATAAGCGACTAATGACCAAATAATAATAATTTAATCATTAATTTCTTACGTTAAATTTTTGCCGATTACTGGCCAAATAATTTTCTGGAGAAACGAGAAAAAATCTGCCACGGCCCGGATTTGAAATGGGAGCGCCACTATTCACGAGTGGAGCGTTAACCAATTACGCCACCCAGGCCACAGCAGAAACTTTATCGTTTCTTCTACATCCACAGGATGACGCAGGTCTACATTTCAGTAACCTGTGCATTTCTAGTGATTAATTCTAATCTAAATAAATTCACCGGATCTGTACATAATTTAAAGTATTGATGTTACTGTGCCGACCAGGGTAATTAATTAATTTCTGATGTTAAATTTTTTCCGATCATTGGGCAAATAATTTTCTGGAGAAACGAGAAAAAATCTGTCACGGCCTGGATTTGAACCGAGAACGCCACTATTCCTGTGGATATAGAAGAAACGAGAAACTTTCTGCTGTGGTCTCGGTGGCGTAATTGGTTAACGCTCCACTCGTGAATAGTGACGACCCTGAATTTAGCTATACATATAGATTTGAAAATTGCGGAATTTATATAAAGAAAAGTATTTGTCCTATCAAAAAACTGAAGACATATCTGGATTCGTCTCAGCCATATCTCTAGGAGTATCTTGAATTATGCAAAAATAATGATTTTTAAACAATTTATTTGTTATAAACAATTCGGAACTCAATATAAACAAATGTATCAGTCTGAAAATAGTTTCAAGCACGTTAGTAGATACTTCAATAGAATTTCTATTTCAAAATGTCCAGTTTTAAATATTTGATTTATAATTGCTCGTTTTACATAAACAATAAAATATTTCTACTAATTAAATAATTGTTCTTTTTTCTAATTAAAATCTTTTTAAATTTAATGGGTTAAAAATGGAATATTTTAGACTGAAACATTATTTGAATAGAATTTAACATTGAATTATTTGGACATTTACATTTATTTAACTACTAAGGCTTTCGAATTGCAACAGTTCAATGTTTAAAGATAAAATCTGTAAACTCTTCAATTTCGAACGGTTTCAGAGTCATCTTGAAAAATCAATTATTTTTAACATTATAAAACTTAAAGTACAGTTCGATTGAAAAAATATTAAATTATAATTACAGTTTATCAACTAAAAATGTTTTTTATAACAAAAATTCAATTCTAACCCCTTTTAATTATTAATTGTTCAAGTCGGCGAAACTGCATTTTAAAATTCTTTTAATTGACAATTTACGCTTAAAAAACTATGCTTAAAAATGGAATATTTTTTTATTAGAAGATTTTAGAACTACGAATTTTAAACTAAGAATATTATAATTGAAGAAGTTGACAATTGAACTTGAAATTTAAAACAGGCTGAAATCGAACTTATTTTTAATTTGTACATAATTTCTTTTAAAAAAAAATGGAAAAATTATATTAAAGTACAATATGTCATCATGTGATTTATTTTCTCGGTCACAACAAATTCCAGGTTATTTCCCGGTTTCCCGGATCAGTAGCCACCCTGAATAACTTTCATACGTCAGCTGCAACATTTAATTAAAATTATTTAGCTTAGTAAGAACTTTTAATTATTTGATTTTCAATTAATGATTTTAAAATTATATTAATATTTTTTTATTTTCATTTGGGAAATAGAAGCTGCTCATTGCCGCTGATTGAAAATTAATATTTTTAAATAAAAATCTTTTTTAGTGTGTTCCGTGTATGTAACCTTCAAAATTGAATTAAATTGCCTGTAGATTAATATGCCCCCTGGTATTATTCTTGCAAATAATAACAAATTTGTACTTTTAATTCAAAATCTTCATTTGAAGTTGGCGGGAGTGTTAATTCATATTTTCTCAATAGGAGTCGCATGGGCCCTCCTCAGTAAGGTCACATTTTTCTCGCAAGCGCTATAATATTTTTCATTTAGTATATAAGCGATTTCCAGATATACTCAGCTATGTATTTCTGCGTTGCGTGCGAGCGTTTATATGTATGCGTTAAAATAGGCGTCAGGTTTAAGCTAAGAATGTATTGCGTAGTATGACTGTGTTGTGTATATATGCGTGTCAGGATTGGTCCTAATGTCCACACTTAAGTGCATTAGTAGTGTTTACCTCTCTCACTGTGGTATACTTTTTTCCTCCACTCGATTCTTTCTAACGATGAGTCATAATTTTTCGTATAGTGGATTTCAGAATCTCATGTTGTTCCTGCGAAAGTTTGAAAAGATTGTTTTAGTCTTTCGAATTCATTACGTTCATGTCGTCTTGAAACTGCTCGTTTACTTCGATATACTGAATATTAAATATTCACACATTTTATGCTAAATAGTGCAACACTTCTTTCACTTGATGTAACAAAAATATGAGATTCGCCAGTTGAAGACCACTATATCAATTTTTGAAACGCATCACTTTTTTCCGTGTTTTGATATTATAGAATACTAAAGTTTCAAGCATTTTTATCATTTATTAAAATGGAAAGTCTCTCAGTGTAGAACAAGCAGCTCCAATCACTATTTGAAATAGTACAGTTGAACATGTAAGCTGTTGTAATAAGTAGTTTGCATAGTAAGCAAAGAATTGTGAGTTTGACTTTTGCCAGTGACTTCGGTCTCCTTTTTGGCTTTGCAATAAGCACTGCGCGAGATTGTTAGCCATACTATTTGGAATTATAAGTCAATTTAATAAGTTCAGTGGCATAAATAGAAACGTGTAGGCCCCCTCCGCAACATTTTTTAGGATTTTCGTTTTAAATTTAAAAAGAAGGCCAATGGATAACTTGCTTATCAGTGAAGACAACAGATTTCCGCTTCTAAATCTAGGAACTCCCCATCAGCGACTAAGCGGGGGTTTGCTTTACAATAGTTACGCCACAGACATTTTACAAAGTGAAAATTGCCAGAAATACTTTTATAATGTTTTCTCTTTTATCATAATATTAGTTGAGATAATCATTATAGATAAAAATAGCGAATAACGCCTACTTTATACTACAATACTGATTTTTTCTTTGATACAAAATTTTCAGAATTTAAAAATATTCTGAAGAATCATATAAAAAAAAAAAACTTTTTTTCATTGTTTCTACCATCCAATTTCCTGCTCATGATATTTTTAATGTCTTAAAACACTAGGAATGATTAAGATCGTACGTGATGAGGCCACCCAGGTTCAAATATTGTATTATTAAAAAATATATATTTAGTAGAATAATGCATTATTTTTGAAATATCATTTTTAGATACAATAATTAAAAAATTAGTGAAAGAGCGCGCCGAGCGTATACAAGGAAGAGTTGCGTAGCCTGTTATGACGTTGATTTAAGTCTTAGCAGAATCTTAAAACAAAATATTTACGATAAAACAGTAGAATATTTTTCCAAAAGTGATGAATTTTTAAATCAAGACATATTTTTTACCAAGAAAGATTTCCCAGTGAATAAAAAAGAACTTTTGACCCGAAAATAATTATTTGTAACAAAAAGGTTCATTTTAATCAAAATAGTTAAATTTTTAACAAAGAAGAATCAATTTTTACCAAGAAAGCCCAGTTTTTAACAAAATACATGAATTTTCTACCAAATAATTGAATTTTCAATTACAAAAGAACAATTTTTAGCAAAAAATAGAATAAATTAATTTTCATTTGAAAAAATTAATTGAAACAATAAAAAATTAATTTTTAGCTAAAGAGGTACATCTTTAACGGAAACTTCAAATGATTTTTCAGTCAACAAAAATTTCAAACAAATTTTATAATTTTCAAGCCAAAAATTGGAATTTTGAATTTCTTAACAATTAGTTAAATTTTCAACCAAGAAGATGAATTTTCCAACAAGAACATTAATTTTCTACAGAAAAAAACACGAATTTCAAACATATTGCATTTTTAACAATATTGTTGAATTTTAAGGCCAAAAGGACGAATTATCTATAAAAGGGTTGAATTTTCAACCCAAAAATATGATTTCTTAACAAAAAATTTAATTTTCTAGCAAAAAGTTGAATTTTCAGAAAAATAGTTTAATTTTCAATAAAAACCGTAATTTTCAACCAAATAGTTTACATTTCTGACAAATTTTTGAATTCTCAACTAAACCAGAATAATTTAAAACCAAACAGTTGCATTTTTAACCAAAAAGAATGAATTTACAATCAAGAAGATTAATATTCGACCAAAAAATATGAATGTTTGACAAAATACATGAATCTTCAACTAAAAAAAATAACTTTTTAATAAAAAGTATAAATTTTCAACAAAAAATAAATCATTTATATTGTAAGTAAAAAAAATTAATTAAAAAAAAAACGAATTTTTAACAAAATAGTTACATTTTCGATGGAAGAAGTGATTTTTTAACTCAAATGATGAATCTTCAAAACATGAATTTTCATCAAATATAATAATAATAAATCAAAAATTCCATTTTGCGGTCAAACTATGCAAGATTAGAAAAAAATACAAAAAATTGTGCATCCACAAAAGATCTACAAATTTGTCAATAAACACTTTATTATAGGACACGTAGTTTTTGTTTTATTCGTAAAAAACAACATTGAAAAAAAAATTTAATTTTGGAAAAACCACACAAGCTACGAAAAAAAATAATAAGACAAACGTTATTCACCCAAAAAAGTCCTACAAATTTCTCAAAAATATTTTTTTGATAGGATGCATACTTTTTGTTTTAATCGTGAAAAAAAGCGTTAAAAATAAAAAAAAATATATTTTTTGACAAACGACACCAGCGACGGACAAAATAAATAGAAAAAAGTTGTTGAGCCGAAAAAAAACTACAAATTTGTTATTCATCATTTTTTCATGGGGCGCGTAGTTTTTGTTTTAATCCTTATAAAATAAGAATTAAAATTAAAAAAAGAAAATCTTTAGATAAATGACACAAGGTACAAAAAAAATTAATAAACAGAAGTTGTTCACCCGAAAAGGATCTACAAATTTGTTATTAATAATTTTTGGATAGAACTAGTAGATTTTCTTTTAATTGTAAAAACATAAGATAAAAAATAGAACAATTACATTTTTGGAAAAACGACACAAGAGATGAAAAAAATGAAAAGATAAAAGTTGTTCAACCAAAAAATATGTACAAGTTTGTTATGAACTCTTGTTCTAAAAATAAATCAGAAGTAGAAAAAATTAACATCTTGGAAAAAGGACACAAGCTACAATAACATTTTATTTAACAATATTTTTCGAAATTTTTCAAAATTGTAAAAAATAATATTGAAAATAAAGAAATTGAATTTATGAAGAAGCGGCACAAGTTGAAATGAAATATTTGATAACAAAATTGTTTTATTTTTTATTTAAGAGTATGCGCACTTTTTTTAATCTTAAAAAAAGACAATGAAAATACGTATGTTTCAATACAAATGCATATTATGAATTGTAATAATATAAATTTATTGAAATGATACATTTTTCAGGGTAGCTGAGTATAAAAGATCAAGTGCGAAGCACGAGATACGTGATGAGAATGTGTTCGTTGAAGCCGAAAGAGCTTTAACAAAAGAGAATTCACAATCACCAAATTACAGAATACAGATTTCAGGGAAAATTTATATTAATTTTGTTGTTTGTAAAATTCATTTAAAGGAAATATTTAAAAAGATTTTAAATGATTTCCTAGAATTAAAATGTGCAAGGTAAATTTTCAATTAAGTTAAAAATCTTGAACTGGAAGAGTTGAATTTTCAGTTAAAAAAATTAATTCTCTACGAAAAAAAGGAAATTTTCAAGAAAATAGAAATATTTTCAACCAAGAATTTTTCCATCAAAAGAAAATAACTTTTAACGAAACATTTTCAACCGAGATAGAGTTTTCAGTAAAGAGAGAAAAAAATCATCCAAATTGTTGAATTTTCAAGCCAACAAGGCGAAGTTTCTACAAAAAAAAAGGAATTTTTAACATTTGAATATAAATTTTAAAGATAAGAAGTGAGGGGAAATGAGGGGTTTGCTAGTAGGTGAAATAAGAGAAAATAAGGGGAAGGGAAGTAGGGGAAATATAGGGAAATAAGAGAGAGGAAGTAGGGGAAGTCAGAAAAATGAGGGCAGCAGGAGTAGGGGTAGTGAGGGGAAAAGAGGGAAGGGGAGAGCAAGTAGGGAAAGTGAGGAAAAATGAGGAGAGGAAAAGAAGGGGAAGTAAGGAGAAATGAGCAGGGGGGACGAGGAGTCCGAGAAGAGAGGTGAAATAGGGGGTTTGGGAGAGAGAGAAACGAGGAAAAATGAGAATATGAAGTAGGAGGAATAAAAGAGTATGAAAATTGAGAGCGAATTTTGGGAGGGAAAGTAGTGGAAATGGGGAAAAAAGGAAGTTTCAGGAAGTAGGGGAAGTGAGGGAAAATAAGGGAAGGGGATTTAGAGAAAATTAAGTGAAGTAAGGAGAAAGGAAAAAGGAGAGAGGAAGAAGGCGTGGTGGAAAAAATGAGGCAGCGGTAGCAGGGGAAATTAAATGAAAAGAGGGAAGGAGAGAGTAGTAGAGAAAATTAGGAAAATGAAGAAAATAAGGAGAGGGAACGTAGGGAAAGTAAGGAAAATGAGGGAAGGCGGACGAGGAATCAGGGAAGTGAGGTGAAATGATGGGTTAGGCATTGAGAGAAATAAGGGAAAAGGAGAGGATGGAAGGTAGGGAAATGAGAAAATAGGAAAATTGAGGAGAAAGTCGTGGAGGGAAAGTAGTGGAAGTGATAAGAAAGAAAAAATAAAATAAAAATAAAAAAGGGAAAGGAAGAAAAGAGAGAAAGTAGGGGCACATGAAGTATAGGAAATGAAGGGAAATGAGGAAAGGGGAGAAAAAAGAGAGAAAGTGGGGGTTGTGATACAAAATTAGAGGAGATTGAGGAGAACAAGAAGCGAGGGAAAATGAGGGGCAGCGAAGTTAAGGAAATAAAGGGAAGTAAGGAGAGAGCATAAAGGAGAGAGGAAATAGGAGTGGTAAAACAAATTAGGGGAGCGGGAGTAGAAGAAGTGGAAGGAAAAGAGAGGAGAAGAGAGTAGTAGGGAAAGTGAGAAAAATGAAGAAAATTAGCAGAGGTAACGTAGGGGAAGTAGAGAAAATGCTGAGAGGGGGACTAGGAGTCCAAGAAATTAGGCGAAATAAGGTGTTGGGGAGCGAGGAAAACAAGGAAAAATGAGAGGATGGAAGTAGAGGGAATAAGGTTGTAGGAAAATTGAGGGGAAATTTGTGGAGGGAAAGCAGTGGAAGTGAAGAGGAATGAAGTTTCAGGAAGTAGGAGAAGTGAGGGAAAATAAGGGTATGGGAAGTAGAGAAAATGAAGTGAAGTGTGGAGAGAGGAGAAAGGTGAGAGGGGGTAGGGGCAGCAAGTAGGGCAGCAAGTAGGGGCGATGAGGAAAAATTAGGGGAGCGGAGGTAGGGCAAGTGAGAGGATAAGTTGGCAGGAGAGAGTAGTAGAGAAAGACAGGGAAATAAGGAGAGGGAACGTAGGGGAATAAGGAAAATGAGATGAGGGGAACGAGGAGTAGAAGAAGTGAGATGAAATAAGGGGTTAGGGCATGAGGGAACTGAGGGGAACAAGGAAAAATGAGAGGATGGAAGTAAGGGGAATAAGGCGATGAGAAAATTGAGGGGAAATTTGGGGATGGAAAGTAGTGGAAGTGAGAAGAAATGACGTTTGAGAAAGTAGGGGAAGTGAGGAAAAATGAAGGTAGGGGAAGTAGAGAAAATAAAGGGAAGTGAGGAGAGAGTAGAGAGGAGAAAGGAGAAAGGAAGTAGGCGTGGTGATAAAAAGTGAAAGAAGCGGCATTAGGGGAAGTGAGAGGAAAAAAGGGGAGTAGAGAATAGTAGCGAAAGTGAGAAAAAATGAAGAAAATAAGGAGTGGGAACGTTGGGTAAGTAAGGAAAATGAAAAGAGGGGGACGAGGAATCGGGAAAATAAAGTGTAATGAGGGGTTGAGGAGCAAGATAAATGAAGGAAAATGGGGAGAGGGAACGTGGGGAAATAAGGAAAATGAGAGATTGAAAAGTAGTGGGAATAAAGGAGTAGGAAAATTGAGGAGAAATTCAGGAAGGAAAGTAGTGGAAGTGAGAAGAAATTAGTTGTGAAGAAGTGGGGGTTAGTGAGGAAAAATAAGGGCAGGGGAAGTAAAGGAAATAAAGTAAAGTGAGAAGAGAGGAGAAAAATGAGAGGAAGTAGGGGGTGTGAGGAAAAATTAGGGGAGCAGGACTAGGGGAAGTGAGAGGAAAATAAGGCAGGAGAGAGTACTAAGGAAAGTCAGGAAAATGGGGAGAGGGAACGTACTTGAATGAGGAAAATGAGGGGTTGGAAAGTGAGGGGAATAAGGGGTAGGAAAATTAAGGGAAAATTCAGGGAGGAAAAGTAGTGGAAGTGAGAAGAAATAAGGTGTGAGGAAGTAGTGGTAGTGAGGAAAAATAAGGGCAGGAAAAGTAGAGGAACTAAAGGGAAGTGAGGAGAGAGGAGAAAGGAGAAATCAAGTAGGGGTGGTGAGGAAAAATTAGGGGAGTGAGAGTAGGGGAAGTGAGAGGAAAAGAAGGCAGGAGAAAATAGTACAAGGCCTACAAGAAAGACCTACATCGCCACCTCCAGCCTATGCCGAAACAACAGCTCAGCCAGCCACCCCGGCTTCCATGAGGGGAAGAAGTAGATCGCTTCCCAGGAACACACGTCACTCGTCAAGGGTTCTGTTCCAGGAACCCATCGGAACATTCAAGCCAATACCTGGGCCAAGCAGTCGACCAGACCCGGTGTTCATTCCCAGGGTACCAACGCCACCAGCAACCCCGGCACCGAGGACACATGCCACACCAATTCTCCAAGCAGCGTCAGCCAACAACACAGACTGGCGAGCCCTCATCCGGGCATTTCGGACCCTGGATGTGCCAGACCCAACATTCGCTGGGCTGGATCATGAGAATCCGGAAACTTTCATCAGCCAATGTGAACACTATTTCACAGAGGCAGCAATCGAGCCATCAGTATGGTCACGGATGGTGGCCAAATGTTTAACGGAGAAGGCGGCCAAATGGTATGAACTCTATAGAAACCTGGCGCTACCCTGGGCCAAGTTTAAAGCGCTCCCGAATCAACATTTCGCGAGCATCTCGGCCCTCAACAAGCTACACGTAAAACTGTACGCTAATCGCAAAGAAGAAAAGGAAGCAGTCGGAGTATTTCTGCGAAGAAAATATCTTCTGGCACTACGACTCATTCCAGCCACACCGGAGAGCCAGATCGTCCACGTACTCCTCGAGACGATTTAACCCTCAATCAAGAAAGTATTGACGGCAGCCACCATCGACTCCTTCGAAGGCTTGGTTGAACGGGCAGTTCAAGCAGAAACTGACGAGGCAGAGGAAGCTACGAAGAAGCCGACATAATCAGCAGCACCAGCCGACACGAACGCACCGCGTCCTCTACGATGCCACCATTGCTCCGGGGAACATCACATTAAGGACTGCTCAAACTGGAAAACGAATACGATTCCGGGAAACGGGCCAGCTCGGGCGACCGAGGCAGACGCTTCCGCCGCCCGCCACGTACCGAGCACGTCCCAGTGTTGAGTGCTTTACACACCGATCCGAGCAGTCCCTCTAGGGTGCGGGTGCACCTAGGGAACAACGAATACACTGCCGAGATCGACACCCTAGCCTCAGAGAATTATCTCTGAAGCAATGTGCTGGCTAAGGACCAGCTTAAGGAGCTACAGCCCGGGCCATCTAATGCTCTGTTAGCAGCCGTTGGAGCCACCATTGCCCTCACAGGAACAACCTAGCTGGCACCCATTCTACAGGGAACCCCATACTTAGGCATCTTCCAGGTCAGCCCCGAGTTACGAGCCGAGCTCATCCTCGGCCAGCCATGGTTGCGCCAACACAGAGTAATCCATGATCATGGCGCCGAATGCATTTTCATCGGTACGAGGGGACGTCAGCGCATCTTTCTAGGCCCTCTTCCTTCTGCCTACGAGAAGCCAGCCACCGCAGAACCCCTAGAAATCGAACACGAATTTACAGCACCTATGGCACCCAGATTCCTCGACCTGATTCGGAATCATGCCCAGCTCTTTCATCACGATGGTCGACTCAAGCAAACCCTTGCCGCCGTTCAACACGAAATCCGCTTGCAGAATCCACAAGCCTTCAGAGAAGCACCGCGATGTTACTCAGACGAGAAACGGCTCTACATCGACACCCAAGTCCGGGAAATGCTCACGGACGGCATCATCGAGCACACTACCTCACCGTTCAGCTTAGCAGTAGTTGTCGCCGGCAAAAAGGATGGAGAGTATCGTTTTTGTGTCGACTACCGACGACTCAACGATCAAACCGAGGATGCACCCCAGTGTCTACCACGCATCCATGAGACACTTAAGGATCTTGGGAATGCCAAAATCTTCTCGACATTGGACCTAAAATGCGGCTATTGGCAGATTCCCATGGCCCCCGGATCACGCCAGTTCACAGCCTTTTCATCCCCTGGGGGTGGACAGTACCAATTCCGGGTAATGCCGTTTGGTTTAAAAAACGCCCCAGGGACGTTCCAGAATCTCATGCGACGAGTTCTCGCCGAGCAATGGGGAAGCTTCGCAATAGCATACCTGGACGATATCATTATTTATTCCAACGACTGGGAGGAGCATTTGAATCACCTTAGACTTGTTCTGGAGCGTCTCGCTGTTTACGGTCTCACCGTGGCCCCGAAGAAATGTAGCTTCGGTAAAACTTCCTTGCCATACCTTGGTCACGTCATCGGTTCCAGCGGCAACACTGCTCAGGAGACCCACATCGAGGGCATAAGGAATGCCCCACCCCCGAGAAACAGAAAGGCCCTACGCTCGTTCATCGGGCTATGCAGCTGGGTGAAGGAATATATCCCCAACTCCTCCGAAATACTGGCTCCTCTGACGGACCTCCTGTCACCAAAACGCACCTTCAAATGGACCGAGAACATTCAGGAGAAGTTCGAGCAGGCAAAGCTCGCCTTCCAGAACCCACGAAGTCTTAGCCGACCAGATCCCAGGCTGACCTTCGTGCTTCAAACCGACGCCAGCGCCAAAGGAATGGGTGCCGTCCTTATGCAGGAGGACCTCAAAGGAAACCGCCGCATTGTCTCGTTCGCCAGCGCAAAATTCTCTGAGACAGAATCGATTAGAGCCCAAAAATCGATCTTGATATTTTTGAGTAGCCCAAAAATTAGAGCCTCTATTTGAACAGTGAAATTCTAGATAAGATTATTTTTAGACAAAGTCATATCTGCGTGTTGTCAAGGGGTTGTTCTTTAACGTGAAGAGTTGGAGCCCAAGAATCAAAGTTGATATTTCTGAGGAGATCAAAAATCAGAGACTCTGTTCACTCTGTACAATTCTGAAAAAGATTATTTTTTGACAAAGTCATATTCACCGGGCATAAAGGGGTTTGTTTTTGTAACGTTAAGGGTTAGATAAAAAAAACGTTAGAAAACAACCCCTTCATACAACGCAGATGAGACTTTCTCAACAAATAATCTCTTTAGGAATTGAACGATTTCATTTAAATTTCTGATTTTCAGGCTTCTCCAAAATTCCAATACCAATTTTTAGGCTGCAACCCTCAATGTTAAAAAACAAACCCTTGATACTACGCAGAGTTTACTTTGTTAAGAAAAATCTTTTTCAGAAATTTACTGTGTAAATGGAGTCTCTGATTTTTGGGCTCTTCAAGAGTACCAACTTCGATTTTTGGGCTCCAATATTTATCGTTCGAAAACAACCTCTTGATACCACGGAGATAAGACTTTGTCAAAAAAAATCTCTTTGAGAATATTACAGTTTCATTGGAGTTTCTGATTTTTAGGCTCCTAAAAAATTCCAATATCGATTTTTGGGCTGCAACCCTCAAAGTTAAAAACCAACCCCTTGATACCATACAGATTTGACTTTGTCAAAATATAATCTTTTTTAGATTTTCTCAAGGTAAGTGGAATCTCTGATTTTTCGGCTACTCAAAAAATCCCAATGCCAATTTTTGGGCTCCATCACTTCACGTTATAGAACAACCCTTTGATACAACGCAGATAAGACTTTGTTAAAAAATATTCTCTGTGAGAATTTAACAGTTTCACTGGAGTTTCTGATTTTTAGGTTCCTCAAAAATTCTAATGCCGATTTTTGGGCTGCAACTATCAAAGTTAGAAAAACATCCTCTTGACACCACGCAGAGTTGACTTTGTCCAAAAGTAATCTTTCTTAGAATTTTACAATGTCAATACAGTCTCTGATTTTCAGGCTACTCAAAAATTGCAATACAGATTTTTTGGCTCCAATCCTTAACGTTAAAAAACAACCCGTTGATAACACGTAGGTGTGACTTCGTCAGAAAATCATCTTTTTTAGAATTTTACAATGCCAACAAAGTCTCTGATTTTGAAAATCCTTAAAATTTCCAATACCGATTTTTGGGCTCCAATCTTTAACGTTAAAAAACAACCTCTCAATACCACGCAGGTAAGACTTTGTCGAGAAGTAATCTCCTGAGAATTTTAGAGTTTCATTAGAGTTTCTGATTTTGAAGCTCCTCAAAAATTCCAATAATGATTTTTGGGCTACAATCCTCAACGTTAAAAAATAAACCATTGATACCACGCAGATGTGACTACGTCAGAAACTAATATTTTTTAGAATTTTGTAAAGTCGATAGAGTCTCTGATTTTTACACATCTCAAAAATTCCAATACGTATTTTTGGGCTCCAATCTTTAACGTTAAAAAACAACTCCTTAACACCACGCATGTAAGACTTTGTCAAAAAGTAATCTCTCGAGAATTTTACAGTTTCATCGCAGTTTCTGATCTTTAAGGTTCTTACAAATTCCAATACCGCTTTTTGGGCTCTAACCCTTAGCGCCCAAAAATTATCTTTACTCGGAGTTTTATAGGGTGAATAGAGAGACTGATTTTTGGGCTCCTTCAAAATATAAATTCAAATTTATAGATAAGTGTTCGATATTTTAGATCTAGGGGTGGTTTTCGCAAAAAAAAATGGAAGCATTTGAGAAGCCAAGAAAAGGCCTACACTACTTTTTATTTTGTTCTTTCCAAGTTTTAGTTTCTACTAAGGGAGTGGTTTTTGAAATTTTTTCTTGTACATTCGAGAGCCCAAAATAAGTCAAAACTCCTGATGCACTTTGTTTACTGCAGATTTTATTTTTGGCAAGAGGGTGGTTGTTTGCGATTCGGGGGTGGTTTTTGGATTTTTTTTGTGCATTCGAGATTCTGAAATGAGCCCAAAATTCTGGTGTACTTTGTTTTTTCCGAGTTTGAGTTTTCGCATGGGGGGTAGTTTTATTGTTAATGGGGGTGGTTTTTGGAAATTGCTTGTTGGCGCGTTCGAGAGTCCAAAATAGCTCAAAATTCTGTCGTGTTTGATTTTAAATTTATTTAATCTTTATACAGTGGATGTGCTGGCACGTTTTAAAAATTCGATTTTCTTTGTATAATTCTTCAGTTCTGCGTAAATTCTTATTACAGTTTTAGATCAATGCTATATCCAAAAAATACGATACTTAGAAGATAGCTACAAATTTTTGAATTGAAAAAATTACTAATTGAGAATGCTTACAAAAAACGTAAAGGAACTTCTTATTATGTTTCACGGTTACGATTAAAAAAAATTGTAAATGATAAGGCAGCATTAAAAAAAGTAGTTCAAGTGCATGACATTGGAATTATCAAAAACAGACGTCAAAAAAGTCGTGTGACATCTTATCTTGTAGGTGAATCTAACGAAGAGGGCCTTCTAGGGACACCTCAAGGCCTATGTAGAGCCATATGGCAACAAACTGTGAAGGCCCTGACAGGACAAGTTCGTGCAGGAGGTGTGGCAAAGAGTGCCATAGGGCTGCGGCGTGCGAAGGTACGCCGCAGTGCTACATCGGCGCCGCAAAAGAAGGAAATCCTCGGACTGATCAACTGCCGGGTACGATAAGGTGTGCTTCGTTCAGAGAAACAGCCTCGTCGCAGAAGACTCAAGAACGACGTGAATAACTGACCACCCCCAGCCCAGATGCCGAAGGCCGACAGGCCCGATGTGTTGTACCACCGCGCTACTGACGACGATGCGAGCATCTTGGGTGGGTGGAAAGAGATGAAATGCCAAGCAGGCAAGGAAAATTGGAAGCTCAAGCACGGCTTACTGGCCTGACTCCCATGTCCTTGAGGTAATGCGATAAGTGGTTCCGAGGACATGGGTTGGCGGGTGAAGAAGTTCGTTTTAGTTGGTAAGGCCTTTCGTCAGTCCCACATTCCACTTCGTTCCTTGAGGATTCGTCCCTAAATTTAGAATGAGGTCAGTGCATAAAGCATTTTACAATCCTACCTTATAAGCTATCGCTTTGTCATTAAAATTACTTTGAGATTCACTAACTATTGAGTTTTCTGGGCTTTTGTTTCCTCTTACTATTCCCGTTATGCGTTAGTTTACGTTAACATTACTATAATCTTGCATAGGATTACGCTTTTGGGCTTCCCTTCTCCAATCTGGCTTTTTCATCTCTCTTGCAGCTTTATTTTCCAGCTTGCCCCTTGTCTACTTTCGACCAAAATCCATGTTATTCTATCATGCACGCTCTTACTATCTGATTCCGTCCTAGTA
Source organism: Andricus grossulariae (assembly GCA_011634705.1). NCBI lineage: Eukaryota > Metazoa > Arthropoda > Insecta > Hymenoptera > Cynipidae > Andricus > Andricus grossulariae. The sequence goes on along the minus strand of JAABKJ010075445.1, from coordinate 84,658,648 downwards.
CCTCGCTCTAAAACCCCAGGATTCCAGCTCGTATATCAGCTCAAATAATCTGGTACTCCTTCAGCCTTTACTACCCTATATAATCTGTCATGCCTCGATTCTACGATTGTTCTCCAACTCTCCTCCCTCTCCTTAACTATCAGTTCATTCTCAAGTTGTTGCCATACTTTAAAGTTCTCCCGTATATCAGATTCTCCCCTCCTCAATTGTCTCTCTTCTTCCCACAATGATCTTTCCGTGTTTCCCCACGCCTCATTGTTAATTTTTTCCCGTATGCAGGCTTATGCTATCCTGCTTCCCTCCCTCTTTCAGCTTCTCCTCAAAATTTCACACCCTCTTCATTTGTCAAATGACCATTTTACTTCAACCTAATTCCTCCCTTAACATATATCCTGGGCAACATTAGGTCACGTCCATTACCCACCTCAGGAATCTTTCCTGCAAACTTTCCACTCTCTTGTGCTCCTCCTCCGCAAAAGTAACCCAACTCCTCCTTGCTCTTCAAACCAAAAACCAAGGTAACTAAATTCAATCACCTGTTACATTGTCTCTCCATACATCTTCAATTCATATTCTACTTTGGTCCTTCTCTTCCTGAAACACATATTCTTCATCTTATTTACATTTACCGTCAAGTCTTTAATTCACACACAGTACTCGAACGCTCTTATCATAAAACTGATCCCTCTCTCGCAGTCTGCTAGTAAGACTACATCGTCTGCGTATCCTAAGGAATATACCTTGCTGTTTCCCAGTAACGTTCACCCTTTTCCTTTCTTCTCCAGTTTCTCCGCTGAATCCGCCAAAAAGAGACTGAGCTTGAATCCCCTTCCACTCCAGGAAGCCTCCCCTTTTTGTTTCCCTATTCTCACCCTTATCACAGTCTCTTCAAACATCTCCTTTAGCCTCTTGACTAAACCTTTATCAACCCCCACGTCTTTCAGAACCTGCCATAACATCTTTCTGTTTATTGAGTTCAACGCTGCATTAAAATCAAGAAATAAGGCCACTAATTTCCCTTCTTTCCTTCCCAAGTTTCTACTCACTGGATAATTGAGTACATAGATGTCTATCGTTCTCATGCCCTTCCTGAAGCCTGTCTGATTGTGTGGTATGATCCCTTCCTCTTCTCGCTCCCTTTCGTAGTGTCACCGCATATATTTTGTAGCATACCGATATAAGTGTGACTCCAATATACTCCTTCACCTTTTTCCCCTCACCTTTCTTAATTCATTGCACCAACAAACCTGTCCTCCATTCCCTAGGCCATTTTTCCCTTCTCCAAACCTCGTTTCAAATCCTCCACATTTCGTCTCACATCTTCCCCATCAAATCTCAAAGCCTCATTCTCCATATTGTCTTCTCCTTTTGCCTCGTTTTTTTTAAGCCTCGCCATTGCTGTATTCGCGTCCTCCCTTTTCGTCGCGTTATCAATGCCCTCTTCCCCTTCTATCACCCTTCTCTTGTCAACTACTACCATATTTTCTAATCCTCCCAACAAATGCTTAAAGTACCGGGTTCACTCATACATCTCGATTTCCTCGTTAATGCCCTTTCTTTCTCCTCTTTCCCGATTGATTACCTCTCATTCCCTTACTTTCCTTATCTTCCACTTTGTTTTCAATGAAATTAAATTTCGGAAATTTTTCAGATTCTTTTTAAGAAAATTATTGCCCGGTTCCAAAATTCTTTTTGAATTATTTTTAATTCTTCTAGAAATTAAAGGGGAAGCAGTAAAGATAAGGAAGATACAGGATGAAGCTTGAAAAATATAAAAATATTCCCGTCACCGCCGGAAAAACATAGTTTTGTGGAGAAGGATGAAAACAATAAGGGGACGGAAGGAAACAGAGCTGAGTCTGAAGATCCGATGGGAGAGAGAAGATTGAAAAAACTGCGCAAAATGATGACAGAAATAATGGGGATATATGAAAAAAAGTAGGAGAGGAGAGGAAAAGAAGATAGAAATTCGGCGGGAAATGGCCATACATAGGAAAGATATGGGGAAATGGGAAGAAGTCAGGGAAAAGCTAGAGAAAAGGATGCAAGCATTCGAACGAAGACTAGAAAAGCAGGGAGAGACTAATGAAAATATAGAGGAGTTGGAATGTAGGATAAACAAAATGGAAAGCACAAACCAGGAGCTTGGAGGTAAGGAGAGTGGGAATGAGAAGAAAAGGCTGATAAAATAAGAACAAAGTATAGACAAGAAAGAGACAGAAGAAAGAAAAAGAAACACAGTGATTAAGGGTCTAAGATTAGAGGGGAAGAAGCTGAAGAAAGAAGTGGAAGAAGTACTATAAAGGATTCATGCTAAGGTAGACATAGAAGAAGTGCGAAGTGTAGGAAGGGAAGAGCGAAGAGAATCGTACTGGTGAAACTAAAGAAATGAGAACATAAGGGGGATGTGATGACAAAGAAGAGGGTGTTATATGGAAGCTTCGAAAGAATAGACGATGATTTGATATCGGTTCAGAAGAATACGAAGTATAAGGTGAGGAAAATAACGGAAAAGGGTAGAAAAAAGGGAAGAAGAACATGGATTAAGCATAAGAAAATATAGATGGAAGGTGTATGGTGGGATTGTGAGTTGATAAGAGATTCAACACAATGGGACGTAGTAGTAATGACGGAGACGTGGCTAGATAAACAGGGATGGGAAAGAGTAAGGAGAAGATCATCAAGGGGTTGTAAATGGCAGCTTCAAAATGCAAAGGGGAAAAAGGGACAAGTAGTGGACAAACTATAGGAAAAAAACAGGAATATACTGAATTATGTGATCAAAAAAAAAAGAGAAACAAAATAAAAGGTTTAACGAAGATGCAGAGGAGGCTAGGACATAATGAGAGTTTTGGAAGGTGCTAAATATAGAGAGAAAAAGAAGGAAAAGAGTAAACCAGGATATTTAGATGGTAGGATGGAAAAAATATATCATGAAAATATGGGGGGACAGGATTAAAGCAATAAGCATGTATAATGTGCAATAGAGCATAGAGAGGAAAAGGCTGGCCAAAGTTATGGAAGGAAGAAGTAGTGGTACACACAATGGAGAAAGGCAAAGGGGAGAAGGTGATATATTACACGGAAGTGACCCTTATGCCAAATTTGTATAAAGTATCTGTGACTGTTTTATCGGAGCGGCTAAAGAAAGAAGTTGAGGAAAAAAAGATAGAGCCACTGAATCAGGAGGGGAGAAAGGGGCAATGATTGCAATGTTGGTGGACTTAAAGGCGGCGTTTGACTGTGCAGCGGTAATGAAACAGATATGGAGAATAGAAAAAGAAAAGATAAAAAAATTGGAGAAGGATAATGTGGCTATTTGATTTGCTGGTACGGCCGGTATTAGGCTATGAAGCCGAGATATAGGGATGGTGAGAAAGAAAAAAGATTTAGAGTTTACAAGAAATGTATATAAGGTGGACGTTAGGGGTAGACTAGAGGACGCCCGGATATCTGATGAAAGAAGAAGCGCAAAGAAATAAATAAAGTATTAGAGTAGGAAAGAGGGCATGGAAATTTAAGACGAAGCTAATGGAGGGAAAGGGAGGGTAGTTAGCGAGAAAGTGTTTGATAAAGGTAGAAGAAATGAGTGGGAGGGCGATAGAATTAACGAGTTGGGAAAAAGTAGGAAATGAGTTCATTAATGCTAGAGATATCGGAGACGCGACTCGAGTAAACTATGAAGAATTGGAAAAAGGGGAAAGGACAGACAATTATTAGAAAGATATATTGGAAAAAGGCAGAGAACAGAAAATTGCAGAAGCTGTGAATGGGAAGACGAAACATGGAAGCATGTATGGAAAGGATGTAGGAGAGGAGTGGAAGATAAAAGAAGCTGGCAAGAGAACGTGGTATGGATTCTGAGGGACGATAGATTGGGGGAAGTGTGTATGAAGAAGTGGGACATGGCTACAGGACGGAATGAGAAATAATAAAGGAATGGATGTGGGAAAAAATGGCAAAATGGAGGTACCAAAGATGTGAAATAAAACTGAAACCGGACTCACTCAGATTCGAAGCAGAAAGATTTGTTATGTTATGTTGAAAGATGGTTATGTGATAGCATATGTAAATTAAGATGCGGTTGCGTTCTCCCTCTCTCGATTTCTCTCTCTCTCTCTCTCTCTTTCCTCTCGCTTTCGAACGCTCGCTCACTCATTCGCCAACCCAATTACTCCATCGTAAAAATAGGAAGAAGGATCTAGATATAAGAGTTTCTGTAAATAGTTGTAAATAACTGTAAATAGTAAGGATGAGCTATTTTTAAATATGTAGGCGGAAGTAGTGTAAGGAACGGAGCTTATGTGAACCCATAGAATACTAGGATGGAGGAACACAAAAGTGATGTTCGTTTGGGACGTTGTTATAAGAGTATTCTTGCTAGACATACGAGAGGGTTTGCTGATGTTGACCATGAGTTTGACTGTGATAATGTTGAAATTTTACGTAGGGAAAATAATGATAGAAAGAGAGAATTCATGGAAATGCTTTATATTAAAAAACAAAATAAGTTGTCTATCAATTTAAAAAAAGATTTGGATGAATTAAACAAAAGTTATTTTAGTATGATTAATTAGATTTGGCTATAGGTTTTCATGAATCTTGACTTTCTCTTATTTCTTTTTTGTTTATAACGGATTTGACTTTTGACCCACACTTAGATCACAGGTATCAAGGAGACACAGCGTCTTCGTTTCGTCGCTGTTGCCACCTGTTCTAATTTTTCTTACCTTGATAAGGGTGCTGTATGAGCACCGAAACGTTGGTAAATATTATGAATCCTTTTATATTGTGATTTGATAATAATAAAAATAAAAAAGACGAAAGAAATAAAAAAGGGAAGGAAGGGGGTGTGGTTGGTTGCCTTCTCATTTTTCTTTCCTCTTTTTTATTTTTGTCAAAAGAAAAAAAATTTTTTTGTTCCTTTGTTTTTGGGAATTGCAATAGGACCATTTTTTTGTGGTTGTCCAAATTTTATCGCTGGATTCTTGTTTTATTTTTAGGAATTCTTCACATTGAGATAAAGTTTCCTGAATCAAATATTTCTTGAATCTTTAAAGTAGCTCAAGTTCAACCAGTCCTATGACCTACAAAAATTGAAGCAAAAATCTGAAATTCGGAGAAAGCTGTTTTTTCCAATTTTCTTTGAATTTGAGCTAAGAAAAGTTTCGAAATCTTGACGGGTTCCTAAAATATGATTACAAATGCCCAAACGTGCATTCGTCCTGTTTCAGTCGGTTCACACAATAGCTTTCTTTTATTAGGCTTTTTTATTTATGATTAATTTCATTTGTATACAATTTTTCAATTATTATATACATTAGGGCGGTCCAAACAAATTATTTTTCTGATTTTTTGAAGTCTCACCCCCTAATTTTGTGTCTATTGGTGAAAAAAAATATTCCTAATATTTTGAGATTTTTAAAAAATGTTTAGGGGTAGGGCATGACCTTTAAAGTACCCCAAAGTGTTGAAAATTCCATAAGTCCTTGCATTTTTTTAAGAATCGTAAAAACTTTACAGCTACTGTAGTATCATGTATAACCACCATGTAAGCAGTACAAAGCCTAAAAAAAAATTTTATTTAATTTATCCCCAACTATGCCAAAACTCACCCTTTGAGACACTAAAAAGTAATTTTAAAGTGTCTTCTGAATTTGCTGAAAGTAAAATGAAAATTTAAGTGGAAAATTACATTAAAAAAATTATTATACAAATATCAAATATAGTGCACTTGCAATAAACATTTTCCCCCTTTCCACCGTTAATAATATATAAAAAATTTCATTATCTTTCTTTAAAACTTTTTCTTTTAATGTAAAGAAATTTATATTAAATATTTTTAATAATCAGTTTTAAAGAAAGAAAATGTAATTATTTATGGATTATTGGGGTTGAAAAACGGAAAAATATTTATTTTGAGGGCACTACTTTTCATATTTGTATAATAAATTTTTTTATATAATTTGCCACTTAAATTTTCATTTTACTGTCAAAAAATTCAGAAAAGACACTTAAAAATTACTTTTTAGTGTCTTAAGGGGTGGGTTTTGGCAAAATTGGGGGTGAATTGAATTTTAAAAAAATTGTCTGGCTTTGTACTGCTCACATGCTAGTTTTACATCATAGCTGTAAAGTTTTTGCGATTCCCTTTAAAATTCAAGGAAGAAGAAAATTATGACAATTATTAAAAATGGAATATTTCAATTTTCTTTTAAAGTCGTAAATTTTGCACATCCACAAAAATAGGAATTTGCAACATAATAGTTCAATTTCCAACCAAAGAGATGAAGATTCAAAAAGAAAGAATTTCCAACCAAAAATATTAATTCACTACACAAAAGTACAAATTTTGAAAAAATCACATGAATCTGCAACCAAAGAGTTGAATTTTAAACCAAAAAAACGTCAAAAAAAGGGAATACGTAACATTTCAGATAAAAATTTGTTTTTGAACTAGCAAATTGTCATAGAAAAAGAATAGGTTTTTGTCAATGTGATTACCTATCTACCAAAAAAAGAGCCATTTTCATAAAAATACATGCATTTTCCAAAAAGAAAGATCAATTTTATACCAAAAATAGAACAGTTAAATTTTCGGTTTGATAAATAATTTTTATCAACAAAAAAAAATTCTGTCCAATAGTTGAATTTTCAACTAAAGAACTTAATTTTCAACCGAAAAGATCAATTTTCATTAACAATATAATTTTGTACAAAAAAGACAAATTTTTAACAAAATATATGAAATTTCAATCCAGTAGATGAATTTTAAACTTGAAAAGGAGAATTTTCAACTGGGAATGGAATACTTAAATTTCCATTTTATACAGTTAATTCTGATTCAAATAGTCGAACTTCAAACTCAAACTACTATTTTTTAACCAAATTTGGAATAGTTGAATTTTCATTCAAAGCACTCCTCTATAATCCTTAACATCTTCCCCTTTGCCTTTCTTGACTATTGGTATCACTATTCCTTCTTTCCATAGCTTTCCATAGCTCTGTCCGAAGAAACACTTTAGAATATGACCCAATGATATTAGTTAAATAAATAAATTTTTTTTTTTTAGATTTACAGCAAAAAAATGTCTGTCATACTGTGATATTGTGATATTCAATTTTTATATTCTGAAAGAGAAATAAATTTTTTGCATCAAACATTTGTTATTCTTATCATTTACCATCCTTATATCTCAGTAGGAAATTTTTATTTTTGCCTGAATAACTTTTTTTGATAAAACTTTTTTGGCCTCAATTCAGCTCAGAAGTGTACATTTATTTTATCTTTGAATAGTAATTTCAATTTTACAGCATTTTTTTGGTTCTTATGAAAAATTCCCATTTTTTTGTCATCTAGTTCTGTACTGCCACACTTCACTTTTACTGAATTTATTTCAAGAAGTTTCATCTGATTTTAGAGGATTTGAAAGTTTTCAAAATTTTTGAAGAAATTCGAATAGATATTATACGAACTTCAAGAAAAGTTCCGGGATTTCAAAGTATTTCAAGGAATTTCTAGGGATCTTGCCAGACCTATGAGAATTTATGGGATCTACAAGGACTTTAAAGATTTAAAAAATTTCAATGGATTTCAAAGGATTTGAAATATTTGAGGGTATTTTACAAGGTTCCAAAATTTTTTGAAAATTTCAAGGTATTTTAGGGGATTTCTGAAAATTTCTAGAAAACTTAAGTGATTTAATGAAATGGAATAAAATTTTAAGGGACTTCTATGAATTCCAATCGATTTTATAGTCTCTCAGAGGATTTTAAAGATTAAAACGTTTTTAAAGGAATTTTAAAAGAAATTAAAGGATCAAGATGTTGCACGGGATTTCAAAATATTTCTCAAGATTTTACAATATTTGAAGGTTTTTAAACATTTCAAAGCATTTTTAAGAATATCGTGTATTTTAAAAGACTGCGATGAATTTCCTGAGATTTCAAACAATTTCTTAGGATTATAGAATTTCAAATGATTATTTAAGGTATAAAAATATATTTTAAAAACTGAATATTTGGAAAAAATCGAATATTTCAAAGAATTTGTATGGTACATACAAAATTTCAAGACATTTCACAATATTTGAGGGATTCGTAGGATTTCAAAATAATTTAGAAGGTTCCATAAGATTTTAAGTAACTTCTATAGATTTCAAGGGGTTACAAAAATTGGAGAGTGTTTTAGATATTTCAGGTGATTTCGACAGAATTTAAGGGTTTTTTAATAGATTTCGATGAATTTCGAAGATTTCAAGGGGTTTCGAAGCTTAAGGATATTTTAAAATATTTCAAGTTATTTCAAGGAGCTTTATCAAATTTTATCAGATTTTACGAGATTTTATTGGATTTCAAAGAATTGATCATTTTTTAAGGAATTTTGAAAGATAATCACAGATTTTAATATGTTTTATGGGATTTTACTGGATTTTTGTTAATAGGGATTTTATAAGATTTTGAGGATTTTATATGTTTCGAGGGATTTGAAAGGATTTTAAAGAGCTTATGGTATTTTAAAAGATTCGAAAAGAATTACGCAATTTTATGGAAGATTAATATTGTGTACTGGATTTCAGAAATAGTTAACACCCGGATCTAATATTTGAAAAATTGAATTTTGGTAAACATTTTGCCTCAAGTCTTTGGTGAGATCTTTCAAACAAAAACTTACTGTTGGTTTCTAGGATCGTGAAGTTGGGCTCGTAAATTTTTTTGGTTTTCAAAATTGGAACATTTTAATATTAAATGGAGAAAAAAGCTTAAAAATATAGTTAGACATTGGGAAAATTCTAGCTACGGTAAATTTTATCATGAACAAATAATTTGTCATGTTTACTTACCCATCATAAAATTGTGACGAAACACTTTATCAGATTATCAATAACACATACCGTATCTAAAAAGTTGTAAATAACTGTAAAATCTCAAATTTCAATATTGATTTTAGAAATATTTTCTAAAAATTCGTTACTTTGGAAAAATTATTACCGTCATTCTGTCAAACGACTTATTCAATCATGAAGTGTGTCATCTTCTGCTCCTTACTGGCATTCTGTGCCTTCGAAGTGAGTCACCTTTATATTACAATTTTTTCGAAGACAATATTCTCTCTAAATATAAATTATTGTTTCACTAATTAAATTAGAAAAAATTATGGGCCACTCCAGATTAGTGGAAACTTACTAAGTACAAAGCATTTCTTACATAAGTTTTTTCTTTCTAATTTTTTTGTTTAATATGCTGATTAACACCTGTTCTGGCTTCCACGTGGAAAAATGTTGTGGCAGACTTAAGTCGAATGGGGCGCAAATCTGGCTTTCTTAAGTCCGTCTAAGCTGGACACCAGGGCCGGCGCTAACCAATTTGCCGCCCTGTGCAAGCTGACAACTATGCCGCTCTATAATAAAAATAATAATATTAATAATAATAAATAAACTTGGGTTGCAAAAAATATCATATTAGGCATATATCAATTATCAGCATATCAATATCCGCCAAGACGACGATCGGAGAGTAGATTTCCATTATTCACAGTATGTGTGATTGGATTTCTCAACGTATCGATAATTACTATCTCCGATGATAATACAAATTCCTATTTAAAATATGAATAAAACATTTCTTTTTGAATTTCACCCCCATAAGTCTGTTTTATAGGGTCCCAAATAAATCCTATAAGTGAAAAATTGGGTATTGCGAGTTTCTGGCGCTAACCATTATTTTTTTGAGTTTTTGTTTAGTGAAAATTGTTTCCAATACATTTTTATTGATATTGATATTGATATTGCTTTATACTGATAATAATTTGATATTTAAATAAAATTTTTAAACAATTCATTATTGTTTATAGCTATTTTATCTTAGAGTAGAGTCAGAAAGTCGCGCTTATTATCTGCATTTTTCAACTGATTTTCAACTTTTTAGTTAGATCAAGACAATAATCAATTAAATTTAACAGAAATAATAGTTTGAACAATTTATTATTTATAGTAATATTCCCGTAGAATAATGCTACAAAATTGCAGTTTTTCTAAAATGTTCCACTTTTGGCCCTCTTTCAAATTATAAAAAGGTAGTAATTTAATCGATATAACAAACATAATTGTTTAAACAATTAATTATTATTTTTAATAATATTCTCTTTGAATAATGTTAGAAAGTTGCGGTTTTTTCCTGAAAGTTTCAACTCTCTTTCTACTTATTACTCAGAGTGTGGTAATAATTACTGAAATTCAACTAAAAATTGTTTAAACAAATTATTATCGTTTACAACTATTTTCTCTTATGGTAATGCTAGATAGTTGCGGTTTTTTCTGAAATTTTCCACTTTTTGTCAACTCTTCACGTAGAGCGCTGTAATGATTAATGCAATTTCACAAACATAATTGTTTGAACAAATTATTATTGTTTTTAACTATCTTTCCCTATAAAAATGCTAGTTAGTTGCGGTTTCTTCTGAATTTGTTTATTTTATGTCCATTTCTTACTCAGTGAAATAATACTTAATGCAAATTGACAACCATAATTGTTTATACAATTTATTATGATTTATAATCTTCTCTTGGAGTAGTACTAAAAACTTGCGGGTTTTTCTGCAATTTTCAGGTTTTCTTTAACTTTTTAGTCCTCAGGAACTAGTTCAAGAAAAATTTACATTTATAATATGATTCATGTAGAAAATGTGCGGAATCTATCCTTTATTTATTATATGTTCATAACTAAAAAGCCAAAGTGAAGTTAAAAATTTGAGGAAAAAACCGCAAATTTTCAGCAATTACGTAAGAGAAGATAGTTATCAACAATAATAAATTGCTTCAACAATTATGTTTGTTAACTTACATTATTTATTAGCGATCTAAGTAAAAAGTTGACCAAAAGTGGAAAATTTCAGAAAAACTGCAACTATCTAGAATTTCTATAGAAGAAGATAGTTGTAAACAATGATAATTTGTTTAAACAATTATTTGTCACCTTTTTTAAATTATTATCTCACTGTCATTATTGCATTCGGAAAAACCGCGACTTTCTAACTATTTTCTAAGAGAACAATGCTAAAAACAATAATAAATCATTTAAACAATTTCTGTAAACATCTAGTTATCAGTGGAAAGTAGTATTTTACGTATTAGAAAGAATTTGTTTTTAAAAACCCGCAAAAAATCATAATTAACGCTGGCAACTTTCAAAACCCAATTTTTCACTTATGGGGTTTTTTGGGATACTAAGAGAAACTCATGGGGGTGATATTCAAAACCTAATTATTTATTTGTATTCTATAGCTGATTGTGGAGAGCAATGTGGAGTTTCAACCCAATTCACCTAATATTGACGATTCGGAATAAAATGTACAAAAACGTCTTCGTTTCTTATGGGATATACGTGTTGAACTACATGGGGCTGGCGGAAACTCTGAATATAATTTTTTAACGCATTTTTTTTTTGAGGATTCGAACAAATTTGGGGGCGATGTGCATGAAAATTCGAAAAAACAATTTTCCAAAACATTTTTGGACCACCCTAACGTGGACTCGCGTTCTCCTGAATCTGTGGACTTCTTTTCAGAAACACATAAAACACTAAAAACATGTTCACTACTTTCTGTTTTGACTTCTTACTTTGTATCATGAAGCTTATGTTTTTAAGAAAAATCGAATTTTCAGTTAATTCGCAGCTCCTTTTGGCTTCGTAGCTTTCTAATACCATGAATATCTATATCTTCATAAAATATGAACTAAGTTCACGTGGACAGAGGAGCCAGGGGGGAGTGTTCGTCAAAAGTCCAGGCTTGTCCAAAAGGCGGAGGGGGGGGGGATGTAGTAGAAAATGGTCAACGTGGTATATGGACGGCCCCTTTGAAGTCACTTGAATTCTCTTGAAGTCACTCGAAATCTCCTGAAATATCTGAAATCATTTGAATTCACATGAAGTCACTTGGAGTTACTTGCATTCTCCTGAAGTCACTTGAAATCTCCTGAAGTCAGTGAAATCTTCTGAAGTCATTGAAATATCCTTTGTTTAGAACAAATAACAAAATGAAAGTCAACAATCGGACCCTGTGCCTCTGAAAAAATGTTTCCACTAAATTCTGTATTAGGCAAATGAATAGTAACATAGCAGGTTGGGCGGGAAATTTCAAAGGATTTGAGTAACTCCAATCGACAAAAGGCGTCCCAAATGCTTCTTGAAGTTCCTCGTCAGGTCAGGATGGATGAGAATTCTTCAGGATAGTCGGATTACTCGGAAACAACATAAATAAAAAGAAAAAACAGGCAAAATCAATTCATAATAATAAAGGAATTAAATTAACTAAACCCAAGTCTTGGAAAACCGTGCAGCTTGCGGATTCTAATCAGCAACGTCACATTGAATAATGATTAATAATAAATCATATTTATAAAACAAACTTGAATTTGAAGATTATTATTATTTAAAAAAAATTTAACTATTAACGTTTAATTTTTTTTTAAACATAGATTTTCAAATTGTTTATATTTTGAATGTTGAGAAATACAAATCCATGAAGGTAAATACGAGCTTAGTGAGAGTGCATTTATAGGTAATTAAATAACATCAAAAAATAAATAATTTTTATAAAATAAATTGGAAGAATAATGAATAATTGGGAAAAATAATGTTCTTCTACTTATCCTCTCAGGAGTAATTCATTTGATGTTATGAGAGCCTACTCTCCTCCGTACAGCACCGCTGGTCTGGTTTCGATTAAACTCAACATGCTCGTTTTACCCTTTCACGAGACCAGCTCAGCTCTTCTGGTCTCCCGATGTTTCGCCGACTCTATTCGATCGACAAAAGTGTTTTGCGCCAAACGGGTAGATACTTGAAAAATAAATGAAGAAAAAGGAAGAAAAGTACGTTGTCTATGAAGTGAGTTTGTGTGGGAATCAAATATATATATACTTCACTGGCTCTGTCTGGTAGCGTACCGAGCAGTGTACCGAGGTTACTGTACTTGAGTCTAGGTGATACTTTCACTTTCAGTCCTACAAAACAAAATATATTATTTTCTGTAGCCCAGTCCTTATAATAAAAATAATTTTTTCTCGAAGTGGATTTTTAGAAAAGTTTGATTTTATTCAATCCTAGGTTCAAATCAGCATCAGACTGATGCGGAAGAAATAAAAATAGTTTGATAGAAATAGATAATAATTTTATTACTTAAAAAAAATGAAGAAATTAATTTTTGTTTTATTTTAAAGAAATTTAGGGAATCTTTTGCGTAATTTAAAAATATTTTTTTATATCTCGAATTCTCCCGTTTAATGTTTGGGATATTAGCAGGATGGAATCTTTTTCACTTCAATATCTTGAAGAATAGCGCATGACTCGTGACGCTCCCCTTTCACGCGGATCCCAGGAAATGAGAAGAGGTCAAGAATAATGAAGAGAAGCTTCTCTAATTTTCTGCAGTCCTATTCTAGGGGGTCCCCGAGAACTGGCCTGCCCCACGGAAGACAACGATACGTCATTTTGTCCCAATACTGTCTTATCACCTATTTAATTCCTTACTCTAGATAAGGAAAAACGTCACTCAAACAATACAAAATAATATTTACGATATCAATTTTAATAGTATCTCCTCCGCTGACTTTAAATTAATATAAATATTATATAAACGAAGAGATTTATTATAAATAAATAATTAGATATAATGCAAGTAGTAAGTGTGTAGTAAGTTTCATATTGCCTGTAGGGTTCCAATAATTTTTTAATTTTTTAAAATTATTTAAAACATTTTCAGAAGGAATGAGAAGAGTTTAGGAAATAAATTGACTGGGTTGGATAAAATTGGACGAAATAAAAATTAAATTAAGGAATAAAGTGGTAGAGTTCCGGGAGGTTCGGCATTGGGAATGAGTATAGTGTTAATTTATGGATACAAATACAAAGACAGGAAACCCAGATTTTGGTCCACCTTTACCAACTTAATACTTGCCTGATCCTCGGGGAACTTCTCGGTGTAGAAACCGGTCAAGAAATGCGTGTAATGCGTGTATACGTACACGTCACTTCTGTGGCACACGTGTCCCCGTACCTAGAGGTTTACGCGTTCAGATGTGTGTTCAGTTGTATTGAGCTCGATCTCACCCATGCGAGGCATCCAGTACGAAGAGGAATTTTTGATGAGCTCAAAATTCAACAATTTCTATTAAATTTTATAAGAATGACATTATATTTTTACATTTTATTTATTTATATATATTTATTATTCTTAAATTCTATTATAATTCTGGGATGACTGAAAAATCCCGAAAAATAAAATGCACGAAACTGTAAAATTCCCGAACTGAAAAATTCCTGAAAAATAAAATTTCGGAATAATAAAATTCACGAATAACGTAATTCCCGAAATGTTTATATTATTATCGAATTGTCAAATTCACGAAAGATAAAAATCCCGGGACAACTGCAAAATCTCGAAAAATAAAATTCCGGACACTGTGAAATTCCCGGAATGCAAAATTCTCAATTATTAAAATTCCCGGATAATAAAATTTACAAATACAAAAATTCCCGAATAAGGACGACTGAAAAATCATGAAAAATAACATTCCCCAAAATTCCCATATTGGAAAATTCCCGAATGACGAAATTTCGAAATAATAAAATTCCCGAATTGGAAAATTCCACAATAATAAATCACTTCCCGTGACGACTGCGAAATCCCGAAAAATAAAATTCCCGGCACTGTATATATATATATATATATATATAAACGAGTTTCGTATACGGCAGAATAATTTGTAGGAGTATATTATAGGGTGCAGTATGATCGCCGAACAGGGGCAATCGTCTTGCGGACAGTCGATGTTTGTCCTGACCACAAAACGCAATGAAAAATCATGCTGCTCGATGCGGTTACCAGTTTTTGCCACTGACTGCCAATCGTGGTACTTTGTTCAATCCTCACGACGTCTTTCTGAGTTAGTATTAACACACCTCAACCCAACGCCCCATAAAATTCACCCGTTTACGTGTCAACGAGAAAGGAGTAGGCAAAGATTCTCTGCAAAACAATCTTAAAGAAAAATGTCGAACTTGAAAAGTTTATTCCTCTTTTATTAAGAGATCACGGAGAATTTCTAAGATTGTAGCCTGAGAAAACTACCTTGAATAATTATTTTAATCATTTAGCTATCAGCTTGCTATCACTTGCAGGGTATGCTTCCTAAATGTCACAAAAGATTTTTAAAAATTCAAAAATAAAATAGTCACCATTTTTTTCATTTATTGCTGCAAGCTTCCAAATCCTTTCTGAATTATCAACATATGGTTCATTTTTTTTTTTTTTAATAATATCTGATTTAGGTACAAGTTTATAATAGCAGAACATTTTCAGTTTCAGCACAGGATTTATTTTCAGTTTAAGAATTTAAAAATTTTGAATTTTTGTTACATTATCTACTTGAAATTCTTAAATTTTGTATACACGCTATTTTTAATTGTCCGATCTAAATTTTAAATATGTAATATAATTTTTAACGTACTAATTTTAAGCATTTACATTTGAAGGCGGAAACTTTTTAATAATTCATTTCTGAATTCTTTTAATTATTAATTTTTCAATTTTGAAGGTTTCGTAATTGGAATTGTTACACTTTTAACGCTTCTGAAGAAAATCTTAGTTTAGAAAATTTAACATTTAAAATGGTTGAATTTGAAACTGTACAATTATGAAAACTACTAAAAAATCTATCGGCTGAATTTGAAACGTTTTAAGTATGAAATTTATTCATTTAAAAATTCAAAATTAAATTAAATTGTTTAATTTCGACGACTTTAAAATGATTTTTTTTTTATAATTTAGAATTCTCAACTATAATTTCTTAAAAGCATTTAATATACTTGTCAAGTGCCCAATTACTACCTGTCATTATATTCGGAGGCTTTATAATTTAAAAAAATATATATATTGTGCTGAAATATTGGAAAATGGTTTCAAATATTTAAGGGCACGTCGGTCTGGCCCATATGAGTTTTTATTTTGTCGAAATAATGCAATTTCATGAATTCTATTTTAGCGATGACTCTAAAGACCTCTTGTAAGTCAAATTCCAAATTAAAAATTAATTATATTTCACTAATTAAACAAAATAAAAACTCAAGTAGGCCACACAGAAGTACCCTTATATATTTTAAATAATTTCATAAAATTTCAACACAATATTTACATTTTTAAAATTATAAAGCCGCCGAATATAATCCATGTAATTGGTCATGTGACACTATGCCCTTAATCTTGATCATATCAAATACAGTGAAACCTGGATTTAGCGCCCCTGGATTTTTCCTTTCCGAGAATTGACGCCGCGCCGTGGGGATACGTGAGAGGCGTTTGCGGGGGAGAGGGGGCGTGCGGTGTGCACTCAGGCGTGACAAAACAGAGAGAGAAACAGGAGAGATATAAAATAGGAGAGACAAAATAGTTCCGAGTCTCTGGATTTAACGCTAAGGTCAGCCCCAAAACCGGCGCTAAATCCAGGTTCGACTGTAATTTTAAATTCACCATTCAAGAATTTTAACAAGAATTTTTTCAATCTTATAAGAGATTTTAACCATAAATGTTTAAATATTTGAGATTTCTTTAGGCTAGTTTTATCAAAAATCAGTTATCTGGCGAAAATTTTTTTTTTGTGACTTTAAGATTTGAAACGATATTTTCAGTCATGTATTATGAAGGAATTAAAAACCATTCTTTGTTTTATGAAAAAAGTTTAAAACTTAAGAATCATGGTTTATTTGTTCAGTGGACACATTTTCTACAACTCTATTGTTTCTGGTTTAGAAAATAAGTAAATCATCTTAAAATATAGTTGTTTTATTTATTTGTAAGTTTAAATTTTTTTAAATGGAAAATAATGTGTTTCATTTGAAGTTATGACTTTAGTCATATTATTTCCATTCTTAAAATCATAGAAAAACTATTTTTTTCAGAGATCTGATTTTTGACATGACGACACGACACGTCTGGAAATTCCGATTGTAAAACTGAGGCTAAATGGAGAAGCCATTTTGTCCAGTTTTTTTAATGCATAATGTAATGAATACAAAGATTTTCAGAAAATGCTGTTTTTCCAGAAAGAATTCTATTTTTTATGTAATGATGGAAATATGAAAATTCACCTCGGCCATCGCCGTACGCGGAGTGTTCTACTATTTATCTAAAGAGGGAGTAGGTAAAATAGTGTTGTATATTTCATGTTGGTTTTATATCTTATCGTGCATTTTAAAGTATATTATTATATAATGAATGTAAATGTATATATATATATATATATATATATATATATACAAAAAGATGTTCATGGTGAAGTCAAACGTTTTTTGCCTTTCAAAACCGACGACACTATGCTTGAATTCGACCGCCTAAAAATCATAAATTCTTAATTATATCAGAATTGTTTTTACCTTTGTACTACGAAAATAGAGCTACTTTTTGAATATTAGAAATTTACTTACCTGTTAATTGTTCTTTGTATTCATCACTGAAGCTGATTTTCTCACTCAAGAAGAAACTTAAATATTATTTCATTGGTACAGAAATCGATCATCAGAAACGTTGGTGGAAAAACGGCAAAGGACTTCACCAACCGTGCTTTAGTGAAACTTTTCACAAAGCAATGCGCGGTCTCTTGTATCTGGGCAGGTCGCAGTAGCACAACGAAAAATGCAGTTAAGGGGTTAAACTGTATTCGAATTTTGAAAGGTGAAAAAAAATATTTCATATAATTTTCGGAGAACATTTAAGCTACTTTTGTTAATCATTGTCCTTCAAATTGTGGCGTTTTCAAATACCAAAAGTAATTCTTTTGAATGTCCAGTAATTAATTATATTTCAGACTTTGATTTTAATCTAATGGCTTTGAATTTTTTTTTGAACATGTGAGGATTTTCTAATGATGAAAAGAAAGTAGAAAAAATTGGCAAGTCTGAAAAATTCTTTAGAATATCTGAGGCTTTTCTACAATGTTATGAAGTTAAAATGAATGCATTGTATGAACGAGTGAACAGATTTATAAAATTATAATCCAAAATAAATCAACTTAAAAATTACCATTTATGAAATCTTCTCAATCTATTTTTGATTCCTTTGAATTCGTCCAATTTTTTTTTTTAGTAGGAAGTACTTGTAAATATTTTCAAAAAACTCTTTAAAAAAGTAGGAAAAATTTAAAAAGGAATACAACGAGTGACAACTTGTTAAACCTACCGCTTATCTGCTTTTACTTTACATTCTTTAAAATCAGCTTTAAAAAAATAATTTGGAAAGCACGTTTTTGATTCCATGTAGATTTGTACATTTTTAAATTTATTGTTTTACTGCTATCAGTAGTAAGCCCTCAGAAGTTCAAAATATTGTTAGCTATAAATGATTTTATTAAAATGCAGCATTTTCCAAATATTCTATATTTACATGCTGTTAAAATAAGTATTTCCTAATGCATATATAAAAAAAATTATATGTTTTACAGAAATCATATGCACATCATCTACTGCAACATCGGAGGCTGAAGTCGAAACCTTCATTAAAAGTTTCTTCTGGAGCACTTAGAAAAGAAAATAGTTTTAAGACTTTTATGGTGTTTTGTAGTGTTAAAAATTTTGTTTCAAGTATTAATGACATTTTCTAAAAAAATAAGCCAAAGATGAAGGGAATACTTACAAATTCTAAAATAATTAAATAATGTAAAAGAGCAATTCCATGTAAAATCATTTTAAGAATTTCATCTATTGTTAGTAATTTCTCTTTAGCTTTGACAGAAAAATCTTTTTTTATATCTTTTGTGATTTTAGTCATATTAAGATGTATTTTTCTTAAATATTCACAATTGGATGCAGATTTAAAGAAATATGTTTACAAAATTCAAAAACTTTGGATTCTTAAAAAACAAATTTTTAAACTGAAGTTTTGAAAAAAATCCATTTTTGTTTTTGTTTCACTTTTTTATACACAGCTTACAATCTCCTCTAGAAAACCTGTAGATATAAAAGTAAGACCTCTCTTAATTTACGACAAATATTTAAGAACGTACGCCATGGCATGGCGTGCCCAGCACCCGTGAGTCTAAACTCTACGTTTTTAATTATTTCTCGAAAAATAAGAGAGATCCCATCTTTATATTCTAGAAGCTTTTAGAGCATATTGTAAGCTATCCATGAAAAAATTACAAAAATTAAAAATAGATTTTTTTAAATTTAGTTTCAAATTTTGTTTTTGAAAAATACAAAAAGTTTTTCAATTTTTGTTTGAAAAATATTTCTTTAAAACTGCATCTAATTGTCAATACTTTTAAAAAATAAATCGTAATAACATTAAAATCCTTAAAGTTATGAAAGTTAAGAAAAAGAAAAAAAAATCCTTTTGTAATATGTCCTAAGGTTTTGAATTTTTCAAAAATTATTTTGGGATTTTCCTATCAACGCTTAATAGAAATTACTGATGATAAACAAAATTCTTTAGATGATTTTACGTGAAATTGCTTAAAAGTAAAGTTTATGAAATAAAAATTAAGTTATTTTGCTAGATTTCGTTATTTTCTTGACTATTTAGTTATTTAAAAAATTTCGTCCCTTAAATCCTTCAAAAGTAATTAGTTATACACTGCTTGTAGTAATTTTTATGTGTGATTTTGATAATTTTATCGTTAATTATAATTTAAGAAACGTATGCGCCACAAGCAAAAATAAATAAAAAATTATTCCAAAATTGAGGTTAAAGCTATTTAAGTACAAGTGCTACCAACTTTAGGACCATGTGTACTGAGGGAAATTAAAATCAAAGATATTATAAGCCTAGATGCGGCACGGGGTACAGTTCGAGGAACTAATTGTAGACGGCGCTCCCGGCGAAAATTGCCCGATCCCCCCATGCCTCTCAACCCGTAGATCGGGCCACGGATAGGGGCCAGAACTTAAATTAAAAGATCATCAATTAACAAGTTGAATAGAAATTATTACTATTTTAGTAAGTTGATTAATGAACCAAAAAAAAAAAAAGGAAATTTCAAACTTATCCTCAGTAATTTTGATCATTCTCCTTCTCTTCCAAATATCATTCTTGTTACACTTGCGCGAATTGAGGTTTACAGCCATGACCTCTCTTTAAAATTCTCAGTATCGGGTTACCGTTAATGTGAAAGTCGGAAAAAATGCTAGTTTCATTCTGGATCTCAGACCAGAAGGGTCCTTTTATAATCACGTAGTTAAAAAATTATCTACATTTAAATTGGAAACCTGTTTTTAAGAAAATTAGTAAGATACTAAAAAAATAACAAATAAAGTTTTGAATTTGTGTCAGTGTTGTTATATTACATGTGATAACTTAGCGACGTCCAAACTAAGCATCAATTCGGGCAAGTATAAAAGAATAATATTTGGAAGAGAAGAAAAAGGATTTTAATTACTGAGGATAAGCTTAGAATTTCCTTTTTTTTGGTTCATTAATCAACTCACTAAAATAGTAATAATTTCTATTCAACTTGTTAATTGATGACCTTTTAATTTAAGTTCTGACCCTTATCTGTGACCCGAATAACAATTTAAAATATATTTTCTTGTGTTTTTGAAAAATCAAATCAAAATCTATGGATCATATTAAGTTTTAACCCCTATCCGTGGTTGAAATGCACTATATTATTGATTGAAAATGTATCAAATTTACAAACTTATGAACGAAATTTTTTTTTTAAATATAGATTATAATGGATTTAGATCAATTAAAATGTATAAGGTGGGACTGATTCACATAGCCTTACTGACGAGTCCAGTGAGTCAGTCCGGGACGAAAAATAAAAAAATCTAGCTTTAATTTACTTTAAAATATATATCTTTTTTGTTTTTAAATTAATTGTAGAACACAAAACAAATAAACATTACCAACCCTTACGCCAATAAAAAAATCTTAATTACACTTATAATACTTGGGTCAATTGAAAACGATATCTTTCAAAAAAACAGCAAAGATGTCATCTAACAATGTTAATATCAACACAAAAATTTATTTTGTTGGAAAATAAATTCCAAAGGAAACATGTTTAATTGAATCCGCAAAATCAAAAAACAATTAACGAAACACGAAACTGCGAAGTAAAACAGGAAGAGCAATTGCGCGCGAAGAGAGCGAAATATCGAAATCCAAAAATTTATATCGATATGCAACTCTATATATCAATAGGGTACTATCGATATGTCAATATCGATATATCGGAACCAAAATATCGATATTACCAATATTTCGATATCGATGTCCCATCACTACTCTGGGATAACATATGCTACATTATTTTCGACAAAATTTAAGCTGTAGGTCTCACAACGAACATACGTGGCATATTTGTTTATTTTCAAAATTTGACTTTGCACTCCTCGATATTTTCCAGATATGTTTGACCCATTATCATATCTTTGACCTCTAACATCCTCAATATTTACTTTATCTTGCTCTAGTACTTGCAAAATTTCGGTTGCTAAACCTAATCCGGTTCTTTCGTAAGATTCTATAAAATAAATCAAACTCTTCTCTACAGTTACTTTTTGGTTTTCATCTACATGAACATAACGAGTAATTTCAGACGTTTGTTTTTTTCGCGGGACGTCTGGTGTGCAGTCAAATAGAATAGAAAAATATTTAGCACGTTTTATTTGATCAATTATCACTTTTGTAACCTTAATCCCAAGTACTTTAATGCTTTTATTTTGAATTTTCGGCGAAAAATAGAATACGGAACCCTTTATGTGACTGGCAATACTAGTTTTTAAAATTAGATTTTAATTACTAGCAAATTCTATTCATTTCAAGAAAAAATACCTGCTTGAGAATTTCCAATTTGTTCGCTTGAACCTCTAAGTACAAGATTATTCGATGCACAAAATAAAATAGCATTAACAATGGCTTTTAAAACTTCACGCCACGCCATGATCTGGCAAGGCAGGGCTTAAGGGCCCTGGAAATCGAGTGTTAATCGCAATATAGGATTCAGGCCAAACGGTGAAGCCATTTTGTCGAATTTTTTGTATACATACTCTAAAGAATATAGACTCTCGGTAAAGTTTTACTTCTTCGGAAAAAATTATATTTTTCATGCACAAATTAAAAGAAATAAATTGTGCATCGTTGCACAAATGTGTTCTACTATTCAGCTAAGCAGGGAGCTGGTAAGGCAGTAACTTTGCTCGAAATTTCTTTTGCGCGCTCCAAGCGAGAAAAAGAAAAACTACCACCCGTTATGACTCAAGTCTGCAGGTAATGAAACACCCAATGTGACCATTCAGGGGCGAACACATCGTATAGCAAAACTAGGGGCCCCTACCCAAATGAGTGGGTGAATTCCCAAAAGGTTGGGTTGGCGTAGGTGATGGGGGAGGGGGGGGTAATATCATTAAATGCATACTGTGAAAGAAAACTGTGAACAGTATAATGTCTTATAATCAATTCGCCCCCGAATTCATGCATGCAATATTCACGCCGAATCAGTGTAACTGTACAATTTAACATTTGGCACAGCAAAAGGGCATAAGCCCCAAAAAGTTTTCTTTTATAACATTTTTTTTACATAATTTTTTTTCAGCAAATTTTTTTTTTCAAAATTTTAGTTCAAAAATTTTTGTTTAAACAATTTTTTTCACCAAATTTTTTTTCAACCATTTTTTTTCTCGACAAATTTTTTTTTCAACATTTTTTTTCCAAACATTTTTTTCAACAAATTTTGTTTTTAGACATTTTTTTTCAACAAATTTTTTTTAAACATTTTTTTTCAAAAATAAACTTTTTACGAAATGTAAAAATCTTTTCTTTTAAGATTAGTATTTTTCGTTAACTCCTCCTGAAATAACTTTTTCGGACGGGCGTTGCCAAAAATAGCGTGTGATACACGTGCGCATAGGTGATTGCTAACTCGCGTGATTGCATCATTCGCCTGCGGCTCGAAGCACTCGTCTATGATTTCGCCCTTGCTTCGCTCGTGCGCTAACCACCGGCTCGTACTTCGAGCTTCCAGCTTATGCTGCAAAATTCCCACTCGCACAAAATCACCTATTTTGCGCACTTGTATGACAAATAACTATTTTAACAAAGTAGTTCAACCAAGTAGTTGAAACTTAAAGCAAGAAGATCAATTTTCTTCCAACAAAAAAAACCAATTTTTAATAAAATACATTAATTTTCAACTAAGAAAAACAAATTTTCAACAAAAACGTAATAGTTGAATTTCCAGTTAAAGAGATTAATTTTCAACCAAAGAAACAAATTTTCAAGAAAATAGTTCAATTTTCAACCAAACCATTTTTAACTAAAGTCAAGACTCTTCAACCAGAAAACTTAATTTTCAACAAACTAGTTAAATTATAAACCAAAAAGATGAATTTTCAACTAATATTATGAATCTAAACCTGAAATAGTTACCTTTCAAATAAATAATTAATTTTTCAACCAAATACCAACGATTTTTAAACAACATACTTACATATTCAGCCAGAGAGAAAAAGTAGAATTGTCAACGAAAAGTGTAATAATTAAAAAGATGTCAAATGTGTAATAGTGTACTAGTTGATATTTCAATCAAAAAATATTTTTATTTTAAATCAAAAATAGTTCAAGTCTACCAAAGGAGAAGAATTTTCAATAAAACAGTTGACTGTTCAACCAAAAAGGATACTTTTGAAGTTAATTGTTTAATTTTCAACAAAGTAGATTAGTTTTCAACCAAATAGTTGAATTTTTAACCAAAAAACATGAATTTTGAACCAAAAGAAGATTAATCTTCTACAAAAAAACGCATTTTTAACAAAATAGATGAAATTTCAACTAAGAAAAACAAATTTTCGGCAAAACTGAAATACTTAAGTTTCCAGTTCAAAAAATCAATTTTAAACAAAACAAAAAATAATTTTTAAGACAATAGTTAAGTTTTAAATATGATTTAAATTTAAAATTTAAATTTGAATTTAATAGTTACATTTTCATCCCAACCATTTTCACATAAAATGAAGAACCTTCAACTAGAACATTGAATTATTAACAAAGTAGTTCAACTTTCAACCAAGTAGTTGAATTTTCAACTAAAAAAGACAAATGTAAAACTAAAACTGGAATAGTTACATTTTCAGTTTAAAAAAAAGGAATTATCAACAAAAAAACTAATTTTCAACAATATAGTTAAATTTTAACCAAATTAATTAATTTTTTGCCAAAATAGTTTAACTTTCAACCCAAAAAGAAGAATTCTCACCAAAACAGTTGAATTTTCAGCAAAAAAAAATACTTTAACAACATTATTGAATAACCTACAAAGTAGATTATTTTTCACCAAAAAGTTGAATTATCAACCAAAATCATGAATTTCCAACGAAAAAGATTAATTTTCTACCGAAGAAGGCGAATTTTCGACAAAATACATGAATTTTCAACTATAGAAAGATTCATTTTGTACCGAAAATGGAATAGTTAAATTTCCAGCGAAGAAAATTGATTTTCAACCAGAAAAACAACAAATTTTCAACAAAATAGTTGAAAAATATCTGGATTACCTATGTTAATATTACTCCGGAATACCTTGATTGCTATGGATTACAAGTGAATTACTCCGTGTTAGAACTGGATGACAAGTGGATTACTTTAATTGCTCCGAATTAGGTGGATTACTTCGGAATAGCAGTGGACTACAAGTTGATTACCCCGGACTAAAATTGGATTACAAGTTTATTACTCCGGTTTATAAGTAGATTACTCTGTTCATACTTTGATTACTCCAGAATACTGAGATTACTCTGAATTACTTGAATAACCTCGGATTACTCTGGATTACTTCGTAATACTAGTGGTTTACCCCAGATTACAACAGGTTTACGAGTTGAGTACCTGAATTACTACGAATTAAGAGAAGAAAATACAAAACGACTTTGAAGGAACCACGAAACTATTATTTAAAGAGATGAAGGAAAGTAAAAGTACAGAGTTTGTCAGCATGAGAAACAGAAAAGGTGAAATGCTATATGATACAGACGGGATAGTAGGCGCTTTAAAAGACTCTTTTAAAGAATTATTAGGAGGTGAAGGTATAGGGCAAGAGAACTGCGACATAGAACATAATGAGATGACAGTTGCTCCCAGTGGGACCCTGCGGTGGTTGTTAACCTTTAGTTTTTAATTATATATATATATATATTTATTTATATTTGTTGGTCATTAATTTTTTTCATTTTATTTTTCGGCTTCGGTCTCGATTCCTTGAGAATCGAACCGAAGAGCCTATGACAAAGCCACCGAACGCGTCCTCGGGTTGCGGATCGAGGGTCACTGTAACAAGCGTTTCTACTGAATATAGTTACAATAATTATTAAGCAATCGCGGACAATTGTTCAGGGATGGTCTCGAAGGAATAACGTCTAAGTGGAGGCGTAACAACCGTGCCACAAGCTGTAGATGCTGTTCAAAACGATCGAACGCGCAAAGCACCCGACAGTGGGTCAGCAAACAGTGCCGATCACCCTAGAGTTTGGGGTGCTGGAAATAATTTAAATGGAAACACGACGACGAAACTGCGGAACGCCCACATTGAGTGGACGAATCAACTCAAGGATGACTTGCTAGACTGCTACGATGCTAGCATTATCCCTGCTCACGGAGGTTTTATGGCGCGTATGCAAACTCTGTGGTGCCAGAAACACCCAGAGCTTCAGCACGTTTTGCATCAGTCATTGCGACATTAAGACCAACCGCTGAAAGCATGCACCTTCTGAGAGATGATCGCGATTTCAGGAAAAGGAGGCACATTGACATGCAGGTTCCTCCTAAGCCTCAAGATCTAAATGAAATGGGTGCTTTCCTTCCTGAGGATATCTTTGAAGAGTCCGACCTCTGGACGATCAGTTGTTCAGTTTATGGTGCTGCGAGACCTTTGGCTGATTCAAATTGAAGGCTACAAAACCGACGATGGATCAAAAGACCAAAAGACGCTTGCATCAACTGAACAAGAAGATTCGATGGGCAAGACGGAAAACGTCCTGTGTTCAGTGTGTGATTGGCTCCATACACAGTAAAAAGTAAACCTTAAAGTCCGCGCATATATCGACGCAGTTTAAGGTGTGATGAAAAGAAGAACGCGAGCACGGAAAGTCAGCATCGGTCGGAAATCTTAAAGTCAGCTCGCTTTGCGGAAGAAACGTCCGTTATGTTTTGTTCGTAAAGTCAGATGTATAATGCGGAGATTCAGTAAACTCACGACGGACAGGGGACAGTCTTTCGGTCGAGATGACTTTACGCCTGAAGTACGCAAACAAAATTCGAGGTTACGTGCAGCGCCATAACAGAAATAAAATGATCAGAGTAGAAAATTGTGTTCTGCAATTATCATATTATCAATTCAGGCGATGTAATAGTCCATATAATTTTTGCTGAAAGAGTTCTACAGTGAACCCTCGTTAACCCTCGGATTGTCACATGCAGAAACTTTCCGGTCTTGGCAGAAATATACAGAGTCTACGATGCACTGTTATTGCCCCGATAGCACTATTCTTTTACCCGAACTCCCAAATTTTCAGTCAATTCTGATTCGCGTTAACGAGGGTTCACTGTATTTGAAAATTAACATCATTTTCGCGTAGCATCACTATTCGTGTCTCTCTGTAAAAATAAACTCTTCTTCGCGCATCGCACTTGCGCGCACACGCCGTTATGCGCACGGAGCACTTGAACGAGTTCCGCCCGCATCAAATGAAATGAAACTCCGTTCTAACGTACTTTCTGGCATTTAATACTTAATATGAAAAATTATAATCAGTCATGCGGCTTTTACATTCGTTTTCGACCTTAAATCACTATCCGCTACGGCAGGCTGACTTTATGTTCACCTCAATATCATAAATTAAGATACATAATGAATTTAAGGCCATCCTGAAAGTAAGTTCAATCAGATTTTAAGGTTTTATTTTTACTGTGTAACATCTGTAACATCTGTAACATCTACAATCACACACTGAGCAAGTCGAAGCTGCTGACAAGCAAGCAGCATATTGTTGACAAAATACGGGTGTTATCTGACGCAAGGAGGGGAATACAGAAGAGGGAGATATGCGTAAGGGAGAATCAACAGTTTCTCGCTGACCCATTGCGCCTCTTCAACGATCTCCCTGTTTCAGTCAAAAATCCACTCAAGCCCAATAAGGTAGAGACTTTTTGGAGAGAGGTATACAAGATCCCAAAAACACTGGAGTTGAAAGAAGATACTGAAAATATCATCCACTTCTCGGATTTTTCCGACAACCTCATAACAACTGAGAAAGAATGTCCATCAATCACTGCCGAGGGGGTGAAAAAAAACACTTAAGGGCACAAAGAACTTTTCCGCTGCAGGCTCAGATGGTATCAAGAACTTCTGGTGGAAGAAGTTTACTTCTACACACCAACATCTGGCGCGCATATTCAGCTCATATTTAAAGTCGGAAAGATCCATTCCGCAGTGGCTGGTATTAGGTCGCACTATAATCCTACCGAAAAAGGGCAACTTCACAGAAAAAACTGGGGTTTCTATTGGAATCAATTTTTGGTTCCAAAGGAGCTGCAACAAAAAAGGAACCTCTCTTGCTGAAAAGGAACCCAAAATGATGATGGTTTTTAAATGAACCCAAAGTATGGGTTGAAACGGTTCCAATGGAGCCCTTTTTTCACTTCAGCCTTGAGTCACTACGGAGAACGAACTCGAGATTCAAAGATGAAATATTTAAGAAGGCTAAAAATCTGCGCTCTTTGAAGGTATATTTTGCAAATGATTTTACTCATGAACAAAGAGAAATACGCGAGAAGCTTCGAGATTGTCTACAAAAGCTTGTTTTCTTGGGAAGTCCTCAACGATTAAAGGAACTCGACTATTCATGGATAATCAGTATTTTTATGTATCCTTAGCCGCTAAGATTGTGGCAGAGAAGACTGAGGATGTTCATCAGTCTGATGGGGGAATCTCAACATCTTCTTTAAGATCTACTGCAAGCAGAAAAAGGACAAGAGGTCGCCCTCCAAAATCAGATTCTTCCAGCCAAGATTTCAATAAAAAAATAAAGCATACTAAAAAAGGAAATTCGATCAAACCTTTTTTAAAGGAAACGCCGGCAGGCGAAACTCCAAATCGATCCCGAGTTCATAAATGGTTCGACGACAGTATCAGCATCTCGAATTATATTTTGGAATGCAAGGGGAATTAATAATCTAGACGATATCTATAACTATACTACTACAGATGACATCATATGTGAGAGTGAGACATGGCTTGCTTCTTCACCTCAAATTACGTATTCTCAACGTAACATCGTCTGTCAAGTTGTCTACAGTACGGCTACCAGAGAGTCCTCAAAAGGAAGAGCAAAGGGGGGCCTACTCATCATCAACAACGCAAACAAATATAAAATGGAAACGATATGTGCGGCAGAGGGCTACATTTTTGTTAAACTCGAAGGTAATAGTTTTATTATAGTTATTGGATCAATATACTCTAGCCCCAATTCTAATTTTGATAATTTTGTGTTCAATATAAACGAAATAATCTTTGACCTCTCATTGAAATATCCGGAATACTTGATAATTGTGGGAGGGGATTTTAAGCGTAGAATTGAAGAAATGAATCAATTAGAGGAGGAAACTCTCGGTAACAATTTAAATTGGCAAGACGTAAGAACAAGTCTGGATGCTGATCTATACAAAAGGGGAAAATAGATGGTAGTAAGCTTTAAAAAAATGGGTTTTTTGTCGTGAATAGGAGAACTAGAAGTGACTGCCCAGCTCAATGTACATTCTTAAGAGAAGAAAGTTCTTCAATGATAGATTTTGCCTGGTCTAATAGTGTCGGAATTCAGTCAATCGAGGATTTCCAAGTGCTGAAAGTTCCAACTCGAACGGACCCAGTACCCTGCTAATATTAACTCTGCAATTTCGTCGATAGATGACCTTTCAAAAAATGAAATCAATGCTAATAAGGTGACAGCGACAGAACTTAACATGCTCGTAAAACCATATAAAAAACTGAGTCGTTCGAAGCCATGGTTTGATACACAATGCAGAAAAAGTAAAAGAGAGCTGAAAGAAGTACTCAAGAAATGCGAGGAACAAAAATTCAATCCTGATATTGTGTCGATTTATACGAACTGTAAAAAAGTACATACAAAATTATTAGACTCCAAGAAGGAACATTATAAAAATTCCTTATTAGATTCTCTCGCGAATGCAATCGACTCTAAACAATTCTGGAAAATAGAAAATAGCTATAATTTCAAACATTCGTATACATATAACTCTTAATGAAATTATTTCAAGCTTGAAACAGTCGAAAAATGCTAAGGCCCCTGGTATGGGTGGTATTGGCTATGACCTTTTAAAAAATTTGCCGAGCAATCTAATCTTTCACTTAAACTCGTTATTTAATAAAATAATTGATGAAGAAAATGTCCCAATATCGTCGTCTCAAACATTTCTTAGAATGATACACAAGAAAGGGGATGCCACTGATCCTGCTAACTACCGCCCTATCGCCTTAGTTAACTGTGTTACAAAGATATTTACGCAGATTCTTTCCAAAAGGCTAACAGCTTGGGCTGAAGACATGCAACTCCTTCCAGAGTGGCAGCCAGATACCAGGAGGGCGAGAGGTTGCACGGATCAGATCTTTACACTTAACGCAATAATTCAAAATCGTCTGAGACTGAAGGAAGGAAAGTTTTTGTACTCTATGTTGACTTTAAATCAGCCTTTCTATCAGTTAGTCATAATACCTTATGGAACAAATTAATCTCGAAAGGTTGTGGGTCAAAATTTATTAGATTGGTGATAGATTTTTACTGTAAAGCTAACATTGCGATCAAGAGAAATAAGGGTGTCTCCGAATGGATAGATGTAACGAAAGGAGTCATGCAGAAGGACGTTCTAAGTCCAACAATGTTTACATTTTTAATTGCTGATTAACAAGAATTTATGTCAATAAACCATTTGTTGGAAATATTGCTCTTAGCTTAAGCCGACGATTTGGCTTTCTTCGCGGACTCCCTGGTCGGAATGCGTAAGATTCTTCAAGGATTATTAAATGACTGTAGAATAAATGAGCTCGAAGTAGAAATAGAAAAAAAACAAATATAGTAATATACAGAAAGGGAGGTCATGGCCATAACAAAAAATACCCATCCTTTATGTACAGAACCTCTGAGATCGATATTGTTAAAACTTATATCTACCTGGGCACTCCATTCACCCAATCTGCACTTTTTGTCAGGGCGAAAGATGAAGCTGTTCGTAAATCTAACCTCGCTGTCTTCTGCACAAGCGTACTAAAGCCACTTTGGAGAACCGATATTTTTAGGTTGGGTAGTAGCACCACCAACAAGAAATGACAAAAAACACTAAAAACCAGCCAAAGTGACTTCACGAAGATAACAATCATCCTTTAAAAGTAAAACCTAACACAAAACTGAACCAAAAATCACGGCCTTAATTCCGTCTGTCACCCGAAACGGTATTTTCTAGACAAAAACTACACATGTCCAGAAACGCGTGTTTCTACGACGGCACCATATTTGCCACTCTGAACGTGACTACGTGTTAACACAAGCGTCCAATGTGGCTGACTTTGTGCATATATACCCTGCTTAAAATGACGGATAGGATCCAACAGAGTCAGATAAAAAGCCGAATAAAGGTGCGAATAGCCCACGTTCGATTTTATTCCGTCTCTATCTGGATCTGTTTCGGTTCGTAAAATCTTAAACGGAAAACTAACGACTCTATCCGGCTTTTAATCTGGATGTCATATGCTGAAGTCCGAAGATGATTGCCTACCTGGCTCTATCCGGCATTAGAGCGAACATCGGGAATAGCAAGTTGAATTATTTGCCCGACGGAATCTTATGCAGCCCTATCAGGAACTGTGTCGGAACTTACATTAGAAGACTGTTTTTGGTTAATTCTGAAAACGGTTTTCTATCTGGATCCATCCGGCCTTGAAGTGAACTTTGGAAACAAAACATCGAATTATTTGACCGACGGAATCTTATGCGGCCCTATCAGGAACTATGTCGGAACTTACATTAGAAGACTGTTTTCGCTTAAGTCTAAAAAAGGTTTTCTATCTGGATCCATCCGGCTTTGAAGCGAACTTTGGAAACGAAAAATTGGATTATTTGGCCGACGGAATCTTATGCGGCCCTATCTGGAAATTTGTCGCAACTTACATTAGAAGGCTGTTTTCGTTCCAGTCCGAAGATGATTGCCTATCTGGCTCTATCCGGCTTTTAAGCGGATATCGAAAACAGAAAATGGAATTATTTTCCCAACGGAATCTTATGTGGCCTCATCTGGAAATATCCCTTCTAGAAATTATCAATTGAACACGATTCAGAACGATTCACAGTTGTCAAAACTTCAATCGTTTTCAATCGTTCCTAATCGGTGTACAATTTGTTAATCGATTTCAATTACTCTCTATTATGTATAGAGGTTATGTTTCGATTCCTAATGTTCCTAATTGCTTTCAATCGGGGCGGCATTTTAGGTGCCGACCGGCGTTTGTTTTCTCTGACGAAAAATAACCTAAAATAGAACAAATTTTTCTTCGCGTCCTCGCGTTGTGTTGGGCATTTTTTATATCTTTGTGGACAGTTTTTAAGTATTTTTAAGATTATAAAGTGATATAAATTTATGGTTTTCGAAATTCGCAACAATTTACTACTATAACTAGTGGCTAGAAGGAAGTCGACGGGGAGAGAAAAAAATAATTTCCGAATCCGATTTCAGACAGAAAAAAAATCTTGAATTTCGGAATGCACAAAAAAAGACACATTTTTTATAATGTTATTTTCATAAGTTAAAAATTCAATGAAGTAGGTAAGGAAATTGTTTTGGAGAATATTCTTTTTATATGGTAGAAAAAATCCTGTGCACATTACACCAGGGAAAAAAAATTTAGGAGCTATCTCAGACCATTAATTGTAATGAAATTATAAATTTTATTATTTTAGGCCTGATAATATGTTAAAACAATTTTATTTTTATTTTATCAATTTTAGTGAATATTCCTCTACAAATAACAAGTATTTTCTAGGGATGAAAGAATTTTTTAGCTCAAAATTTGTATTTATTAAAAATTGAAAATTAATCCTCCGTTTACACGCAGGGGATTTTAAGGCACAAACGATTTTTCAAACTGGAATGTCTCGTATTTGGAAAAATATGGAAGTTCGTTAGTGTTTCGACAAGGTAGTGAACATTAAATGTTTTTCTTTATTTGGTATTTTCTGGTATTCATATGAGCAACATAAAGTTTTAATGTAATTCTGGACAGTTGCTCAGTGGAAAAAAGAGTGTAGGGGTGCACATCGGGAATCTGCCCCAATCGATCCTGTATATGATGTAGTAATAGTAAGGAGACCAAACGACAATACACGTGCGAATGAAAAATGAACCTCGAATTTTTGGACATAGTTTTGGGAAGAACGTACGCTGAATTGCAAAAAAGTTCGCCTCGTTTTGAGTGGAATATCTGCAAGAAGTTTTTGATTAGTGGCTTCTTGGCGGTAAATTTGAATCATTGCTCACCCACCAATCAAAAAGCTCTAGCAGATATTCCATTCAAAACGAGGCGAACTCCTTCACATTTTAGCGTACCCCCTAAACTATGTCCGAAAAAATGGCGACAAATTTTTCACACACAGTTTTGTCTCCTTACTATTACTTCATGCTGTATATAAAGCTGACAAAAAGACATTTTACTGTTGTGCCTCTTGTGGTAAGGTAGTATGCGAAGAACACCGTATATATTTCTGTTAAGATTGTGAAAACTGAATGTTTTTGAGTAAATTTTACTATTTTTGTACAATAAATATGCATTAACATTCAATATCCTGCTTTTTCTATGGATACCCTACAGTTCATAATTAACCCTACAGTACAGTCGCTAATGACCCTGGCAGTTGATGTGACTATAAACATTCAAATAATAAAATAAATATTTAACTTTAAATATTTTGCTAGTAATTAAAAGCCCTGAATATAAATAAAAATGTTGTATTTTTAAAGTATTCACATTGAAAGCATTATTTTTAAAAAATTGTGTAATGTGTTGCATGCGCCACTTCCTTGCATCTTATCAATATTCAGAAACGATTTTTAAAAAAAGACTAAAATATCTGCTCACATGAATAAAAAAATTTGATCCTGAAACATCCAGAGACAATAACCTCATTACAGTTTTTTTAATAGATCGCAACACCGGTCAGACAACATACACAGCTCTACCAATGGCCCACAACGTGCACAGTTGTACCAGCGGTACCCGACGTGCATAGTTGGGCTCGTCCTGAATTGCGCCGTGCAGCAAATTTGTCCGCTACACTGTTATTTTAAAATTCAAAATGGCGGATCATATATCGCGACCAATAGATTTTAAAAATGAGCGGATTTATTATAATTCATTTAGAAAGGTATTTTGAGTCACTGATATCAAAATTGATATTAACAATTTTTAATTGCGGATCAACTTACATAAGAAATCTGATTTTTTAATTGTTCAAACAATGTGTCAGTTACGGCAAACCCAATTGTCCTTTTCGAATCTATGGAAAAAAAGACATAATGTCCATGTGTTAGGTAATTTTTCTCGCCACTGCATTTTTGATGTTTTATAAATAAATTCTGGAGAGGATGCCACACTATGAAACTGTTTATTCATATTACAAAAAATGGAGAGAACACAGAAAAATTCTTCCACACATTGAACCTATGTAATTATTTCTATGGAGTTGCATAGTGTATTCAATTCTTCCCTAACTCACATATTTAAAGCACACGATGTGCACATATTGCTAATAAAGCCCATAGTATAACGAATTTTTGTTTCTATAATTGAAAAATCACAATCTTTTGTATGAAAAATTATATTTTAATAAAATGCGCTTATCCCAACAATAACTTATTTTTTATGTCCATTGGTATGCCCATCAGCCTCAATATTTTTCAAATTTTGTTATAACTTAATAAATTGTTTCAAAATTTTCAATTCATTACTATTTTTTGTTAATGAATACCATTCTAGTAATAAACTAGAGCGATTTTAGTATGAAATGATTTCTATCTACGACAAACTGATACACTGGATCATTTATTTGGGTAAATTGTGTATAACAACAAAGTATAATGTTGAATAATCTTTTCATATTGTGTATATATATCTTTGATAATTCTGACCAACACCGAGTTTATTTAATCAATTTTTTCAGAGAGAAAAATCATCATTTTTAAATGTTTTATCTTCCCGCTGTATTTTCCCATATATTATTGAAACCAAAAGGAAATGACAAAATTGGCTGTGACAGTTTTCTAAGAAATTTAATGCGGATCATTTCCATACAAGGACTATAAAATCCGGTAAGAATTGAACGTTCGGGTACAATAACAGTGTCCTTGCATCTTTAGAAGTCACTTATTTTTCATTTTTTTTTATCATAACTTAATGCACAACAAATGAAAACCAATTGACTTCTGAAAATTCAAGAACATCGTCGTTGGACTCAGATGGTCAATCACAGGCTGTAGACTATTTTTAACTGTAACAGCAACTCTACTGAAAATTTGATTTTCAGTACCTGTAAAGCGGGTTGAAACTAAGGGGTCCAACCGTGGGGTAGGAACATTTGAAGTTTCAACGTTGGAACTCTCAGTTTCAACCCGCTTTACAGGTACCGAAAATCGAATTTTTAATAAAGGCGCTATGAAAATACCAGATACGCCCCATTGCATGGTCACGGCTGGAACTTGACGCTCAGACGCTGACAGCCTAACATGCGGTTACGTCACCAGTATCACGCAGTGCCACTCACAATAGGCCACTCTCGGATGGAGGCCATGGTTCAGTTGGGAGCGGCAATAGGACCGAACCGAGGCGACAACCAGGCAATGGCCCCGGGCAAACGCGAGAACATAGATTTGAGTGGTCGGACCAACTCTGGAGGGACATCCTTACCTGTTGGCAAAGAAGTTCACCGGCGCGCAGAGGATTCATGCAGAGGTTACATGAACTTTAAGTCAATATGCACCCGGAATATGCTCATAAAACGCCTTAGTATCTCAGAGATCAGGAATCCTTTTTGCGCCAAAACGGATATAAAGCTCTTTATCGGCAAGAAGAAGAGCATCATCCTCCAGCGAACATACCACCCGTTCCATCAAGACCACCTTCTCAGATAGCCGATAATGTCAACATAAGAAGCAGGAGATCTATCCACCAAAAAGTCTTTTTCAGGCTGGACAAATTATCTGAAGCTAATAATGCTCTCTCCGATTTGCTTACCGAAGATGTGAATCTCTGGAATCTGAACTGTATAGTTTACGAGAAGGTGGTGTCCCTGCTTAGCGACAATAGAAGTAACGATACTTCAGTACACCTCAGTAAGACTCGCGAGCGTATTGCACAGCTTCAGTTTAAAATTGAAACGGCGAGACGGCATGCATCAAATATTCTTGATCAGCAGCCTGGGTCGGAGCAGTGTTGCGGAATGAACGTGTTATTTAAATAAGTAACACGAGAATTCTAGATCGATCTAAAATATCTATACCTTAAACCTATATACCTATCTACCCTTCACCTATTTACCTATCCACACATCACTACTTTACCACCGAGCAATTCACGCCCACCCCGAAAGGGAAACGCCTTAATGATATAATAATGCCAAGTAGGCTAACATAAATCGAAACTCGTTTTTTTTTGCTGTAAAATGAATTTTTTTATAGCCCTTATGTTTGAAAAAATTTCCCCAGATTTTGGTCGAAAAATTTTTTTTGTTGGGAGAGTTGTTAACAATGAAATATTATGTTACAACATGTTCAACATTTTTCTAATGAACGGCGAAGCGGATTTTGACGATTCCTAATTAGCAATTTTTGTGTAAAAACGTACATTTCAGAAATGTTCCTTCTAAATATAAAAACATTGAATTTGTTTTAAAAAATTACTAATTGTTCATAAACAAATTGTACTTTTTCTTGTCTTGAAAGAAATTATTTTGCAAGCTATTCTACATTCTCTACGTAGACCTATTTTCAGTCAGATTTCCTTGAATATCGTATTCTTTTGTTCTCAAATGAAATGTGTATTGATTTTTTTCAAATTCCTTTTACAGGTAAATCTCTGTTGAGAGTTCAGAAATTATATCGCGTCAATCTTGTGTTTGAATCACCTCAAGTATTTTTACAGCTATAATCAAGGGGATATTACTTGATACATCACATTCTTCATATAATACTAATATAAAAATTGCCTGCATTCAAATAAGTGTTTCAAGTGAAAGAATAAAAACTACTTAGTATTCCTTGTCGCATTTCTCGTCAGAAAAATGTAGAATAACGTTTTTTTACTAAATCGTGAAATATCTGTAAACTTTCTTAAAAATTTGAAGAGTAAAAAATTTTTTTTAATTAAAATTTTTTTTTCAAAATTTCATCTGTAAAAATGTAGTAATATCCTCGATTTACCGAACTGATTGGTAATTTTTCATGAATAAATTTTTTTCGCGTATTTCATGACGGATCTTAATGTCTTATTTTAGGGATTCGTAGATCCAGCTGGAAAACGTCATATTTGGGCATTATATTTATTAGAATTAAGGATTAGTACAAATTAGCCCTTTGAACAAAATTATTTTTCATCTAGTTAAAAATGTCCTATGCTTTCTCAGTTTTCACAATTTTTCTTTTATAATCTTTAATGAAACACTTTATAATGATTTACAAAATCGACGATAGTAGACCCAATATGATATAATTGTATTGAATTAATATTTAAAAACTGAATATCAATTATGAAACATTTTTAAAAGTCAATATAATTCGTTGTTCATAAAATAAATTAAAATAAATTAAAAGTAAAGTAAAATAATGCATTATTACAGTCCATCCCACAAGAACGTTTCGCTTATAACTGCAAATTAAATTATTGCAATTAAAAAGAGACTATATAGGGAAAAAGTACTTTTTATACACTAATGCGCAACTACCTAGTAAATTGTCCAATCTCCAGTATTGTCAATTATTGCTTGACATCGTTTGGGCATGCTTTCAACCAATCTTTCTGCATACATTGGAGAGAATGACCGCCAGATTTCTCGAAGACGTCGTGATAACTGTTTGACAGTGAATGCACCATTTCTCTCAAGTTTTCTCTTCATAAGACTCCAAACATTTTCGATTGGATTTGCATCGACGATTTTTGGCACGCACTGTTAAGCATCTCATAAAAATTCATGCTTGGGGTTGCTTCAATATACTAGGGTTTGGAACGTTAGTTCTCTTTACTGAAAATCTAAACGGAGTAATAATGATCAAAATTTATCAGAGAGGCGTTTTGAGGTCTGTCAAGAAGTGTCTTGGGACAGAAATTTCGAATTGGATACTCGGAAGATAACGATCCACAACATCGAAGTCGTTTGTGCACAGCGTGGAAAGAGAAAAATGGCATATTGACCTTAGACTGACCTGCAGAGTCACCAGATGCAAATCCAATCGAGAAGGTTTGGAGTTTTATGAAGAGAAAACTTGAGGCAAATGGTGCATTCACTGTCAAACAGTTATCACGACTTCTTCGAGAAATTTGGCGGTCATTTTCTCCAATGCATGCAGAAAGTAATAATCGACAATACTGGAGATTGGACAATTTACTAGGTAGTTGCGCATTAGTGTATAAAGAGTACTTTTTACCTATAGAGTCTCTTTTTAATGACAATCATTTCATTTGCAGATATAAGCGCCACGTTCTTGTGGGATGGACTGTACGTTTTCATAATTTACGATAGAACGTATTAGGTTAATACGAATTTTAAAGTATCCAATTTTATTCGATTCTCGGCGTTCTGAGACCCCTGAGTCAGAAAAAAAACAGGTTTTGTTTTCTTTTAACCTTGGATTGATGCCATTCGAAAATCAAATGTCCACTTATGTCCATAACATACAATGTCCAACAATGTCCATAACATTAAAAAATTGGCAGCACCTCACTTTTTATATGGAAAAAAGAAAAAACCAACGTAGATTTTTGTACAGATGTAAGCACGAAGATATTTTATGAAAATTGAAATATTTTGTTGAAAATTTACTTTTTTGTAGAAAATTTATATTTTCGGGTTGAAAATTCAAGAATTTGGTTGAAATTTTTTATTTGGGGGGGGGGGGGTGAATTCAACTATTTTTTATTTAAAATTCAATCCTTTTGTGGTTTTTAACTAAACTTAACTTTTTTGCTAGGTTTATAAACTATTGAAAAATGTAATGATTTTATTAAAACTTCATCCTTTTTAGTTGAAATTCAACTATTTTGTAGAAAATTCGTCGTTTTAGCATGAAAACTGATTTTTTTACTGAAAATTCATAATTTTAGTTGAAATTTTAATTTCATATTTTTTAATTAAAATTTAACTGTTTTGTAGAAAAACGGTTTTAGCCTAAAAATTCATTTTTTTGTTGAAGATTTATAATTTTAGTTTAAAATTCATCACTTTGGCTGAAAATAAAACCATTTTTTGGAAAATTCTTCTTTTTTTGACAAATCTAACTATTTTTTAGAAAATTTCTCGTTTTACATTAAAACTTCATGTTTTTTGTTCAAGATTCATTATTTTAATTGAAAATTCATCTCTTTGGTTGATAAATGTAACTATTTTGTTAAAAAATCTTCTTTTTTGGGTAAATTTAACTATTTTTTATTTAAATTTGATCTTTTTTGATTAAAATTTACCTATTTTTTTAGAAAATTCGTCGTTTTTGATAAAAAATGCATGTTTTTGGTTGAAGATTCATAATTTTAATCGAAAATTCATCTCTTTTTGTCTTTTTGACTTAAAAAATCAACAATTTAGTCTTTTCTAGGTGAAAAATAAACTATTTTGTTGAAAATTTGTCTTTTTTTTATTTGACTTATTTTTTATTTAAATTTCATATTTTTTTAATGAAAATTTAACTATTTTGTAGAAAAATCGTCGGTTTAGCCTGAGACTTAATTTTTTTGTTGAAGATTTACAATTTTAGTTGAAAATTCATCATTTTGACTGAAAATGTAACTATTTGATTGAAAATTCTTCTATTTTTTATTAATTCTACTAGTTTTTATTTAAATTTTATCTTTTTTGATCAAAATTCAACTATTTTATAGAAAAATCGTCGTTTTAGCCTAAAACTTCATTTTTTTGTTTAAAATTTATCATTTTAGTTTAAAATTGATGTATTTCTGTCTTTTTGACTTAAAAATTCAACAATTTAGTCTTTTCGAGGTGAAAATGTAACTATTTTGTTGAAAATTCTTCTCTTTTTGATAAATTTAACTATTTTTTATTTAAATTTCATATTTTTTTATGAAAATTCAACTATTTTGTAGAAAAATCGTTCTTTTAGCCTAAAACTTCATTTTTTTGTTGAAGATTTATAATTTTAGTTTAAAATTCATCACTTTGGCTGAAAATGTAATTATTTTGTTGAAAATTAATTTTTGTTTGATTAATTCAACTATTTTTTATTTAAAATTTATCTTCTTCGATTAAAATTCAACTATTTTGTAGAAAAATCGTCGTTTTAGCGTAAAATTTAATTTTTTTGTTAAAAAATCTTCTTTTTTTGATAAATTTACCTATTTTTTATTTAAATTCCATCTTTTTTTATTAAAATTTAACTATTTTTTAGAAAATTCGTCGTTTTTGCTAAAAAAATTCATGTTTTTGGTTGAAGATTCATAATTTTAGACAAAAATTGATCCTTTTTTTTATTAACTTAACTATTTTTTACTTCAATTTCATACTTTTTAATTAAAATG
>JAABKJ010075445.1:84412921-84618796 GCA_011634705.1 Andricus grossulariae | reverse complement strand
TGTAGAAAAATCTTCGTTTTAGCCTTTTCTTGATGAAATATCAACTATTCCATTTTTTGTCCAGAATCATTTTTTTTTTGAAAATTCCACTACTTATTTGAAAGTTGAACTGCTTTGTTAAAAAATATTTTTATTTGTTAAAAATGAATTTTTTTTCATTACAAATTTAATTATTCCATTTTGGTTGAAGATTCATCATTTTAGTTCAAAATTCATTTTTTTTTCTAGAATTCAATTTTTTTCTTATAATTCAACTTGAAGCGGTCAAAATTAAATTTAATATAGTATAAATATTTTTATTTAAATAATTTATTCCTCTATTTCCGTGAAAAATTTCCTTATTCCTCCTGTTTTGAGATATCTTGAAATTTTTTTCCGATTCCTAAAAAATGAATAAAAAATTTCTGAAAATAGAGGTAAATTGGATCAAAGTTCTCGATTTTAGGTTTTTAAGGCAATTTTTTTAATTTAAGGAAAAAATAGGAAAAAGGGGGATTAGGCAAAAAATAATTATGCTGAATTTTAAAATCTTTGAAAAGTTAGAAAATATGTTAACTTTTTCATTTTGTTTTTTGTCCAGATAATAAGATAATAAAATAATAAAAAATGGAAGCCAAAAAAAAAGGAATTTTCTACACAATAGTTAAATTTAAAAAAAAAACAAAGTTTTTACTTAAATGATAAATCTTCAACCAAGATCATGAATTTTTAAGCTAGAACGAGAAATTTTCTAAAAAATAGTTAGATTTGTCAAAAAAAGAAGAATTATCCAAAAAATAGTTTCATTTTCAGTCAAAGTGATGAATTTTAAACTAAAATTATAAATCTTCAACAAAAAAATGAAGTTTAAGGAGATCTATTTTGTTGAAAATCCGTTCTCTTTTTGTTAAGAATAAGCTTTTCAACAGTAACATTTAACTATTCACTTTTTCATTGAAAAATTATCTTTTTTGGATGAAAATTCAACTAGCTGTTCGAAAATTTATGTACTTTATGGAAAATTCTCCTTTTTTTGTAGAAAATTATCTTTTTTTTTAATTAATCTTTTTGCTTAAAAATTCTTCTTTTCTGTTAAAAAATAAAATATTTCAGTTAAATATTTATCATTTTAGTTGAAAATTCATCAGTTTGGTTGAAAATTAATTTCTTCAACTGAAAATTTAACTGCTCCATTTTTTATTGAAAATTGCTCTTTCCTATTTCAAAATTCAACAATTTGGATGAAAATTTGTCTTTTTTAATTGAAAATTCAACTATTTCGTTGAATTATCGCGTATGTTGTTGAAAAGTCGATTTTTAAAGTAAAAAATTATCTTTTTCTTTGAAAGTTAATCTTCTTCTTTAAAAATTCTTCTTTTCGGTTGAAAATTCAAGTATTCCAGTTAAATATTTAACACTTTAGTTAAAAATTCATCTTTTAGATTGGAAATAAAATTATTTGTTATTGTTGCTGAAGATTTACCATTTTAATTAAAAATTCATTTCTTTGGGTGAAAAATGAGCTGTTTGATTGAAAACTTATTTTTTCTTTGGATGTTCTTTGGCTGAAAATTATATCTTTTTCAAAACTGAAATTTAACTATTATTCCAGTTAGATAATCGAAAATTTTACTTGAAAATTTATCTCTTTGCATAAACTTTCATTTTTTGATTTAAAATTTAATTATTTAATTTTCGGTCGAAAAATGATCTTTTTTAGTTGAAAATTGGTCTTTTTAGTAGAAATTAATCTTCTTCTTTGAAAATTAATCTTTTTGGTCACAAATTCAATTATCCTAGCTAAACATCCATAATTTTATCAAAAATTTCATCTTTTTGGTTTAAAATTCAACTATTCCAGTTGAATATTTATAGTTTTATTTCAAAATTTATTACTTTTTTGAAAGCGTAACTATTTTTTTAATTAATTTTTTTTTAAGTAATTTTTTAACAGAAAATTTAACTTACCACAATTGGAAATTCCATAGTTGTATTTGCGAATTCATCTGTTACGTGAAACATGAATTTTTTCAATTTGAAATTTAATTTTTCAAAATTTCGTTGGAAATTTATCTTTTTTAGTAAAAATCCATTTTTTTGTTCAAAAATTCAACTACTTTAGTTGAATATTCATTGTTTTAGTTGAAAACTCTTACGTTTGGTATAAAATTAATTTTTTCATTTGAAAATTGAAAATTCAAGTGCTACAATTGAATATTCATCATTTTAGTTGAAAATTCATCAGTTTAGTTGAAAATTAATTTCTTCAACTGAAAATTTAGCTGTTCCGTTTTTGATTGGAAATTGATATTTCCTAGTTCAAAATTTAAAAATTTGGATGAAAATTTGTCTTTTTGAATTGAAAACTCAACTATTTCGTTGAAAACGATATAGTTTAGTTAAATATTTATAATAATTTAAGTTGAAAAATCATCTTTTAGGTTGAAAATACGAGTAAAATGACTTGGTTGAAAGTTAAACTCTTTTGTCAAAAATAAATTTTTTTCCTTGAAAAATGAGCTATTTGATTGAAAACTTGTTTTTCTTTAGATGAATAGGAATTTTTTCAAAACTGAAAATCTAACTACTATTCCAGTTCAATATTTAATAATTTTAGTTAAAACTTAATAGATTTTCTACCAAATAGTTGAATTTTTGAACTAAAAAAGATAAGTTATTAACCCAAAGTGGAATAATTCAATAGTCCCTAAAAAACTTATTTTTAATTAAAAATAAAAGATTTTACAATAAAATATTTTAATTTTTAACCAAAAAGTTAATTTGCAACCTAGCAATTGCATTTGCAACCAAATAGTTAAATTTTCAGCTGAAAATTTAAATATTCCATTTTTGGTTGAAAATTCATATTTCTTTGTTAAAATTCAACTATTTCATTGAAAATTTATAATTTTTAGTCAAAAATTCAACTTTAGAAAAAAATTCACGTCTGTGGTTGAAACTTCAACTATTTATTGAAAATTCACTGTTCTTTTGGTTTAAAGATAATTTTTTTAAATGACAATTTGAATATTCCATTTTTAGTGGGAAAGTCATCATTTTAGTCAAAAATTCAACTGTTTTGTTGAAAACTCATCTTTTTTCAGTTGAAAATTTAACTATTTTGTTGAGCATTTTTTTTTCTTTTTTGAGTAAAAAATGGTTTGACTGAAAATTGAACTATTTCAGTTTTTGTAGTAAATTGATCTTTTTTAGTTGAAAATTTAACTATTTGGTTGAAAATTAATACATTTCGTTCAAAATTCGTCTTTTATGATAGAAAATTAATTTTTTTTGTCTGAAAATTCATTTTTTTGTTTAAAATTTGAGCAATTTGATTCAAAGTTCAGTTTATTTAGGTATTTTGTTAAAGAGTTATTTTTATTATCGAAAATTAATTTTGTGAAACGAAAATTTATTATTCCATTTTTCGTTGAAACTTTATATTTCTTTTTTGAAAATTCAACTATTTTATTGTTTTGGTTTTTTTCCCTCCCCCCCCCCCCCCCATAAAAGTTACGCAGCCCAAAATTCTCTCAAAACAGAGAAAATAGGGTGATTTTTCACGAAAATAGGTGAATGAATTCTTTCACATAAAATTAATGTAAATACCATATTGAATTTATTGTGAAATACTTTAAATTCTTAAGCTATCAAGTCGAAATATATTAAAATTTCAACAAAATATTTACATTTTTCAATGAAAAAAGATTTTTTCCCAAAACAGACAAATTTTCAACCCAAAAAGACGAATTTAAAGAAAAAAAATTAATTTTCAACGAAACAGTTGCATTAACAACCAAATAGTTGAACTTTCAATCAAAAGCGACGAATTTAAAAAAAAATAGTTGAAATTTTAAACAAATAGTTACATTTTCTAGCCAAACAGACAAATTTTTTCGAAGACAGTTGAGTTTTCAACAAAAAAGTTCATTTTTAACCGAGAAAGATGAATTTTCTGAAATAAAACATGAATTTTCTAACAAAAGAGTACCAAAGAACAAATAGATGAGTTTTCAATAAAGAAATATGAATAGTAAATCAAATGGT
Source organism: Andricus grossulariae (assembly GCA_011634705.1). NCBI lineage: Eukaryota > Metazoa > Arthropoda > Insecta > Hymenoptera > Cynipidae > Andricus > Andricus grossulariae. The sequence continues at coordinate 84,614,770 of JAABKJ010075445.1, read as the reverse complement.
TGAATTTTCAAATAAAAAATACATTTTATTAACCAAAAATGAAATCGTAATTTTGTCAGTTTGAAAAATTAATTTTTAACCGAAAGAAACAAGTTTTCAAACATTTGAATTCAACCAAAAAAGACGAATTTTTAACCAAATAGTTGAATCCTCAACCAAAAAGATGAATTTTCATCAAACAAGATTAATTTTCTAACCAAAAAGACGGATTTTCAACAAAATAGATTTATTTTTTTACCAAATAGTTGAAGTTTTAACTTATAAATGATAACTATCCAACCAAGCATGGTCAGTTAAATTTTCAGATAGAAAAAATAATTTTTCAGAAAAAAAAACTAATTTACAACAAGTTGAATTCAACCGAAAACGAAGACTTTTTAAACAATAGTTTAATCCTCAACCGAAATTACGAATTTTCAAAGAGGTGAATCCTTTAAAAAATTAATTTTTAACAAAGTGGTTCAATTTTCAACCAAAAAAGTTTAATTTTTAACATAACAAATTTTTTTTAACCAAATAGTTCATTTTTGAACCAAAAAGATGAATTTTTCACCAACAAGTTTAATTTTCTACAAAAAAACAAACAAGCGAACAAATTTTCAACAATATTGTTGAATTGTGAAACCAAGTAGACAAATGATCTGAGAAACAGTTGAATTTTCAACCAGAAAATGTGATTTTTTAATCAAAAAGTTTATTTTCTATCGAATAGTTAACTTTGCATAAAAATAGTTTAATTTTTAACATTATAGTTGGAATTTTCGACCCAAAATATGAGTTTTCTACAAAAAAGTTAATTTTCCACAAAATGCTTTAATTTTCTATCAAATACTTTGATTTTCTACCAAATTGTGGAATTTTCTAGCAAAAAAAAAACACAAATTATTTACAAAACAGTTCAATTTTCAACCAAAAAAAATTCATTTTTTTAAAAGTAGTTCAAATTTAAACCAAGTAGTTGTTTTTTCAACCAAAAAAGGTCAATTCTCAATGAAACATGTAATATTTGATATTAAAAAAAAAAAATTATAAAATAAATTGAAATAGAAGCAGTTGGATTCATCCAAAAGACAAATTTTTAACAAAATAGATGAATCCTCAACCAAAAAGGATGAATTTTCAATCAAAAAAATTAATTTTCTACCAAAAAATAAACGAATTTTCAACAAAATACGTTAATTTCCTACTAACTATTTGAATTTTCAAACAGAAAATATCAATTTTCAACCATAAATGGAATAGTTACATTTTTATTGTAAAAAAAATTAATTCTCAACTGAGCAAAAAAGGAATGTTCAACAAAATAGTTAAATTTTCAACCGAAGAGATAAATTTTCAACCAAATAGTTAGGCATTCAACCCAGAAGATGAGTTTAAATCAGAAGATTAATTTTCTTAAAAAGGGATACTTCAATTTTTAGCCAACCAGATGAAACTTCAATAAAAAAAAAAATGAATTTTCAAGAAAGTAGTTCAACTTTCAAACAAACAGTAAGACTTTTTAACTAAGTGAGATGAATTTCGAACCAAAAATATAACAGTAGATGACATTTTTAACATAAAGGACGAGTTTTCTAACAAAAGACTACCAAAGAACAAATAAATTAATTTTCAATGAAAAAGGATGAATAGTAAGCCAAATAGCTGAATTTTCAACTAAAAAGGTATTTTTTAAACCAAAAATGAAATCGTAATTTTTTCAGTTTAAAAAATTAATTTTAACAGAAAAAAACGAGTTTTCAACAATTTGAATTCAACCAAAAAAGAACAATTTTTAACCAAATAGTTGAATACTCAACCTAAAAGACAAATGTTCAACAAACAAGATAATATTCTAACCAAAAAGACGATTTTTCAATAAAATATATGCATGTTATAACAAACAGTTGAATTTTCAACTTATCCCTCATAGATTATATTAGATGAATGACAAAATAGTCTCAGTTCGTAGCGCCACCGCAGTGACATATTATAAATATAAAGTACAATCTCTTAATGCTCAAACTTGAAAAAATATAAAGTAAAAATTTGTTTTGCGTGAATTTCAATCGAATTAGTAGAACGTAATAAGGAAATCCAATTATTCTTGGTTGAAAGTTAATTTCTCTTGCTTTAAAAATCTACCATTATATTTCAGGTTGGGAATTCATCTCGCTTGGTTAAAAATTCGAATATTTGGTTAAAAATTTAATTATTTTGTTGAAAATGCAACTATTTTGTTAAAAATTAAACTTCTTTGGTGAAAAATTGAACAACTTAGTTAAAATTCGAACTACTTTCTTAAAAATTTATTTTTTGAAGATTCATCTCTTTGGTTGAAAATTTAACTATTCCTTTTTTTGAAAAGTGATCTCTTTTAGTTGAAAATTAAACTAATTGGTTAAAAATTCATGTATTTTATTGATAATTCATCTTTCATGGTAGAAGATTAACCTTCTTGGTTAAAACAATAATTTCTTTGCATGATGGAAAATTGAACTATTTTGTTGAAAATTCGAGTGTTTTTATTACAAATAATTTTTTGAACTGAAAACTTTTAGTTGTAAATTCATTTATTTTGTTGAGCATTCATATTTTTTGTAGAAAATTAATCTTCTAGGTCGAAAAGCCAACTTTTTGGTTGAAAATTTAATATTTGGTTGAGTGTTAAACCTTTTTTCTTGAAAGTTCTGTTTTTTGTTGGAAGAATCATAATATGAGTAAAAAAATCATCTCTGGTTGAAAATTTAACTTTTATGCTGAAAACTCTTTTTTTTTACAATTTTATTCACTAGAAACGTAACTACTTTATTTTTGGTTGAAAATAGATATATTAAATTGAAAATTGATCTTTTCTAATTGAAAATTCGCCTTTTTTCGGAAGAAAATTAATTTTCTTGGTTGCAAATTCATCCTTTTTGGTTAAAAATGCAATTTCTTTGTTAAAAATTAATATGGACTATGTCAGTTTCGTTAAGAATTTATTTATTTTTTGGTTGGAAAATCAACTAATTTTTTCAAGTTAAACTACTTTGTAAAAAATTCATAAATTAAATTTTTTGTTGAGGATTAATATTTTCGATTTTGTAGAAAATTCGTATTTTACCTTGAAAATTCAACAATGTGGTAGAAAATGAAACTATTCGTTTGAAAATTAACTTTTTTGTTGAACATTCATATTTTTGGTTGAAAATCAAACTAATTGAGTAGAAAATTAAAATATTTGGTTATAAATTGTACCATCTATTTAAAGAAATTTTATTGTGTTTTATTTATGACTTTTTGACATTTGAAAAAAATTTAAGTATATTTTATGAATGTTCGGAAATCATTCGAAGTTTTAAAATATTTTTAATCTCTTCAAAATTCCAAAAATTCTGAAAATGTTTTATAATCTTTCCAAGTATTTTCTAAAAATTAACTTGACAAGAATGAACAATCACTTTGATTATTTCCAAGAATCTTGAAAAAAAATTATCATCTTAAAACCATTCAAAATCTTTTTAAAAAAAAACTTCAAAATTTTATGTCCAAATCTTCAAATTTTACATTCTGTTTCAAGTTTTTTTTTTGATTTTATATTATTTTTAGAATTTTTAAAAAACTTCTAAATGTATTTCAGAATGAATAGAATTTTTCCTTAAATTTTTAGAAAACGGCTGTGATTTAAAAAAAATTGCTTACACATCTTCGAGAGTCTTTTTTGATAATTTTGGAAATCTTTGAGAATTTTTTTAAAATCTTTTTAATTATTCTTTTAAAATAAATGTTGTTGGTTGAATATTTAACTCCATGGTTATATGTTTAACTACTTTATTAAAAATTCATTTTTTTATTGAGGATTTATAATTTTAGTTGAAAATTCAAGTGTTCGTTTGAAAATTAACTTTTTTTTTTAATTTATATCTTTGGGTTAAAAATTTGATTGTTTTTGAAAAATTCGTTCATTTGGCATGAAAATTCAATAAGTTGGCTAAAAATTCCATTATTCAATAAAAAATTCAACTGTTTTGTAAAAAAGTCACTTTTCTAAACTAAAAATTATTGTTTAATGAAAATTTAACTATTCCATTTTTAATTAAAAAGTGATCATTTTTAGACCAAAAATTCAACTACTTGGTTGAAAGTTGGAATTCTTGATTTAAAATTAATTTTTTTGGTTAAAGGTACACAATTTTAGTTGAAAATTTAACTGCTTATTTAAAAATTAAATTTTTTGTTGACATTTTTTTTGTTCAGTTGAAAATTCAACTCTTTTATGGAAAATTCAACAAGTTAGTTGAGAATTATTCTATTTGGAAAAAATTCCACTGTTTTGTAAAAAATTCGATTTTCTAAATTGAAAATTATAGTTTTTCAATGAAAATTCAACTATTCCCATTTTGTTTCAAAATTGAACTTTTTTTAGACTTGAAATTGTACTATTCGGTTAAAAATTCGTCTTTTTGGTAGAAAATATAACTATTTGGTTAAAAATGTATTTATTTTGATGAAAATTCGTATTTTTTGGTAGAAAATCAAATTTTTTGGTTTAGTTGAAAATTAATATTTTTTGGTCGAGGATTCAACTGTTTTGCTCAAAATTCATCTTTTTTATTTAAATTGTATTGTGTTTTTTTTAAATTACATTTTTTTAAATTGATAATTCTGAATTAAAAAATAATTCAAATCCCTTGAGATTCCATTAAGTTACTAAAAACAATTAATAATTCCATGGAATTTTTTTAAATACCCTAAAATATTTCAAATTTTATATAATGTTTTGGAATCCCTAGCAATATTTTAAGGCTCTTGAAATTTTTTAAATACCCTGAAATATTTCAAATCCTATAAAATCTTTTGAGATCCGTTGCCATTTTTTTTAAAGCTATTGAAAAGTCCTTCGAATTTTTGAAAATACCCTTGGATATTTCAAATTCTTCGAAATGTTTTTAAATCCCTTGAAATATTTTAAAGGTATTGAGATTTCCCTGGAATTTTTAAAAATACCTGAAAATATTGCAACCTTATAAAATGTTTTGGAATCACTTGACATTTTTTAAAGCAGTTGAAAATTCCTTAGAATTTATTTAAATACCCTAAAATATTTCAAATCTTTTAAAATCTCTTCAAAATATTAAAATGAGTTAAAAATTATTTGGAATCTTTTGAAATATCCTAAAATATTTCAAATCGCTTGAAATTCCATTAAGTTACTAAAAGCAATTAATAATTCCATGGAATTTTGTAAAATATCCTAAAATATTTTAAATTTTATATAATGTTTTGAAATCCCTGGCAATATTTTGAGGCTCTCGAAAATACCTTGATTTTTTTTTAAATACCCTAAAATATTTCAAATCCTGTAAAATATTTTGAAATCCCTGGAAACTTTTAAAAATCTTGAGAATTCATGGAATTGTTGAAAATGCCCTAAAATATTGTAAATCCTATAAAAACTTTGAAATGAACTAAACATTCCTTGAAATAAATTAAAATATCCTAAAATCTTTCAAATTCCTCAAAAATTTTTTAAACCGCTTGACATTTTTTAAAGATCTCGAAAATTCCTTTGAATTTTTGAAAATATCCTTGGATATTTTAAATTCTTTGAAATTTTTTGAAATCCCTTGAAATGTTTTAAACGTATTGACAATTCCTGGAAATTTTTTAAAATATCTGAAAATATTCCAAATCCTATACAATATTTTGAAATCTTTGAAATTTTTTAAATCTCTTGAAACTTCCTTAGAATTTTTTTAAATACCCTCAAAGATTTCCAATCTTATCAAATTTTTCTGAAATACCTTGAAAATTTTTTACGCTCTTTAAAATTCCTTAGAATTTTTTTAAAACCCCTAAAATATTTCAAATCTTTTCAGATTATTAAAAACAATAAAAAAATTCCTTAGAATTTTTTAAAATACCCTAAAGTACTTCAAATTCTATAAAATCTTTTGAAATACCTTGCAATTTTTTAAAGCTTTTGAAAATTCCTTTGAATTTTTAAAAATACCCTAAAATCTTTCGGAATTGCTTAAAATTGAAATCTTGAAATCTGCTAAAAATTAAAGGGATCTTTCAAATTAATTAAAGTCTTTGGAAATCCCTTGCCATTTTTTAAAGCTCTTAACAATTCCCTGAAATACTACAAATTACCATAAAATCTAAAAAATGTTTGAAATCGCTTGACATTTTTTAAAGCTCTTCAAAAGTCCTTCGAATTTTCTAAAATACCTTCGGATATTTCAGATTCTTTGAAATGTTTTGAAATCCCTTGACATGTTTTCAAGGTATTGAAAATTCCTTAGAATTTTTTTAAATACCCTCAAATATTTCTAATCTTATCAAATTTTTCTGAAATACCTTGCAAATTTTTTACGCCGTTTAAAATTCCTTAAAATTTTTATTAAAATCCCTAAAATATTTCAAATTTTTTCAGATTATTAAAAGCAAAAAAAATTCCTTAGAATTTTTTAAAATACCCTAAAGTATTTCAAATCCTATAAAACCTTTTGAAATACCTTTGAATTTTTTAAAGCTGTTGAAAATTCCTTTGAATTTTTAAAAATATCCTAAAATCTTTCGGAATTACTTAAAATTATTTAAATCTGTTAAAAATGTTAAGGATCTTTTAAATTACTTTAAAGTCTTTTGAAATCCCTTGCCATTTTTTAAGGCCCTTACAAATTCCCTGAAATGCTAAAAATTACCATAAAATCTTAAAAATTCTTTTAAATCTCTTCTAATTATTTTGAAATCAACTAAAAATTCCTTGCAATAATTTAAAATATCCTAACTTTTACAAATTCCTAAAAAATATTTGAAATCGCTTGACAATTTTTTAAGCTCTTGAAAAATCCTACGAATTTTTTAAAATGCCTTTCGATATTTCAAAATTTGTTAAATGTTTTGAAATCCCCTTGAAATATTTTAAAGGTATTGAGGATTCCCTGGAATTTTCAAAAATACCTGAAAATATTTTAAATCCTATAAAGTGTTTTGAAATTCCTTGACATTTTTTAAAGCTTTTGAAAATTCCTTTGAATTTTTAAAAATACCCTAAAATCTTTCGGAATTACTTAAAATTATTGAAATCTGTTAAAAATTTAAGGGATCTTTCAAATTAATTAAAGTCTTTGGAAATCCCTTGCCATTTTTTAAAGCTCTTAAAAATTCCCTGATATACTAAAAATTACCATAAAATCTAAAAAATGTTTGAAATCGCTTGACATTTTTTAAAGCTCTTCAAAAGTCCTTCGAATTTTCTTTCTATCTCAGGCGTCAAAAATTGCATCAAGCGTATAATTTTTATTTATTTTACACATTTTTTGTATGAAAGAAATGAAAATTATAAATAATTTTTACCATTATATGTAAACTATATATAATTTTTCTGCATGAGTTTTAATACGTGTAAATATTAAGAGCGTTGATAAATAATTTCTGAATATAGAATTCTATAAGCTTTAATTAAAGAAGTTTAAATTTCAAAAGTCGCACTTTAAACATTTCAATTGGTATTTCAGTTTTCACTGATTGAAATTAAAAAATGTTGAGCTAGAATTATTTGTTTTTAGTAATCTCGAATTTGACAAACGCAGGATAACGCGTGAGTATTGTGAGTCTCATAATTATAATGTGAGAATGATCGTTTGTTGTCGTAAGAAACCCCTCGGGTTTTAATAATCATCAGTATGTAAAAATGCGAGGAACATGGTGGTTTAACAAGAGACACAAGGTTACAATTTGTCTAATTTGCGATAAGAGATAATATTATTTTCTCAGTAAAATATTGACAATCAGTTCGACGGCCAAGAAAGTCTTAGCCGCGAGTTTTACTTGAACTTATCAATAAATGAAGAATCTACGACGTTTACTTACAAAGATTCGAACTCATTGACTCATTGATTAAAAAACGTGCATTTTGTTTTTTAAACATTTCGACAAGTTCTAGGAAGTTTGCAAAACTCGATCTTACTGCGAATTGCTTCTCACACCTTATTAAGTAGCTGCTTCACCTTCTAACGGTCAGCTGGATTATTAAAGGTGTATTCATACACAAATAAAGGTAGATTACAGTACACCCTATTTGCTTCTCTCCGTTGTGGAATAAACACTTTGCATGTGTCGAAGTTTATCGAGGTGTTGTTTTTCTTTATTGTTATTAATATTTTTTCAGATAGTTTAGCCAACTGAACTCTTGCATACACAAATTACTTTTCTTAAATTGTGATAACTATTTACAGCTGTTATCAGACTCCAACATTTTCAATGTTGTGAAATCATTAATAAGACCTTTAATTGTCATTCAAGTCAAAATGGAGGCATTGTTTTCTGAATTATCAGAGACTTCTCAGTCTATCACTCGGACTGAGACATATTTTAAGAAAATTGCTAGAGACAACCTCAATCTAGTGATGGCCAAGTCTCGTTTGGATCTCCTCGACCAAGGCTGAAAATCATGTGAGAATATACATCTGCAGAATAAAGCTGCTGCTACGACTGAGAATCCTGAGAAACTTGAGTATTCCACAAACTCTGAATTCCTATTGATTGAAAAAGCTTATCTTAGTGCACTTGATTTCTTGACAAACCAGATTGTGATTTTAACTCTGGAAACTAACTTAAATCAAACTTTAAATCAAACTCAAAATTTCAGACATGAGTCACTGCCTGTTAAACTCCATCACACTTTTTCACCAGAATTCAATGGGGATTATCAAGATTGGAAAAATTATAGGGATTCATTTAAAGCTCTTATCATTGGAAATAAAGCGTTCTCTAATGTAACTAGACTGCATTACTCAAAATCTTCATCAAAGGGTGAAGCTGAAAATTTATTAGAGCATGTTGCGATAACTGATGCAAATTTTTTGACTATTTGCGAGTCGCTAAAGACCAGATTCAATAACCAAAAAGCGTTGATTTCTGCTAATTCACAATCATTTATCAGCCTCTTCAGCGTGGCACCTAACTCGGTAATAGAACTTCGAAAATTAAGCGATACAACAAATAAGACTTCAGTAGCTTTTAAGAATTCAAAGCGTACGATGGATTCCTGGAGTGACATAATGGTTTTCTTAATTGTTAAGAAAGTTAACGTTCCTTCTTAAAAGGAATGTGCCAGATGTCAACGTAAACACAACACGTTACTAAATTATGAAGCGCGGAATGAAATTAGTCCGAAGTGTTCCGTCAAAACTAAGGCGTCAACTAGTGCGCATACAGCTGTTTCAAATTACACAGATAAGATTGTTTAATCTTCAAGTAGCTTAGGTAAAAGTCAGATTGCAGCATTACAAGCAAATCATGTCTCTTCAACTAATGAAATCCCATCTGTTTATTTTTGAAATACTTTTCTAAATCTTTAGGTAATACTCTTTTAACTACGGCTCTGGTAGACGTTCGAGCTGATAATGATCGAGTCTATAAATTTAGAGTACTTTTGAATCAGAGATCTGAGTGTTGTTTCACATCAGAAAGAGCGGTAAAAATTTATGTCCGAGATATAATAAGATTAATGCTCTTGTTTATGGAGTTGGTGGTTCAGAAATCGGATCAGCTAGAAAATTTGTTTACTTTCAATTTCTCCCAAAAGAAAAGAGTTTAAAGTTTTTCACTTGCAATTATTAGTATTATGAATGCTCACATCTTACCATCCACCTGTAACATCAGGCGGGGGATAGAAACACACATAAAAATATGTTTGTTGGCTGATCCAGACCCATTTTATACTTCCAATATCGATTTCATTTTAGGTGCAGAAAAGTTTGGATCCTTTTTATTACCAGGATTAAAACATGGGATTTGAGGGAGCCTGACCATACAAGCAAATATTTTTGGCTGGATCAATTCTGTTCCAGTTTGGATTCATCTATTCTGTTTAAATTTGTCTTTTTCAGCCGAATTCAACTTTTCGAAAATGATGTTTTTTCGCTGGAAATTAATTTTTTAAACTGAAAATTTAACGATTTAATTTTTGGTAAAAAATGTATCTTTTTCAGTTGCAAAGTCAAATAGTTCGTCAAAAATTAATTTTTCTTGATTGAAAATTAACTTCCTTGTTGAAAATTCTTCTTTTTCTGCTTAACAGTTCATTTTTTTCAAAACATTTTAATTTTCAGTTTAAAAACTTAAATTTTTCTTGGATCATTCGTCTATTTGGATAGAAAAATTATCTTGTTTTTTGAAAATCCTTTTATTTTTTTGAGGATTAAACTTTTTTTCAAATTATTTTTCTTTCGTTGAATTCAAGTGGTTTATAATTCGTTCTTTTTTTTGTTAAAAAAGCTTTTTAAATCTAAAATTCAACTATTCCCTTTTCGGTTGTAAACTTATTTTGTTTAGTTAAAAATTCAATTATTTGGTTAAAAATGCATGTATTTTCTCAAAAATTCGTCTTTTACTAGAAAAATAATCATCTTGATTTAAAATTCATGTGTTTAGGAAAATTTACCTATTTGGTAATGAAATCAGCTATTTTATGAAAAGTCTAGTTATTGTGTTAAAAATTCAAATATTCTTTAAGAGTCATATTTTTGGGTTGAAAATTCAACTTTTTATTTCATAACTCGTCCTTATGGATTGTAAATTCATCTTTCATGGTTGAACATTCATCTTTTTGAGTCAAAAATTCTTTACTCTTGATTGAAAAGGAACTTTTTTATCGAAAATTGAACTGTCTTTCGAAAATGTTGTCTTTTTGTCTTAAGATTTCAACAATTCGGTTGAAAATTTATGTATTTTGTTGAAAATTTATCTTTCAGTAGAAAATTAATCTTCTTGGTTAAAAATTCATATTTGTAGGGTAAAAATTCAGCTATTTTATAAAAAATTTAACAGTTTTGTTGGAAGTTCAATTATTTTTTCAAAAATTTAATTATATTGTCAAATACATGTTTTTTGGTTGAAAATTCAACTTCTTTTTAAATTCGTAATTTTGGATGATAAATTCCTCTTTTGTGATTGAAAAGTCATCTTTATTGATTAAACATCTATCACTCTAGGCTGCAAATGAACCTTTTCGTCGAAAATTTGACTATCTTCTGAAAAATGTGTTTCTTTGATTTGAAAATTCAACTAATTGCTTCAAAATTCACGTAATGTTTTGAAAATTCGTCCTTCGGTAGAAATTTAATATTATTGTTTGAAAAGTCATCTCTGTAGGTTCAAAATTCAGATATTTGGTAAAAAAATCAACAGTTTTGTTGGAAGTTTAATTATTTTGTTGAAAATGGAACTATTTTGTTGAAGTCATCTCTTTTTATCAAAAATTTAACTCATTTGTGAAAATTTGTCTTTTGGCACGAAATTCAACTATGTTTTAAAAAATTCAACTTTTTTCTTGAAAGTCTAACTATTTTGTTAAAAATTCAACTATTCTGTTAAAGTCATCTTTTTTGGTTGCAAATGCATCAATTTTGATGGAAAATGAACTTTTTCTCGAAAATTCCACTGTCTTCTAAGAATGTTGTCTCTTGAGCTTGAAAATTCAACTATTTTGTTATAAATTCACGTATTTTGTTAAAAATTCGTCTCTTGGTAGAAAATTAATCTTCTTAGTTGACAATTCATCTTCGTAGATTAAAAATTCAGTTACTTTTTAAAAAATTCAACTTTTCTGTTGAAAGTCTAATTATCATGGTAAAAATTCAGCTATGTGTTGAAAAATTCAACTTTTTTTTTAAAGACTAATTATTAAAAAAAAAACCATTATACTGTTAAAGTCATATTTTTTGGTTAAAAATTCAACTTTTTTTTTAAAGTCTAATCATTGGAAAAAAATCCATTATACTGTTAAAGTCATATTTTTTGTTCGAAAATTCAACTTTTTTGTTGAAAGTCTAATTATTAAAAAAAAATCCATTATACTGTTAAAGTCATATTCTTTGGTCGAAAATTCAACATTTTTGTTGAAAATTGGTCCTTTCGGATTGACAATTTGGAAATTCACGTATTCTGTTGAAAATTCGTCTTTTGGTAGAAAATTCAGCTAATTGTTGAAAAAATGACCTATTTTGTTAAAATCATCTTTCTTGTTTGCAAATTCATCAATTTTGATTAAAAATGAACTTTTTGTCGAAAATTCAACTGTCTTCTAAGAATGTCGTCCCTTTAGCTTGAAAATTCAACTATTTTGTTAAAAATTTGTCTTCTGGTGAAAAATTAGTCTTCTTGGTTAAAAATTCAGCAATTTTTTGTTAAATTCGATTTTTCCTTTGAAAGTCCAATTACCATATTAAAAATTCAGCTGTGTGTTTAAAAATTTATCTTTTTTTTTTTGAAACTTCAATTATTTAGAAAAGAATCAATTATACTGTTAAAGTCCTATTTTTTTTGTCGAAAATTCCACTTTTTTGTTGAAAATTGGTCCTTTCGTATTGATAATTCATCTTTTATGGTAGAAATGGCATCTTTATGGGTTTAAAATTCATCAGTCTTGGCTGAAAATGAACGTATTTTGTTGATCCGCAACCCGAGGACGCGTTCGGTGGCTTTGTCATAGGCCCTTCAGTTCTATTTCAAAGGAATAGAAACCGAAACGAACTCTCCTGCGGGGAATCAAACCGCTGTCTCCCGCGTGACAGGCGGGAATACTGACCACTATACTACCGAATGTATAAATATATATGTATATATTTACATAATTATCATCATATTCACCAATAGATTTGAGGACGATTGCCAAGGTGCACACCAAAGTATAAACGATCATCATTTTTTTCGAGCAGAGAGAAAACTAATTATTCCAGTAAATAATTATAGATCATATCATATAACCAAAGTCTTTTTTTATTGATTATAAGCGTCGAAATTGGCCTCCTCGTATATTTATATTTCACAAGACAATTTCAACAACAAAAAAAGCATGAGTCAGCTAATCCGGTAAAACTGGTTTCACGGATTTTTACGTCACAACTCTATCTTAGATAGCAAAAACTAGCCAATGTAAAAACTAGCCAATACAGTCATTCTCCGATACTCTACTTCCCATAATATCAGAATAAAAGTGTTTTCGGTTAACAATATTTTGTAATCAATTTTTTTTTTTCTATGAAAGAGAGTCCAAGATATACATTTGGTAAGAAAATTTGTTAAAAGCAAGACAAAAATTATTGTTAGCAACGATTTTTACTAGAAAACCACTTTTGAAATGGAGGCAATAAAGCTCAGTAAACCTGAAAAAATACGATTAAAAAAATAGTCGAACCGCAAATTTCCTTGAACATTGTTTATAACAATGTTTGGATTAAAATTTTTGGATATGCTGCTCAGTTTTTGTTTTAAGCGGGTAAAATGACGGATTATGTTCCTAAAACTAAAAATCGGGCAAATATAATTGGAATATCCATTTCGCAGGGTTGGAGCATGCTTTATTATAAACGTGTATCGTTTTTAATATCGGAAATAGGGTACAATAAGATTGAAGAATGGAGGTTGCCAAGTGTGGCCAAAAAAAATTAGAGAACTCTACTATTTCCTAGTCTCAACAACGTTCTTTACTTTTATCACGTAAAAATCATGTCACAGACTTGAACATTCAGGGCAAACACTTACGTAACAAACTCGCCGAAATCTAGACAATACTCTATGCTTCGCTTTGCGAATTCGGCCCCTCGATGGTCGTAATAAAGTACGAAAAATCGTACGGAAATGCATAAGGTGCTTTCGTTTTACTCTTGTAACAGCCGAATATAAAAGGGATAACTTTTCAAAAATAAGGACGACTGAAGCTCGCTTGTTTAGAAATACTAGGGTGGATTATTAAGGTCCATTTGTATCAAGAAGAAAAAGTATGGCAACAGGTCGCGAGTTGAGGTTTACTTCAGATTGTAACTTATACGACTACCAAAGTTTTTTCAGCTGCTTTGCGTCTACTTGTAGCTAGGCGAAGTGAAACTAATTTTAATTATTTCGGAAATAGATTTAATTTTATAGGCGCAAATAACGAATTAATAAAAATACTGGAGCCTAAACAATTCGAAGCTCACAACGAAAAAGTCAGTCAATACCTTAGCGTTCAAGGAACTGAATAGAAATTTATTCTCTCTTTGTCACTTCATTTTGAAGGCGATTTTGAACTTGCGTCCTCTTACACTCATTTCATCTGAAGTGGTGATACAAATGATATTTCGGCAAGTTAAATATTCTACACAAATGGAGCCACGGTGAGCACTAGATAAAGGAGGGTTCAATCGTGCTCCTAAAAGAGGACAACATATCACAAATGCAATGGATACTGGGTCACGTCATTGCGGAATTTCCAGGTTCAGATAGAATTATAAAAACAGTCTGTGTAAAAACCGCCAAAAATAAATTTCAAAGGAATGTCAGAAAATTGGCATCATTGCCTATTAAAACGGAAAATGTCAATGCCAGGCCTTCAAACTAAAATTGATTGTTTTCTACAAAATATTTTGTTTCCTATCATTTTAAAATTGCATTCCGATTTTTCGATTCAGTGTTACAAAATACTTATGTTTGTTTAATTGATACATGATGAATTAAAATTGATTATAACTTCTCAACGAGGGGAGGATGAAATGTTGTGTATATAAAATGTAAAATATTAGTGTCCTTCAAATTTATTCTATCGGGCAAAGCGACAATATGAATCTCTATATATCATCATTCTGCGATAAGAAAAAGAGGGGTTTAGGCAGAAGAGAGGCCGGTGTATTAGATTAGGATTAGATAGAAAAGGTCTATTAGATTAGGATCAATCAGAACTTATGGTTAATTAGAGGTGACGTACTCTTCAAGAGTTTTATTCGTCAGAATTGATTTGCTCATCTGAAGATGAAGTTCCCTCTCCTTCATCTTCCGATCAACGCTATGCATCATTTAAATGACTTTCGAATTCACGTGAAGGTATGCAACTGTACTGTTGATATCTAGAGTAACCCAGATAACACAGAACACAGGCAATGTGAGCGCATCATCTAACCACTCTTGCACCACTTTGGCACTGGCAGTACCAACCACTTATCGGATTGGGCCCAGTATTAGTTTCTATCAATAACTTAGACACTTTGGAAGATGTATGTCGAGACTGGATTTATACTCATTGTCCAAATTGAAAACTCTTTAATTTTTAAGATTTAAAATTGAGTTTTTTAATTCTAAATTTTCCAAATTGAAGAAATTTATAAAGTAAATCATAAATATTACAGAATTATTATTTGTAAATGTTCCAAATGAAAAACTCTTTAATTTTGAAGAATTATAAATAAACTATTTAAAAAACTATTAAAAAAAAGAACTAAAACTAAAAACTCTTCAGTTTTAAAGAATTATGAATAAAAATTCTTAAATTTTTATGATTTTGGAAACAAAAATTAAAGTTTTCAATTCTGAATCTTACAAATTGATAATTTCTCGAGTGAAAATCATCAAAACTACAGAAATTTTAACATGTAAATTGTCCAAATTAAAAACTCTTTAATTCTTAAGATTTAAAATTGAGTTTTTTAATTCTAAATTTTCATAATTTAGGAAATTTCAAAAGTAAATCATAAATATTACAAAATCATTAATTGCAAATTTTCCAAATTGAAAACTCTTTAATTTTAAAGAATTATAAATAAAAATCCTTAAATTTGGATGATTTTGAAAACAAAAAATCAAGTTTTCAATTGTAAATCTTACAAATTGATGAAATTTGGAGTGAAAATCATCAAAATTACCGAAATTTTTACATGTAAATTGTCCAAATTAAAAACTCTTCAATTTTAAAGATTTATAATTTAAAGTTCTGCAATTTTAAAGAATTGCTAATAAAAACTCTTCAATTTTAAAGAATTATAAATGAACATTTTTTTATTTTGATAATTCTGGAAACCAAAAATCAAGTTTTTAATTCTAAATCTTTCAAATTGATAAAATTTTTTATATAAATCATCAAAATTACAGAAATTTTTTGTTGTGAATTGTCCAAATTCAAAATTCTTCAATTTTAAATTATTAAAACTAAAAAATCTTCAATTTTATAGAATTATAAAAAAAATTCCTTAATTTGGATGATTTTGCAAACAAAAAGTCAAGTTTTCAACTCTAAAGCTTACAAATTGATAAAATTTCGAATGCAAATCATCAAAATTACATAAATTTTTAGTTGTAAATTGATCAAATTAAAAACTCTTCAATTTTAAAGAATTATAAATAAAAATTCTTAAATTTTGATGATTTTGGAAACAAAAAATGAAGTTTTAAATTCTAAATCTCACAAATTCATGAAATTTGGAGTGAAAATCGTCAAAATTATCGAAATTTTTACATGTAAATTGTCCAAATTAAAAACTCTTCAATTTTAAAGAAATATAAATAAAAATTCTTAAATTTTGATGATTTTGGAAACAAAAAGTCAAGTTTTTAATTCTAAATCTTACAAAAATTCATGAAATTTTATATATAAATCATCAAAATTACAGAATTATTAGATGTAAATTGCCAAAATAAAAACTCTTAAATTTTAAAGAATTATAAATAAAAATTCTTAAATTTTGATGATTTTGGAAACAAAAAGTCAAGTTTTCAATTCTAAATCTTAAAAGTTGAAGAAATTTTGAATGTAAATTATCAAAAATACAGGCATTTTTTGTTGTAAATTGTCCAAATCCAAAACTCTTCAATTTTGAAGAATTAAAACTAAAAACTGTTCAATTTTAAAGAATTATAAATGAAAATTCTTTAATTTTCATGATTTTGCAAACAAAAACTCAACTTTTCAATTCTACATTTTACAAATCCATGAAATTTCGAGTGAAAATTATCAAAATTACAGAAATTATTAATTGTAAATTGTCCAAATTGAACACTTTTTAATTTTAAAGAATTATAAATAAAAATTCCAACATTTTAAAGAATTACTACTGGAAATTTTAAAATTTTAAAGAATCATAAATAAAAATTCTTAAATTTTGATGATTTTGGAAATAAAAAATCAAGTTTTCAATTCTAAATCTTACAAATTGATTAAATTTCCAGTGAAAATCATAAAAATTACAGAAATTTAGAGCTGCAAATTGTAGAAATTAAAAACTCTTCAATTTTAAAGAATTATAAATAAAAATTCTAAAATTATGATGATTTTGCAAACAAAAAATCAAGTTTTCAATTCTAAATCTTTTAAATTCATGAAATTTTATATATGAATCATTCAAATTACTGAAATTTTTTGTTGTAAATTGTCCAAATTAAAAACTCTTCAATTTTAAAGAATTGTAAATAAAAAATCTTAAATTTTGATGATTTTGTAAATCAAAAGTCAAGTTTTCAATTCTAAATCTTACAAATTGACGAAATCTCGAATAAAAATCCTCAATATTACTGAAATTGTCACATGTAAATTGTCCAAATTGAAAACTCTTTAATTCTTAAGATTTAAAATTGAGTTTTTTAATTCTAAATTTTCCAAACTGAAGACATTTCTAAAGTAAATCATAAATATTACAGAATTATTCATTGTAAATTGCCCAAATTAAAAAATTTTAATTTTAAAGATTTATCATTTAAAATTCTACCAGTTTAAAGAATTACTACTAAAAATTCTTACATTTTAAAGAATCATAAATAAAAATTCTTAAATTTTGATGATTTTGGAAATAAAAAATCAAGTTTTTAATTTTAAACCTTACAAATTGAAAAGATTTCGAATGTAAATCATCATATTTTTTAGTTGAAAATTCGTCTTTTTCGGTATAAATTAATCTTCTTGGTTAAAAATTATTATTATTTTTAAATTGAATTATTCTAGTTAAAGATTCATCATTTTAATTGAAAATTCATCTTTCTGGTTTAAAATTCAACTATTCCAGTTGAAGATTCATCATTTTAGTTGAAAATTCAATTATTCTAGTTGAAGATTTATCTTTTTAGTTGAAAATTAATTTTTTAGGTTTAAAAATTAACTATTCCTGTTGCAGATTCATAATTATAGTTGAAAATTTATCACTTTGTTTGAAAATATGAAAATTCTTCTCTTTTGGATAAATTGAACAAAATTCATTTTTTTGTTGGAGGATTCATCAATTTAGTTGAAAATTCATTTCTTTGGTTGAAAATTGAACTATTTTGTTAAAAAAAATTTTTTTCTAGGATGAAAATTTTACTATTCTAGTTGAAGATTTATCATTTTAGTTGAAAATTCATCTCTTTTGTTGAGAATGTACCTATTTGGTTAAAAATTCTTCTTTTTTGAATAAAAATAATCTATTTTCTTGAAATTTCTTCCATTTGGGAGAAATACAGTTAAAAATTACTTTTTTTACCTCGAAATTTGAATATTCCAGTTAAAAATTCATAATTTTAGTTGAAAATTAATTTATTTGGTTGAACGTTGATCTATTTTGTTAAAAATTCATCTCTTTGGCTAAAAATTCAAATGATTTTGATTTAAAATCTTACTTTATTTAAATTTATACTATCATATTTGTTGTTGCAAATTCGTCTTTTTTTATTGAAAGTTTAACAATTTGGTTTGATCTCTTTGGTTTAACATTCATTTTTTGACTGAAAATTTAATTATTTATTTCTTTCCTTGACAACAAATATTTTTTAGTTGAAAATTCGTCTTTTTCGGTATAAATTAATCTTCTTGGTTAAAAATTATTATTATTTTTAAATTCAATTATTCTAGTTGAAGATTCATCATTTTAATTGAAAATTGAAATATTTTCTTGAAAATCCGTTTTTTTGTTGTTGTTTTTTTTATGAAAATTAATTTTTTCAACTAAAAGTTCAACTATTCCATTTTTTGTTGGAAATTGATATTTTTTAGTGGAAAATTTATGTATTTGTTTCAAAATTAATTTATTCATTCAATCGGCCTGAATTTTCAAGTCTAAAATATAAATAAAACCTTTTTAATTTTTTTTATAGTTCACGAACGTGCAATTGTTCCCTGGATCGATGACAAAGACGTTAGATTATGTCCGACTTGTGCCCGAAGTTTCCACGTAGCTAGAAGGAAACATCACTGCAGATTATGTGGCGCAGTAATGTGTCACGATTGTACTGTTTTTCTCTCAATATTAGACGCACGTAAGTTTTTTTTTTATTATTCCTCTTTATTTTTTTATTTTTTATTATTCCTGTAATATATTTTTACTGATAAACAGAGTAGCTTGCAACATTTTAAAATCTTTTAATTAAAAAAATTCCATTTCTTAAGATTCCTAGGAAAATTGAAAATGATCTTCTATTTTGAAAAATTAACTTCTGCAAAATATTTAGAAACATTTCCAAAATTCTCCAAAAGAATCTGGAAGATTTTAAAACAAATCTTTTAATTTTGCAGGACTTTTTAACCATTTTAGGAAAACTTTTAATAATTTTAAAAGATATTTAGAAGTTTTGAAAAAATTTCAAAATTTATTTAAAATTTGAAAAGATTTCAAAAAATTTTTAATGAAATATAAATTTTTGAAGATCTAAAAAAAATCGCCTTCTTGGTTCGAAAATTAATCTTCTTTGGTAGAGATTCAATCTTTTTTTTTCATTAAAAATGCTACTGTTGGGTGACAATTTAATGTATTTTTGTTAAGCATTCAACTATTTTATTAAAAATGTATCTCTTTGGTTAAAAATGCAACTGATTTTGATTTAAAATTTAAATATTTTTTTATTTAAATTCAAAATATTACATTTTTTGTCGGAAATTTGTCTTTTTGTTTTCAAAATTAAACTATTTTAATAGAAAATTTATTTCTTTGGTTGAAAATGAACTTTTTTGTTGAGAATTCATAATTTTCTGGTCGAAAATTAAGCTAAAAAATATTTTTTTATTGAAAAATCAACTATTTTAATAAAAATTCTTTTTGAAATCAAAATTCTTATTTTTCGAATAAATTAAACTGTTTGTATTTTAAAATCTTTTTTTGATGAATTATTAACTATTACTTCTTTGTTAAAAACTCATTCTTTTTGGTTGAAGGTTCATTATTTTAGTTGAAAATTCATCTCTTTGGTTATAAAATTAACTATTATGTTGAAAGTTTTTTTTGGTTTGGTTTGAAAATTAGTTTTAAAACTGTAAATTTAACTATTCTAGTTGAAGATTCATAATTTTAGTTGAAAATTCATCTCTTTGGTAGAAAATTCTACTGTTTGTTAGAATATTAACTTCTTTATTGAAAAATTATTTTTTTTTTGAGTTGAAAATTAATCATTTTTGGTAAAGATTTCCTTTTTTTTGTATGCAACTGTTTGTTTGGAAATTAATGTGTTTTTGTGGATCATTCAACTATTTTATTGAAAATTAATCTCTTTTTTCATTAATTGGTTTATAACATCACATTTTTTCACTCCAACACATGGAAAATTATTTATGTCTAGTTATTATATTGATTTTAAAGCTGTTTTATTGAATTTGATGAAAATCTTCAAAACACTAGTACACTTAAGAAGTTAAAAAAATGTATTTTTTATTTATCAAAGAATGTTGCTTTGGCCGAATAACTTTCTGGCGCTCAGAGAGAGAGAGAGAGAGAGAGAGAGAAAGAGAGAGAGAGAACAGGCTCCTCACTGCTTGAATTTTAGGGACATCCCAGCGCCCCCTACTCTCGGCACCAGAAAGTTATGACCGGTTTTTTTGATCCAACCCCTCAGTTAAGGGCCCGGATAACTTTCTGGCGCTCAGAGAGAACAGACCCCTCACCGCTTGAATTGAAGCGATATTACAGCGCCCCCTACTCTCGGCACCAGAAAGTTATGACCGGTTTTTTTATCCGACCCCTCAGTTTAGGGCCCGGATAACTTTCTGGCGCTTAGAGTAAACAAACCCCTCGACGCTTGAATTGAGGCGATATTCTAGCCCCACCACCCACTCTCAGCGCCAGAAAGTTATTACCGGTTTTTTGATCCGACCACTCAGTTGAGGGCCCAGATGACTTTCTGGCGCTGAGAGAGAGCAGGCCCCTCACTGCTTGAATTTCAGGGACATCCCAGCTCCCCCTACTCTCGGTACCAGAAAGTTATGACCGGTTTTTTTTATCCAACCCCTCAGTTAAGGGCCCGGATAACTTTCTGGCGCTCGAAGAGAACAGACCCCTCACCGCTTGAATTGAAGCGATATTACAGCGCCCCTTACTCTCAGTGCCAGAAAGTTATCCCCGGTTTTTTTTAATCGGACCCCTCAGTTTAGGGCCCGGATAACTTTCTGGCGTTCAGAGTAAACAAACCCCTCGCCGCTTGAATTGAGGCGATATTCTAGCCCCACCACCCACTCTCAGCGCCAGAAAGTTATGACCGGTTTTTTGATCCGACCCCTCAGTTGAGGGCCCAGGTGACTTTCTGGCGCTGAGAGAGAGCAGGCCCCTCACTGCTTGAATTTTAGGGACATTCCGGCGCCTCCTACTCTCGGCGCCAGAAAGTTATAAACGGTTTTTTGATTCGACCCCTCAATGGTGGGCCCGGATAACTTTCTGGCGCTCAGAGTGGAACGCGCTGGAATGTTGCTTAAATTCAAGCAGTGAGGGGTCGCGATATTACGGTGCCCCCTACTCTGGGCGCCAGAAAGTTATAACCGGTTTTTTATTTCGGACCCTCAATTATGATAGAACTTTACAGACAGAACTTAAGTTTGCAATAAAATCTGAATGAAGTTGTTTCTATCGAATCACGATATATACAGAAAGTTCGTGAAACTGATTTCGTTATCTCTTAACCCTTGGGGACTATATCGGTCCTTCCTCTCGAACGTGATGTACGTGTAGAGTGGAGCTTTCGAAAAATTTCTCAGAATTCTCCTCACTGAATCGTACAAATATCTCAGAATTCTCTTCGTAAAATCTTTCACTAAGGTGTCCAAAGTGTCAAAAATTTCAAATTGAACAAATATACTTTTTATGTCTAAGGAGATTATAAAATCTCAGGACTCATTTTTTAAATATCGTTTTAGATTCATTTCCTTCTATATCAAAATTTGTTAACCGAAAATTGCAGTATTTAATTTTTTATTGAAAATTGATCTTTTTAGTTGAAACCACAACTGTTTTCTTGAAAATTCTTTGTTTTTTAAATCATCGTATTGGTTAAACATTTGTTTTTTTTTGGGAAAAGATTATTATTTTTTTATTTAAATATCAACTATTATGTGGGTCGTTAAAAATTTTTCTCATTTGGTTGACAACTTAACCACTTGGTAGAAAATTCGTTTTCTTTTTGGTCGAAATTGTTTTAACTAAAAATTCAAATATTCTATTTTTGTTTAAAAATGTGTCTTGTTTAATTAATAATTTAAGAAGTTTGTTGCAAATTCATGTATTTTATTAACAATTTGTCTTCTTAGTGAAAAATTTATCTTCATGGATGAAAATTAATCTTTTTGGTTCATTGTCGTTAAAAAGTGATCTGCTTTGGTTGAGAAATCAACTAAGTGATAAAAAATTCAGTTAATTCGCCAAAAATTCAATTTTGGGTTAGCGATTCCTCATTATAGTTCAAAATTAATCTCGCTGGTTTAAAAATTCGTGTTTTTTTTTGTAGAATTTTTTTTTTCAAATTCTTACTGTTTAATTTTTGGTCTTAGTCCAAAATCTAATTATTTCGTTAAAAATGCACTTTTTTGTTAAGAATTCGTCTTTTTGGCAGAAATTTGATTCTTTTTATTGAAAATTCATCTTCTTGGTTAAAAAATCTACTATTCGGTTCTGAATTAATGTATTTTTTTTAATTTTCCTTTTGGTACAAAATACATCTTCTTGTTTAAACTTGTTTTTAGTTGAAAATTCCACTATTTTGGTGAAAATTCGTTTTTGACTGAAAATGAAAATCCTTTTTGAATGACATATAAACTATTAGTTTTCTCGTTGGGAATTTACATTTTTTGGTTAACAATTCAACTACTCGGTTCAAAGATGAGCCAATAGTCTTTCATAAATTTATTTTCATTTAAGAAATTTTAGACGGTTATCAAATTAATATCTCAGTTTCTCAAATGACTTATCATTTAACCCTGTCGAGAGTCTTAAGTTTCTAGAACAAGGAGTAAATTGAAGTTTATCAGCATTAGTTTTCTTATTAAAGGGAAGGGGGGATTTTTGATTAAAAAAGGACTTCAAATGTTTAATCTTCGATAACTTTATTTTCATTTAGGGAATTTTTGACGGTTATCAAATTAATTTATCAGATCCTCAAATGACTTTGCAATTAACCCTGTCGAGAGTCTTAACTTTCAAGAACAAAGAGATAAACAATTTTTAATTCAAAATAAAAATTTCGAATAACTATTTAGTCTTCCGATAATTTCTTTTCATTTATGCAATTTTAGACGGTAATCGAATTAATTTATTAAATTCTCAAATGACTTCTTATTTAACCCTGTCGAGACTCTTAAGCTTCTAGAACAAGGAGTGAATTGAAGTTTATTAGTAGTAGCTTTTTTTTTATTCAAGGGGAAATATAATTTTTGATTCCAAACAAAATTTGAAATATTTAATCTTCCAATACTTTCTTTTCATTTAGGGAATTTTGGACGGTTATCAAATTAATTTCTGAGTTTCTCAAATGACTTCTCATTTAACCCTGTCAAGAGTCTTGACTTTCTAGAACCAGTAGAAAATTTAAGTTTATTCGTAGTTTTTTTTTTCTTTGAGGGGAAAAATAATTTTTAGTTCAAAATAAAAATTTCCAATAACTATTCAACCTTCCATAACTATCTTTTCGTTAAAGGAATGTTAGACGGTAATCCTATAAATAGTCTTGACCTTCTAGAACAAGGAGAAATATTAAGTTTATTATTAGTAGTTTTTTTTTTATTTGAGGGGAAAAATAATTTTTAATTCAAAATATAAATTTCGAACAACTATTTAGTCTTTCATAAATTTATTTTCATTTAAGAAATTTTAGACGGTTATCAAATTAATATCTCAGTTTCTCAAATGACTTATCATTTAACCCTGTCGAGAGTCTTAAGTTTCTAGAACAAGGAGTAAATTGAAGTTTATCAGCATTAGTTTTCTTATTAAAGGGAAGGGGGGATTTTTGATTAAAAAAGGACTTCAAATGTTTAATCTTCGATAACTTTATTTTCATTTAGGGAATTTTTGACGGTTATCAAATTAATTTATCAGATCCTCAAATGACTTTGCAATTAACCCTGTCGAGAGTCTTAACTTTCAAGAACAAAGAGATAAACAATTTTTAATTCAAAATAAAAATTTCGAATAACTATTTAGTCTTCCCATAATTTCTTTTCATTTATGCAATTTTAGAAGGTAATCGAATTAATTTATTAAATTCTCAAATGACTTCTCATTTAACCCTGTCCAGAGTCTTGAGCTTCTAGAACAAGGAGTGAATTGAAGTTTATCAGTAGTAGTAGTTTTTTTATTTAAGGGGGGAAATAATTTTTTATTCCAAAAAAAAGTTCAAATATTTAATCTTCCATCACTTTCTTTTCATTTAGGGAATTTCAGACGGTCATCAAAATTAATTTCTCATTTTCTCAAATGACTTCTCATTTAACCCTGTCGAGAGTCTTGACTTTCTAGAATAAGGAGAAAATTTGAGTTTATTAGTAGTTTTTTTTTTATTTTAGGGGAAAAATAATTTTTAATTAAAAATAAAAATTTCTAATAACTATTTAACCTTCCATACCTTTATTTTCATTAAAGGAATTTTAGACGGTAATCCTATCAAGAGTCTTAACCTTCTAGAACAAGGAGAAATATTAAGTTTATTATTAGTAGTTTTTTTTTTTGAGGGGAAAAATAATTTTTATTTCAAAATGAAAATTTCGAACAACTATTTAGTATTTCATAAATTTCTTTGCATTAAAAAAATTTTAGACGGTTATCAAATTGATTTGTCAGATCCTCAAATGACTTTGCAATTAACCCTGTCGGGAGGCTTAACTTTCTAGAATTAGGAGAAAAATTAAGTTTATTATTAGTAGTTTTTTTATTTGAGGGGAAGAATAATTTTTAGTTCAAAATAAAAATTTCGAATAACTTTTTAGTCTTTCATCAATTTATTTTCATTTAGGAAATTTTAGACGGTTATCAAATTAATATCTCAGCTTCTCAAATGACTTATCATTTAACCCTGTCGAGAGTCTTAAGTTTCTAGAACAAGGAGTAAATTGAAGTTTATTAGTATTAGTTTTTTTATTTAAGAGGGAGGGGATTTTCGATTCCAAAATAAGAATTTAAATATTTAATCTTCGATAACTTTATTTTCGTACAAGGAATTTTAGACGGTTATCAAATTAATTTATCAGATCCTCAAATGACTTTGCAATTGACCCTGTCGAGAGTCTTAACTTTCTAGAATTAGGAGAAAAATTAAGTTTATTAGTAGTAGTTTTTTTATTCAAGAGGAAAAATAATATTCACTTCAAAATAAAAATTTCGAATAACTATTTAGCATTCCATAACTTTCTTTTCATCTATGGAATTTTAGACGGTAATCGAATTAATTCATTAGATTTTCAAATGACTTCTCATTTAACTCCGTCGAGAGTCGTATTAATTAAAGATGCACTATTCTAGTTAAAAATTCATCTGTTTGGTTGAAAATTCAATTATTCTACTTAAAGATTCACTATGTTTCACTATGGTTATGATTCACTATGGCTGGCTGTGGTAGAGCGTGAGTGGGGACGAAAATGGGAGAGCTTATAAGGCTAGACCATGTATTTTTTGATCATGAAATTCACTCCAAGTGACCATGTCGAACCATTCTTGAATCTTGCCTGAAGTTACAGAAAACCCTAGGCAACCCTAGTAATTGGGCACTTCAGCAAATAATATCTTTCATTCAGGGTGTGACGTCAATAGGTAAGATGGCCGCACACCGAGGGTCTTACATTAGCGCAAAGCAGCCCCATGCATCGCCCCCACTTTTCTGATTTTCTTATGGCCGGTGAACTAATCCGACAGCTGGCGCTCCAATCAGGACGACTTAAATTTGTATTGCGTTGCATTTGCGAAGGTTATGATTAATTAAATAAAGGAGTCTAATCGGAGAAATTCATAAAAAGAAGCCAAAGAATCTATAGTACAGTGAAGATTCTACATTTTTTTTAAAGTGTGTGCAAAATAATAAGTGTGGAAACCACGGGATATAAGTGTAAAGCTCCTTGTTTCAACGACTCAGGCTACGACAATAATAAAGAAAATAATCACTTTTTTCTCGTACTCAAAATAATTATTTTGTTAATATAATAATTACAGGGTGGCCGCTGGACCAGGAAACCGGGATATGTTAGAACCGGGACAAACAAAGAAATGTTTTCGAGGAAATGGAATTATAATAAATTTGGAATCCTTTTAAAATGTTGTTTCAGTCTAAAATATTCCATTTTTAACCCATTCAGTTTGGCAATTTTTGATTAAGAAAAAGAACAATTTTTTAATATTTAGCAATATTTGACTATTTATATAAAATTACCAATTATGAATAAAATTAAATTTCAGAGAGCTAAATTTAAACTTTAAACCTTACAATTTCAACTGTTCTCTTTTAATCAATTTTTTATTTGTAAGTGAAATTGTTGAATTTTTTATATAAATAACAGTTAAAAAATTATTCAATTAGGCAAAATTCGAGTAAGTTTAAGAGATATTCAGAAGTTTTGAAAAGATTCCAACATAATTTGGAACTTGAAAAGATTTCAAAAAATTCTCAAAACAAAATATAGATTTTTGAAGATTTAAAAATAAAATTTTCAAGATTATTAAGAATTTTGAAAGGTTTTACGATAGTAACACAAATTTCTTAAGATTCCTGTGAAAATTTAAAGTGACTTTTCATTTATATCAATTGATTTTATCAGAATATTAAAAAAGATTTCAAAAGACATCCCAAATTATCAAAAAATAATTTGGAACATTATAAGTGATTTTTTTAATTTTCCAGGATTTAAAAATTTTGAGATGTTTCAAGATAATACAAACATTTTCTTAAGATTCCTGGAAAAATTTGTAATGATTGTTCATTTGTAAAAAATAGTAACGTCAACAAAATATTTAAAATAGTTTTCAAAACTATTTTTGATGTATGAATAACAATTGAAAAATTATTCATTTGTAAGGACCTAAAATTGAAATAATTTTACTTCTAATTTAAAAAGCGTTCAGTTTAAAAAGATTTTCATCTTTCAATTTTTAATGTTTCTAACTTAAAAATGCCTAAAAATATATAATTTTGAAAATCTATAAATTCGTTATTTCCTTCTTTTCAATTTAGAGAATTAAAAATGATAGCGTGGATTTATATATATTTTTTAAGTTTTTGAATTTTACAATTTATAAAAGGTTAATAATTATTTATTTATTGAGCGTTTAAATTTAAAAAAATTAGGCTTTATATTAAAAAGCTTCGAATTCAAAAGAGTTCCACTTGAAGTGTTTCAATTTGAAGTTCAGTTTTTATAATTTTAATTATATTTATTTTAATTAATATTCATAACTGATGAAGATTCACATATTCAAATCATTCATAATTTTGACAAAAATTGTATATGAATACCAATTATATGTAATTTAGAACAATTTAAAACTTTTAAATTGTAACAATTATTACAGAAAAACACACAATAAATTATAATTGAGCATACATTTTTTAATCTCAGAATGCTGATCCAAATATCTAATTTCACCACCATTCAGTTGCTTGCTTCCGTGACGATTTTAGAGTTACTAATTACTGTTGCGGCCCGGATGCTAAGAAAATCTACTACACATACATCTATTGGGTACGGACATGACCTTGATATTTACCGGATATGACAGGCAGCGCCCGTGACGGCCAAAGCCTGAAATTTTTTATGGATAGAAATGTGATTTCAAGCTATCAGTCATTCAATCGATTTTCACCCTTAAACACTGAATAAGGAAAAATGTTAGCATTCATTCATGTGGTGAGGGTGCAGGAGTTGAAAGTGAATGGAATAAGCAAAAATTCAGTGCAATTCAGTTTCCTGTCAAAACGATGAATTTTCAACTCGAATATCAGGGAGCTTCCATAAAGGATGTCTCCGTTTTTTGTCGAATTTTCGAACCCCCCCCCCCCCCTTAAAACAATTGAATTTTCAACCAAATAGAGGAATTTTCAATTTGAATAGAAATAAGTTTACAAATAACAAAAGTGTCGGTAAGGTAGGAAGCCGGTCACGTGACCCACTCGTCACATGGCCTTAAATACAGTAATATATAGCTACTTTTACCAATGAAGAATTATTTTTATTCAATTTGACATTGCAATTTAAACAAAAATTAAGCACGCTCTTGAACAAATCCCCCCCCCCATTTACAAAAAGAAGACAAAAGACAACATTTTTTTTCAACTGTTAAGATTAACAGGCTTCACAGGCCAAAATACTCTAAAACCAGGGAAATCAGGATATTTTTAACAGAACGGAGAATAAATTCTTTTAAATCAAATTAAAGGGGGAATCTCATGTAATTAAAAAAAATCGATTTATTTAATTGAATAAGTCAAGGCCTTAATATGTGAAGAATATAATCCAGAAGTTTTAGAACGAAATTCTACGCAATAATGATCTTAGAGGCTTAACGCATTAAAGCGTGTGGTGGCCGGCGCCCGTCCCTTCTCCCAGTCTCTTGTACTATATAGAGTTCTAAGTTTCAGTCGTCGTTCGAATTTCGACTTGTTAGTACGTTTTCAAGACGATATTTTACGATTTTACGAAAATATGGACTTGGAATTGCAGATTAGCACCAGAGACCCGTAAATTCACAAAAACCTTCATTTTTATAGACTGAAAATTTAAAGGCGTTCTTCTATTTCACTGAAGTTTGCAACGTTTATAAACTAAAATATACAATTTAAAAAAAAATAACTCAAATCAATTTTTTGTTGTTCAATTATTGCAAAACTTATTCAGTGCATGATCCTAAATGGTGGTAAATCATTACGTCATATTTGTTATTTTAATTAAATCATTTATATTTTATATTTGCAGGCCTCACAATCCCTATGGGATAAATTATACGGATCAAAGGGTACTTTTTTCGCTCACAGGGTACTTTTTTGCGCTCAAAGTTTCACAAATTCAGGATAAATTCATAATACTTTAAAATAATTCAAGTTAAATTCAAAAGAATTGAAATGGATTGAAAAAAATTTTAATCATAAAAACTTCATTGATTTCTGTAAAATTTGAATGAATTTAGAGGGATTTAAAGTAAACGAGAAGAATTCGATGAAATTCATAAAAATTCAAGGTGAATTAAACAAAATTCAAATGAATTGAAAAAAATTTTAAATATGAAAAAACTTAATTAAATTCAGTAACTTTTTAATGAGCTTAGAAAAATCCAAGGGAATTCGAAAGAATTTGATGAAATGCGTAAAAATTCAAGGTAAGGTTAAAAGACTACAGGATCAATTAAATAAAAACTTTTAAAAATTCAAAAAAATCCATTGAATTAATTAGAATAGTTCTATTTAATTCAATAGAAATTACCCAATTATTGAGTAAATTTAGAAGGGTTCAAGAGGATTCCAAAGAATTTAAGAGAATTTAGGGTAAATTAATGAGAATTCAGGGTGAATTCTAAAAAATAATTTCTAGTCTTTAAATCTTTGAAACCCTACTAATTTCTAACCAAAAAAGTGACTAATGACTACAAAACAATTAAAATAGTTCAAAGAAATTTAAAAAAAGTTTAAAATCGAAAAATTCCATTTATTTCAGTAAAATTTGAGTGAATGCAGAGGCATTTAAGGGAAACGAGGGAAATGAGTTTATAAAAATTAAAGAAATTCCCTGATTTGTGGTATTTTTTCTCAAAATCTCTGACTCTTGGAAGCTTCGAACATATTATAAATTTGTTTAAAGTTCCATTATGGACTGCAAATAGGGTACCATAGAGATTAAACCTTGAAAATAGGGTACTTTAGGGACCTTAAATGAATATAGGGTACAATAGGGGATATAGGGATCGGCCTGTGAGGCCTGTATTAGGAAAAAATTCGAACTTTCCACTAAACGCTCGGTACATGGATTTTCGTTAATTAATTACTCTTATTTTACGTCATACAACACCAAAAAAAGATTATTATTCAACTATTTGGTTAAAAATTCTTATTTTATGGGTAAAAATTAATTTTTTCAACTGTAAATATAACTATTTATGTTATTTATTTTCAACCTTTTTTGGTTACTAGTTATATTTTCAGTAACAAAAATTAATTTTTAGCAAAAAAAAATTAATGTTGAGCAAAATAAAATTTTAACCAAACAAATTAATTTTCAGCAAAATACCTGAATTTTCAATAAAAAAGATAAATTTTCAACGCAAAATGGAATAGTTATATTTACTGTAAAAAAGAATTAATCATAAAAAACAAATTTTCAACAAAGTACTTAAATTTTTAACCAAAGAAATGGATTTTCAACTATAATGACGAATCTTGAATAAAAAAATCTGTCCGCCGCAGATTTGATGCTTTTTTAAATGCACAATTTTTGTCTATTCATCTTTTTTCTTTTTCATCTTTTTTTTGTAAATGCTGTAACTCTGGTAATTTTTTTTACCGATAAAAGTCATTAGGGTAAATTGTTCGACTTTTAGAATACTATCAGGGTGGCCACTATTTTTTCAATTTTTGTCTCCCGACCTTCTCCCGGTTTAGAAAAAAACATATACTCGATAAGCATCAGCAAACTTTTTTGCAAGAAATCTGTTGACTTTGAATTTTTTAAGGTAGTAGTTAACATTTTAATCAAGTGGTTGAAGTTTAAACCATAAAATATGAATTCTCCACAAAAAGATGTTTAAACTGATAAAGATTGAATATCACATCAAACCCACTTCAATTAAACCAAGAAAGACAAATTTTCAACAATATACATGTTTAACATATGCGTGAACGTTCAACAGAAGAAGAGACGAACACCACTGCAGGCCACAGACCCTGTAACTGGGACCACGGAATAATATGTCTCGAGTCCCATGAACGAGACTCATGGAATCACGTACACTCATTCAACTCTTAGGCAAGGAGAGAAAATACTGACCTGCTGTATTCTCCTCTTTGTCTAGAGAAGAAAAAAGTAGCGAGCGCCATTTCGCTCCCAATTCCTGCTTTCTCGTTCCTCGCTTCGGGTTTTCCGAGGAATGCGACATATTTGCGCTAGCAGAGCGGACAGCTCGCAAGAACGTTCTTTTGCCACCCTGGCGTGCTAATGCTAATGCGTTGCTAATGGTAATGCTAATAGCGTTCTTTAATGAATAGCTAAAGTCAAAATCTGATTACATATTATACTCGTTTGTCCATTACTGATTGATTTAATATCAAACACGACTATGTTATGCTATTTTTGTTATTATCTGCATAATATGACTAATTCTCACAATTTTTTCAGACCTTTTTTTTGAGTTTCTGTAGGAAAAATTAATTTTTGTATGAACACCTGAAAATAAAAAGAAGTCTAGGAGCTCTGCACATAATTTTTTTCAAATTATCTCGTCATTCTCAAAGACCCGATTTTTTCAATGTTTTGGCAGTACATTTTGAACATAAGAAAGTTTTTCTATGCGAAACAAATTGTTCATAAGTTTTGGAGCAGCTATATATTTTTTTTCAGGACTCAATAATAGATTAAATTGTTCCCGTACGAACATAAAAAAAATTCTGAAATAATTGTATAAATTGGAAATATTATGCAGATTAGGAAACAATAATAATATTACGATTTTTCCACACCTCTGCGATTAAAGAAATTTTTTATTTTATTTCGACTCAGCCAAACCCTGAGACATGCACGTCATGGGGGACACGAAAGGAAACTTTTCAGTGCTAAGGCATTTTCGAATTATGCAATTTTTCACAAGCATGAATATACAAATATACAAATATGAATATACAAACATACATACATGTATTTCGTAGGGGTGAATTAGAAAATCGATTATGTGCTGATCATATGAATGTCCCGACAAATACATTCTATTTCCCAAACGTAGACATTATACACGACAATATTTTTAAATTCAACTTTGATATATGAAAAATAAAATTAGCGCTGACTTATTTAAACTCCAAATGACTTAAAAATATACCAATCTTTCTACCTTTCTCTTTCATACATTCTATTGTTACAATTAGCAAAATAAATTTGTTATAAAAACAAAATAACATGCAAACGGAGGGAAGTTAAATGTTTAACAAAATCGTAACATAGTCGTGTTTGATATCAAATTAATCAGTGATGGACAAACAAGTACAATATGTAATCATATTTCGATTTTGAGTGTTCATTAAAGAACGCTAATTAGCATTAGCACGTCACAGTGGCAAAATAACGCTCCTGCAAGCTTCCCACTCCACCAACGGACATCTCTCGCATTCTTTAACACAACCGAGGCGACAAAGAGAAAGGGTGAGATGAAATGAGGAAGAATGTGAGGAGACAAACCGAGGAATAAGCCCGAGATAACGAGATAGAACCGAGGAACGAACGAGACAAAAGGGGGCCAGGCTCGATACTCCTCGTCTCCGACGACATCACGATATAATGGCCATTAAATACCAACGATCTTGAAAATCGGCTCTTAAAGTCGTCTCCTACGGCTGTTACTGAAAACATACATGTATCAATAATCTCCCTCTTCTACCCCTTTGTGCATAATCTACTACTAAGCTTGAAACAAAGAACTTAGTTTTTAGCAAGATAATAGAATTTTTAACCAAACAGTTGAATTTTCAACCTGCAAAGACAAATTTATTCGAGAATAGTTGAAATATCAAACTCAAAAGGTAAATTTAGAACAACAAGATCATTTTGAACTGAAGAAGATGCAGTTTTGGCCAAATACTAGAACACAAAGAAATTAATTATTTGATTTTTCACCAAAAAGTTGGTCTTACAAGCAAAAAGATAAATTTGCAATCAAGGGAGTTTACAAGAATTCCAGGTGATTTTTAAGGTATTTTGAATAAATTCCAAAACTGAAAATAAAACAATGAATTATGTTGAATTCAAACACAGTGAGCGTCAATCATTTTTAACCTAACATTTTTATGGCAGAACTTTCTATTTCTTTTCGCAGAGTTGAGTTCACAGTCAAGCAGAGATAACCTTGACACTCCCCGCCCGGTTCACTGTCGCTCTTCTCCTTCTCGTCGTATACTTCTGGCTCCTGAGCAGCATCCGGTTCACGCCAGGGACAGGTCGCTTTATGGTAGGCTTCCTTCTCCTGAAGTACTTGGATACGAACTTGGACAACTTGGATACATTCGGCTTATTCCCCGCACAAATCAGAATCTACGATTCGAATTTCGAAGATACGTTTATTGTGCGGCGGGAACCTACTGGAGCCTCCCAGGCTTCTTTTCCGGTCAATGGGGTAACTATGCCGCTCGCTATGTTTATCCTTACCCGTCTTGAACTAAAACGAAATGAATAGATTCCAGCAAGAGCATCATGACTCTCCAATATCGCAAAAACCTCACCATCGGGTGTTGATATAACAATGTGTTCGTTGGTTGGCATAGGCTCATAATGATTTCGTGCTATTAGCACTTTTAAGTGTTCATTGGTAGGAAAAGTGTACCTTCGAAGTTCGAATACTCGGTGCTTATTCTTATAGGGAATAAGCCGAATGAATCGGAGTTGTTCAACGCCACACTCCTTTCCATCAGGAGAAGGAAGCCTTATAGGTGCAACTGTGCACCTAGAAGTAGGAGCGAGGGACCTTACAGAAGATTTCGCGGATCTGGCAGGAGGAGACATGGTGTTCTCAGGAGGAGACATTGATCTAGAAGTATCAGCCATGGGACTGTCGTGAGGTGACCTGGACCTAAGTCGAAGAGGATATTCGGTAGAAAGAAGGGACCTTTCAGGTGACTTGTGTCTTTCAGAAGAAGAAGGTCCGCCGCGAGAAGCATAAGGAATGGGGGCGCCATTAGGTAAGCAGTCAAATTGTGAACTTAACTCTGCAACAAGAAAGAGATGATATTTTTGAAAAATAGTAAAGGCAGAGCGGAGGTAACCCTTGCAAAAATTGCCTTCTGTTCATATATTCCTCCTGTTGCTATTGAAGCCCTTATGTAGTGATTTGAACTCTAGATCAAATAAGGCTATTAGCAACGTAAGTCGCATTGCCAGGGGTAATGGCTGATGGTGAATGTGGCATCACAAATAAAAAATATAATTTTTTTTCAAGAAATATGTTCACCTATCATCTGTTTACTTTATTTTCCTTTCATTATTATTCATTTATTGGTACAGTGCGGAAAGATTAAATTTTTCAAATGAATTATATATATTATATTATTATATTCACCAATAGAGTAAAGGACGATTGCCAACGTGGAGACCAGAGGATAAGCGACCATCATTTTTTTCAAGCAGAGGAAAAACTGATTATTGTACGTGCTGATGAAAAATTTGGTTAACAGTGTAACTACTGTCTATTCTAGTGCTACGTTATACATTATATCATATATTTAAAGTCTTTGTCTTATTGATTGAAGACGTGAAGCTTATCCTTCTCAAATATTTATATTTCATTAGACAATCAGCAAGAAAAAAATTAATTACCAAATTTAGTAAAACTGATATCACGAATTTTTACGCCACAATTTAATCTTAGATAAACAAAGGATTTCTTGTGAACAACAAATATTCCTCAACCTGAAAAAATGTCAGAAAATTAACTCAAATAATTAATATTTTTGAAATTGAGGTCCTAGTTTCCCTGAATCGAGGGTTCTTTCTCGATAATTGGTTCCATCACCCCGTTGTTTTTGAAACTAAGGCTTATTTCATAAGCCACAAAGAATATTTTCGAGCAGCAAAGGAATTTTTAATCTAATATTTTTTTCAAATCGAAATTTAGGAAAATTAATTTTAGACCAAAAACCGGCTAGCAGAACCTCTTAACCATTTTTTCTTAATAAAATAACATTTATGGCAGTAATTTTTTAACATAAGCAAGACAATTAGGGGGTTGCGTTTAAGAAATTCAAACTTTAATTGTGCATCAAGTTTGCAAATGCGAGCCCGAGGTTCCTAAACTATGGGTATTACGAAAGAATAAAGTCTCGTGATCCATAACACACTGACTTTTTAATATACGTAATTAGCAAATACAAGGAATATTTTTATCTATCTTTGGATTCCAAGCATTATATTGTATTTTGACATTTTTTTTACCAAAGGGTAAAGGATTGCGGTTTACTTGTGGTTTACATACTTCACTCGAAAACAGCCTGCGATTGTAAGGCGGGAACCTACTTGAATTTCTTTAATTTCTCCTGGGGTCAATGGGATAATTATGCCTCTTGATATGTTTATCTTCACTCGTTTTGGATTGTCATGAAGAATTAGGTAGGTTCCAGCAAGAACATTATGACTCTCCAATATTGCAAAGACGTCACCATTGAACAACAACAATTTGTTCGTGGGCTGGCATCAGCAGAAAAATAGTATTTCTTATTCTCATTTATAGTAGGTTAACCGTGTAAGTGCAGCTATGCAGCCAGGAGGAGGAGCCAGGGACCTGGCAGGAGGAGACAGTGTCTTGGCAGGAGGAGACATGGTCTTGGCAGAAGGGGACATGGTCTGGGTAGGAGGAGACATGGTCTTGGCAGGAGGAGACATGGTCTTGGCAGGAGGAGACATGCCCTTGGCAGGGGCAGACACGGTCTTGGCAGAAGGAGACATGGTCTTGGCAGGAGGAGACATGCCCTTGGCAGGGGCAGACACGGTCTTGGCAGGAGGAGACATGGTCTTGGCAGGAGGAGACATGGTCTTGACAGAAGGAGACATGGTCTTGCTAGAAGGAGACATGGTCTTGGCAGGAGGTGTCGTGAACCTATCCGGAGAAGACATGGACCTGGAAAGAGGCGCCATGAACCTGCCAGTAGGTGACCTGGACCTTACTTGAGGAGAATGAAGAGAGAGATTGTACTTTATAATATATCACTGCGGTGGCGCCACGAACTGAGACCATTTAGTCATTCATTTAATCTAATCCGGTAGAATATAGTATAGGACGTACAATAATATCGGCCGAAATATGATGCGCGTATCATGATGAAGAAGAACATCTGCGAATGGATTAAAAATGTACAAAAATTACTGTAATACATTTTATTTTACGTCATAGGTTGAGAAAGTCAGGCATAACAAACAGAGATATAATACCTTTAATAACAACTTACATTGAAAGTAATACTAAAAATAAATGAATCGAAATAATTATCGGCGGTCGATAAAACGAGAAATCTACTTTTTTACTTCATCTGTTTTTAATTTTAATATATAGAGGTTACCCTATGACTTAGAAAGTGATGACTAAGCAAACTTCCTCCATAAAACTACAATGGAGGTTACGAGTTTTCATATGAAGGATTAGACTTTTTGGCGCACATAATATTATGCTCAAGTGGCGATAAATCAGAAAATGGCATATTTTAACGTCACATAGTAATCACCGTCGGATAACAAGCAGAGAAATGTAGAAAAACTGGTTTCGGATTTATTTATTTTACTTATCTTCCAAACTTCCGCTATATGTGTCTACAAAATAGAATCAATTTTTATACAAAATAATTTACAATAAAAATATATTTCCATGATGGTTTCATGATATCCCAATATACAATGATGTACTTTGAAAGAAAAATTGATACTCTATTGCAAGGGATTTCAATTCTTGCAGAATTAAGTTCACGCGCTGGCCGTAAACATTATAACGATTGTCCAGGAATCCGGATTATCAGGTATTTGGACATGGGCTTGGAAAACTTCCACTTTTTCGGCTTATTCCCAGTATCAATCTGTACCATTACATTGTTTAATACATGCTTGGTTGGATAATGGCAAGTATTTGCATATCTTATTGCAAAATTTCTTTTTGGAAAAGTTCCAATTTTTTAAATTTTCTGCTTTAAAATTGAAAATTTAAAATCGGTTTGCAAGGTTCTAAATTAAATCTGGAAAACTTGAATATTTCAAGACGCAGAATTCAAAATAATAGAGACTTAAAGGTGTGGAAATTTTTTTAAAACTAAAACCTTGCTTTTTATAATTGAAAATAATGGTAGTATTAAATAAGCAATATCTCAAAATTGTCTGATTGCGGATAGAAATAAAACCTGGTATTATGTCAAATTATGAACTCATTTTTAAGAATTGTAACACATTTAGAGAAAACAAATCTCAAGAGGAAGTAGCGTATCTTGATATTATTTTTAAGATTTTCAAATATCACGCTCTGGAGGTCCTCGTGGGATTTACTGGGGGGATCTCGTGGCGGGCTCTAGAGGCTGTCGAGGGAAGCTGAGGAGACCTTTTTGGAAAGCCCTGGAGGCTCTCGTATGAGGCTCTAGACGTTTTCGTAGAATATTTAAGAGACTCTCGCGGGACGCTGCGGAGCTCCTTAGTTCCCTCTACTTTTGATGATACTAAATTATTCTTTGTTGACATATCGCAGGAATTCCTAATGACAAAACTCTTCGAGGCAAACTCAAATGCTCAAGGTTTTGATGGTATTGAAATTTAAATTATTCCCTTTTTCTGTACCAGTCATTGGCCCTATTGTCTGACACATCTATAACGCATCTCTATAGGTGGGAATATTTCCTGATATCTGGAAAGAGGCGATTATGTATCCTGTTCCCAAAATATCTAACCCTGCCTCTCCCAAAGACTTCAGTCCTATATCCATCGGCTGTGCTTTGTTTAAACCTTTCGGACGCATTGCCTATCAGAAACTTACTGCACACAATGGAACTAACGATTTAATAGACTGAAAGCAATCTGTGTTTCAGGTCAGGCGTAGCACACTTACAGGGAAAAAATGTATCCGTAAAAAAGTCACGAACTACTAGGTATGTCTCAGATATGAGAAAAATTCATCGGATATTGATCTATTTTCTTAAATAATTTGCGAAATCTGAGAAAGAATTGACGAACTCGATGTGAAAATTCTGAAACGGTTCATCACTTTTTTTTACGTGAATAATTACAAAAATCTGGGAACTGGAAAATAGGTTCGTCTCTAGGTGGCCCGTACAACGCTCGCCCAAACGCACAGTGTGTGTGCTCATATGTGTGCTTCGAGCTTGTCGGATGAGTGAATAAAAGTTTTATATTATCTATATTTTTTGGCCTCGATGGCTGCACGTGTTTACACACTCCTGATTTGGGGCAAAATTCCTCAAGGGTACCCGCCTAAAAACTTGTTGTCTCCGATTTTCTTGAAAGTCCGCGAAATTATTGTACTAGTGAACCTCTTTCAATTCCCCTAAGAGAGCGTCTCTAGTACGACGGGTTGTCATCATACAGGGTCTTGAATTTTCAATATTTTACCGCGCACGCTGATACTCTATTAACCATAACTTCTAATAATTTTTTTATTTTAAACATATTTTTGAGTTTTTCTCCAAGTGCGGCCGTTACTTTTTTCCAAAATTATGTTTAAAAGGAAGCTTGACTTTCTCCCTTTAAAATGAGCCATTGTCGAAAGTGGGGCGAAAGAAATTCGCGACTGCTTATTAATTATTGTAACCATATTCAGCAGAAACCCTTGGTACAGGGACCCCCTATCCGCAACCCGAGGGCGCGTTCGGTGGCTTTGTCATAGGCCCTTCAGTTCTATTCCTAAGGAATAGAAACCGAAACCGAATTTATATATATATATAGTTTCAAACTGTAAAGGATACTATACATTATACAGGAACCTACACATTGTACTAGGTTACATATTTCTTTTTACGTTTCAATTTTTATCTGGAATTACCTCTTTAAATATGACTTTATATCTGCATTAGACTTGACTTCATGAAAGTGGCTTGGTTTTTCTTTCAAGAGAAAATTCGCATTAAGCTCCTTAGTCTGAAAATGAAGAACGGAACAAGAAGAGGAGGAATTTTGTGGGCAGCTGCACACGTTATTATTATGTCTTTCTCTCACGCTTCGTCATACGTTATGCCGTACCACATATGTGTACCTCCGGGCTACAAGTCCGCCCTTATGCATTCGCATATAACAAGAGCGAATAATGTCAGCGGTATTTCATCTCGAAGTACTACGCGTATACGCGCTTTTCTTGTCGCGGCGATTATTTACCAAGAAAATGCTGTTCTAGTTTTTATACTGAACTTTATGTGCTTTTAATCTGATGCTATACTCAAAGTTTCATGTTTGAAAACTGGAGAAATACCAGTAACATATAACCAAGAAAAATTATAGTGGTCACTCAAATCCAAGAAAAAATTCTCGATTATTTTACAGTTTGCAACAATTCTTCCTGGTGAATAAAATTCAAGCAAGTCTGAATAGCTGCACTTATTAAAAGTACAGTTTGCGAAGCTTTCTGATGGCTGTATGACCATTTATAGAAACAAAATTTTTATAAATTTAAGAAAACGAAGTATTCATTCCATACGTGTGATATGAAGCTGTCTCAATATATGATGGTATTAGATTTGTGTAAAATTTGACCCGTCCGTTTTTTTCAAATGTCCACGTTCTGAGACCCCTGAATCATAAAAACAGGTTTTTACGAATGTGTGTTGTAGATGTTTTTTAGTTTGTTAGCACGATAACTTTCGAACAAATTAACAGATTGGATTGGGCTTTAGTATACTCTTTTAGTGTCTCAAATTGAAAGTCAAGTTCGTTATCCAGCCATTTTGGATAAAAATTCAAGAAGTGAGCACATTTTGAAAATGGTTGATACCACTTTTTTTCAAGATTTGAAAATTCTGTGTACGGTTATTAGTAGTACTAAAAAAACGAACAATTTATCCTAAAGACTTTTTCTGGTAAAAAAAATTACCGGAGTTATAGCATTTTCAAAATTTCAAAAAACAAACGAAAATGAACATTTTAAGCCAAAAAGCGCACGATATGAAAAAAAGTCTAAAGGAAAAAAACGTTGCTTTTTGAACACCCTGCAACATTGACATAAAAACTTTTAGAATTTTTTGAAAAATCAAAAATTCAAATTTTGATCGCACAAAAAATAATGAAAAATCCAAACTTCCATTTTGCGGTCAAACTATGAATAGATGTGAAAAAAGATGAAGAAACAAAAATGGTGCATATAAAAAAGATCTACAAATTTGCTATTGATCACTTTTTGACAGGATGCGTAGTTTTTTTTTATTCGTAAAAATAGCTTTAAAAATTGAAAAATTAAATCTTTGGAAAAACGACGCAAGGCACTTAAAAAGATGAATAGACAAAAATTGTGCATTCAAAAAAGATAATAAAATTTATTAGCAATCACTTTTTGGTAGGATGCGTAGTTTTTGTTTTAATCTTAGAAAATACAATTTAAAAAAATAAAAGAATTAAATTTGTGGACAAATGACAAAAGCTATACAAAAAATGAGCAGACAAAAGTTGCTCACACAAAAAGGAACTATAAAAATGTCAGAAATAAGTTTTTTAAAGAAGCGTAATTTTTGTTTCAATCGTAAAAAACAGCATTAAAAATAAAAATATAATTTTTTGGAAGAAACACACAAGAGACGAAAACTAATTATAGCAAAAAGTTGTTCAACCGAAAATGATCTACAAATTTATTAAAAACTTTTGTTATACCATTTTTCTTAGAACCACTTTACGCTAGGATGCCTATTGTTGGTTCAAATCGCAAAAAAAAACATTAAAAATAAACAAATTAAATATATGGAAAAACGACACAAGTTGCAATAAAATGTTTAATAACAAAATTGTTTTTTTTTTCAATGGGATGCGCACTTTTTTAAATTATAAAAACAAGATAATGCAAATATGTTTGTTTCAATAAAAAATGCATATTATAAATTTTAATAATGTACATTTATTGAAATGATACATTTTTCAGGCTAGTTGAGGATAAAATTTAATGCAAAATAAGAAACAAATATTAAAGTTAATAATAATAAAATAATAATAATAATAAAATTTGTTCTTTATTTTCCAATATCGGAATTAGCAATCCCAGGCTGAGGTACAGACATAAATATAATATACGTTTGGTATAATAGTGTAGAACGTAAGGTAAAAAAGTTCGTATTTTGGACAAAATCGAGTGCGAAGCACGAGACACGTGATGAGAATGTGTTCGTTAAAGCCGAAGGAGCTTTAACAATTGTCCGAGCTAAGTTACCATCAGTGCGCCTCGAGTAGTATGATGAGAGTTGCTTACAGCGCTCCAAGTGGCTGTTGACGAACTATATCGATGGGTGCTATCGGCAAAGATATTATATCTGTTTACCCTCATATATTTAATTATAAGAAAATGTATACCTAGCACCATATTGAATTTCGTCTCTCATCGACAGAGGGTCTAGTACTTGGCTCGGTGCTGCGCCCTGTTATTAGTTTTGTATCACGAACCCCATTCTAAATAAATAAAAACGGGTTATACAATGGTTAGAGAACTTGCTGCGGATAATTCCACATGCAATTATCTCCTTGAAGAATTACAAGATTGTTATGACAAGGTAATAAACAAACTAAAGCACTTGATGTACTGAAGTTTCGTTAATATGTGTGCGCCGTCGTGTAACAAACGGTTAATTTTAATATGATTTTAAATAGAATTTATTATTTTTCTAGCATCCGGTTCGAAAACACTTTGGATTTTGTTCACCTATCTTTATGGAATTACAGCGATGCATTGAAATACAGGTATTTACATGAATTTATTTTAGGTTAGAAAATCTGGAAAGCAATTTTCTAATTTTGCTTTGCATCTTTGCATGTCACATCAATTATTATTATTTCATACAGTTTCATGATTTCATGTAATAATGATTTTAGTTTTAAAAAATGTCAACATTAATTTAGAAATACAAACAATTAGGCAATAAAATATTCCAAAAGTTTTTCCTATTTCAAAAATTAGAATTCGGTTTTTAACACACATGATAAAATAATTTTGAACGTATTGGTAATATATATTGTATTTCATCTATATTCTAGTGTTGTGGTTTATTCTTCGATGTTTATTTTAATAGTTTTTTTTTAGAAATAATTACGGACTTGAGCCCTAAATTATCTATTTAAATTTTTTCATCTATTTTTATATTAAAAATTTGTTTTTTCGTCCATTACATCAATTTTTAATAATTCGTATTGTATAAATATTATAATCCTATCATAATGGTTAGTCTATGGTTAGTTTTAACTTTAAATGTTTGAAAATTTAACGCTTATAATTTAAAATCGTAGCCCTAGAACTGCCAACAGTTCCATCTTGGTTTTTGAAAACTTTACACGAGAGGCTATTGAAAAATGCTGAAATTAATAGTTCAATTCTGAGCGGTTGAAAGTTAACATATTTGTAAACGTTTCAATTTAGAAAATGGCCGTATTTTGTTTAGAAAGTTCTTCCGATAGTTCTGTGATAATTCGTTTTCGTTCATTGCAGCAAGAAGCTCGAAAGGAAGAAAGTTTAAAACGCTCTAAAGAATTTCGAGAAAAGATTCGATCGAGTACTAAAGAAAGAAACGCCTAACTTCCATTCCCGGAACAAACTCTTCAGAGTTTTTAAACAAATAATTTAACGTTGCAGAGACGCAAGAAGATAAACTCCGAGTGTCTTGTAACGAATTTAAATCAAACTGATATGGAAGAACCAATAAACAAAAAGATGAAGCTTACTCTTGA
This sequence comes from Andricus grossulariae, assembly GCA_011634705.1. Classification (NCBI taxonomy): domain Eukaryota; kingdom Metazoa; phylum Arthropoda; class Insecta; order Hymenoptera; family Cynipidae; genus Andricus; species Andricus grossulariae. The sequence goes on along the minus strand of JAABKJ010075445.1, from coordinate 84,572,220 downwards.
TTTAGAAAACAATTCTCCCGAATATATAAAGATGGGAGAAGATTCCCTGGCCGATTCAGAGGACATAATTTTCCAATCGAAAATAGCAGCAGAGGGACCAAAGATTAATGTTCAGGACGACGGGTCCATGTTTCCATTCCCAAAGGACGAAGACTCGTCCGAAATGTTAGAAGGAGTGGATTTCACCAATAAATGGTCTTGTGTAACCGAACGATACTTCACTCCCTTTTACAAAATTGACGTGCAAACACCCGAAGATGACATTTGCATTCGCATCCACACAAATCGGATCTGCATGATTTCCCTGGCTCCGAGTCACTCGATTTTGCAGGAAAACAAGCAAGTTTCGAATGTCAACTTCCGGGTGAGCGAGAAACTCGACAGGACGAAGAATAAAGTCAAAGGGAAAGGAAAACATGGAGCACAACCTATGCAGGAAAACTCAAACATTTGCGCGATAACCTGCACCGATGGGAAAACGCACATGATTAAATGTTGCATGATCGGGAAGCTGGTGGAAGTCAACGAATTGCTGGCGACGAATCCATCGCTTTTGAAAGAGCCGCCCCATAAAGGTGGATATCTGGCGATCGTGCTGCCCAATATAAAACTAGTAGAAGATATGAAGACGAAATTACTGACGCAGGAGGGCTACGAAGCTGTTCTAGAGGAACGAAAAGCAAAATTTAAATTACAGGAACTGAAGTAGGAACCACTTCCAGAAATTGTTGTCGAAGGTTGAAGAATGTAAATAGAGTTCAAAAGAGTTACAAGAGTTTAAATACTTAGTTTTCTGAAATTTCTAATGAGAAAGATAGGCATTAATAATTATCTGTTTCCTTTTTTATCCGAATGTTTTTCATACATTATTCATAGACCAAAAGTGTAAAACTTCAAAAATGTTTGAATAGAAATCTAAAAATACGTTGTAACTTTGTCCTGAACTGCGTACATTCCGCACTTGTCACTCAATATACTATTATTTTCAAACAATTATTACAAATTTTTTATTAGTTGAATGTTTATAGTCGCATCAACTGCCAGGGTCATTAGCGACTGTACTGTAGGGTTAATTATTTTATTAATATTTTCCGAAAATATTTCCGCGTTATTTTAACTTTTATTTTTATATATCGGTGAAAAAATATTGATCTGAGGACTGAGTTGATCAGATGGTATACTCGTTACATGGCCTTAAACACAATAAAAATCTTGAAAAAGAAAAAAATGGCCTCTTTCAATTAAAAAAAAATTGTATTTCTTCCAATTCAATAAAAACATTCAAAATATACAATGTACTGCCAATGTAACAAAAATTAAAAACTAAAATTTCCTCATTTCAAGCTCGATAAAAGCATTGAAAATACAATACTTCCCATTCTTACACGGAATAAAAATTTAAAACCACAAAAGTTCCTCTTGCAATTGGAAAAAAAATACCAATATTTATTTTACTTCTTTTAATTTTGGTCGTTTCAAATGAATAATTTTCAATTGTTATTCAACGTTTGAACAAAAATTGTAACGTTATAATTTTAAATGTTTCACTCTGAAATTTTTACCACTCAAGACTTTCTATTTCAAACAATTCAGTTTCAAATTGTTTCGTTTTGAATATTTGATTTATAATTGCTTATTTTAAAATTTTTTGAATGAAAAAATTTCAAACTGAATGGGTTAAAAATTGAATATTTTAGACTGAAAGAATATTTGAATGGGATTTTAAATTGAATAAAAGCGTTCAATTATGAATATATTAATTTTAAGCTATTTTTACGTTGAAAATACTTTATAAAGCTTTAATCAGACATTTTAATTTGCTTAATTATTAAGGCTTTTGTATGGAAAAAGTTGAGTTCTCAACGTTAAAATCTGCCAATTGTTTAATTTTGAACAGATTTAGAATCGCATTGTAAAATAATTATTGTGCATTTTTTAACACTCGAACTACAATTCGGTTTAAAAAATCATTAATTCATTTATATTTAAATTTTGATAAAATTAAAACATTTTATAAACAATTTTAAATTTCTAACGCTTTTAATTTTATATTCTTATAATCTTCAAAACTGAATTATTGAATTCTTTCATTAAAAATTTACGTTTAAAAATGAACACATAAAATGGAAAAATTGTAAAGTAAAATTATTTAGAATTAAGCGTTGTAAACTGAATGATGTAGTAACTGAAACAGTTAACAATTGAACTCAACATTGAAAAAAAAGTTGAAATTGAACTTATTTTGAATAGAATTATATCATGTGATATGCTACGGTTTTCGGTCCAGCGACCTCCCGGTAAATGACAAGTTTCACAAAGCTTCAGATTTAAATTATTATTAGGGAGATATAATCCAGTGAATGGTAGTGTTATTTGACGAAAAATGTTGTTGTAGGATTTAGTCCTTCAGAGCTTAGACATTGAAAAGTCATGATACCTAATAAGACATTAAATTACGTTCTACGTCTGCTCTAAGAGTAAGAAAAATATTGAAAATTTGAAATTGAGTTGAAAATTTAGAGTTTCACATTGCCATAATTATTTTTTGATTTTAATTACTTTGAATAATGAATAATTATTAAATATTTTTTATATTTTAATTTGAAAGTGAAATGTTCGAAATTTCTGTCTGATCTAATTACACAGTTTTCAGAAGGTTCGACCGGCATTTCTGAATATATTTTATTGAAAATATTAATATGCTAAATATTCTGTGAATTTTAAGTAACTATGAAAATAATAAAACAATTTTTATAAAAATAAAAGAGGAAGCTGATTATTTTCTCGGGCTCAAGAGGATTAGAGTCCAATATATCAAAGGCATTTTTCGTTAGGAATTGGATTTTTTTCAGTGGGAATTATAATTTCCCTATAAGCTTGCTTCATTAAGAAATTTCTTGTTCTTATGTAAAGCTCCTTTCTTAAATTAAGGAACATAATTATTTGATTTTATATATAAAAATTATACAGTTCCTACATAGTTATTATATATTTATAAGGAAAGAGAAAAAAAATATTCATAATAAACTCGCGTAATTGTTGTATTCTTAATAAAGTGGTCTAGAAATCAACCTTATTTTTTTCTTCTAAAATGGCTCGATCCCGCAAAAATTGTTCCTTTTCGTGTCAAAATGTCCCCTGAATCCTATACTAATGCTTATACGCATGAGAAACTACTTGTGAGAAACTTATACTGCTGGGTCAAAAATTTCAGGTGCCACGAACTTTATTATTATTTTATTATTGTACCATTGGGCCATTTTCATTTCGCATACCTATAATTATAGAAAGTGACAGAATAAATTAAAAAATATATATTTTTTTTTAATGAAGTGACAATTTTGGAGTTTCAGTTTTTTTCTTTATTTTGGAAAATGTAAATGTAATTATCAGCTCATTTGAGAACGTAGCACATATCAATAAAAATATTAAAAATATTATCTACAGAATTATCGCAGGGCATCTACTCAAATTCTATAAAAAAAATTCCCTGACAATTCGAGATTTTTTTTAGATCAATTCTACTCCTACATCCCTTCAAAGTATTACATAATATTTTTAAAAAATCGTTCGTTACCCATCTGTGAATGGATAAATTGTAATTAACTGAGTTTATTATTTTATTATTATTATATCATTAAGCCATTTCCCTTTCGGGGTAGGCGTGAATTGCTCGGGAGAAAGAAGAACTTTGTATGTGTACTAAAGGATTATATTGTTTCACTTCACTGATATTACAGTATAATTTGAGAAGCTATAAGCAACACGTCCTCGCTACATCTAGTTGGAAGCGTAACTAACTGCCGACGAACAAAATGGAGCAGCGAGACAAAAGCGAGAGACTCCGAGCGCTGGCGTCCTCTCACGGCGACAGTCTGAACTTCAACATGCTTTGCGAATCCGACTTGTTGGTTAACGAACTTTGTTTTGAGAAATCCATGAACTTCTGTAAATCTCAAATAATATAAATGAATGTTTAAAAAATCAAAAATTTTCCACATATTTCCGTCGAATAATACTGAAATCCGAAATCTAACATACAATTGAGCTTTATTTATTCACTGGGCTTACTTTTTTTGACTACCTTTTTTAATATGGACGTACATAAAATCAGGCAGCCAGTCAAACGGAACGGCCAGCTAAAGTTTATATGCCGTTACTCATGAAGAAGGATAAACTTAGGCTCAAATTTGCATTAGTTATACAAGTTTTAAGATAAGTTAAAAAATTCAAAAAAAATAAGAATAAATTAATTTATCATTTATGTTGAATTCCAAATTAATTATATTTAATTTCAGTAAATCCAAGATCTTACAAATATTACATTCATTTAAATAAATGGCGATTGAATGTATAATTACATGTGATTAGAGAAAAGTAATGCAAAAATCATAAGTTAGATGACTAAAGCTTTTTTAACATAAAAACAAGTTAAATGAATTACATGAAATGTATAAGAATCGATGAGAATTGAACAAAATTATTGAACTAAAATGAATTAAAGAAGTATAAAAGTCAGTCTATTGATTCAATAACAATTTCTAGTAAACGTCGAATAATTAAAGGCAATGGAAAAGACTGATGAAATTATTAATACTTGAATGAAGTTCATATGAATATAAAAAACTGTTGAAATTCGTAATAATTGCATCTGAGTTTAAAATACTGCATGTTTAATTCCAGAAAATAAATTAAAGTGCATTGAATTGATTCGAATTGAATGAATGTAGAATATGTAAGAATGAATTGTAAGAAAAGTAAAAGAAGTACAAAAAATTCTTTGTTGATTGTGAAAAATTGTACCCAATTACAAATAATTGAAGATAATTTCAAATAATTAAAAATAATTTAAAAGAATTAACGTTAAATTCCTAATGAATTGAGAAAAATAGAAGAAATTATAGATAATACGCTGTTTACTAAAAATGTTATTGAATGAAGAGTGATAAAAGTGAATTGAAAAATAATGAAGGATAACTTCGCAAAAATGAAATGAAATTCGAAATAATTCATGGTGAATCCGAAAAAGTTGGAGAGAATAAAAAATAATGTGAATAATTAGATTTGGTATATTTTACATATGTGACGTGCGCCGAAGAAAGGGGAAAACGTCAAAAGTGAGATTTTTCAGGGCAAGCGGTCGAAGTCGACCCGATAGACGTGACTCTTAGGAAAGAGGGAAGACTCACGAAACCTTCCCTCTCCACTTACTATACATTCTCACCCATATAGCGGCGCGGCTCACGGACGGGGTATAGATGAGACGCGTAGATTGCAGTGGTGAGTAGTGGGAGGTGTTTCACGGCATCTCGAGCGAAAGCCCGATTTCTCGGGTGCCTATAACAACTCAATTATTAGCAATAATAGCGCTCGAAAATTTTTTTCAATGTTTTTATTGAAAAGTGCAACTCATAAACTATCGAAAAGTGTAAAAACCTCGATTTCGACTTTTTTAGAGTGAGCCCCCTTTTTCCGGCGCACGTCACATATATATTTATTGCAGAAGTTAAATTTAAAGCTTGTACATCGAAATATTATTTTCATTCAGAAAAATAAATTTTATGTAATGTTTCTTGAAATATGAAAAAATGTATTAATTGTAAAATTATTAAAATTCAAAGTCCTATGAATTAGACGTTTTGAAATAATTCTGAAATGACGCGTTTGAAGTAAAATTTGGTAACTGTTTTTGAATGAGCATATTTTTTATTTAGGTTTCCTCTGAATGGTCTATTTCTTGAATATATGAATTGCTCTCATAGCTTTAGAGGTATACATGGTGTATCCTATTTTTGATTATTATATGTTTCTATACTATAAATGAATCTCATCTTTAAAAAGAAGTTAAGTTTTTGAATAATATAGGTTTGCATATGATAAATTAATTTCCTCCTAATAATAAATGTAAAAAACTAGTAGAAATCTTCTAAATTCTTAATTATAGGGATTAGATATTTTTCAGAAAAACAGGATAACAAAGGTGTATAGGGCATTGACTGTTATCCCTGAAATAATGACAATTATTTATTGTAAATTTGTTTCACACTTACTTATAATTGTTTTCGAGTCGTACTTTGGGACATCCAAGAATTATACTTCTTGAACTGCGACATCTGGCTGTGAAAAAACATGTTGTCCGATTCGCTGAACCCCGGCTGTACTCGCTTCTTGTAGGCACGCCTGCACAGGCGCCATCGATGTGTATAATCTGTACTAAGAAAGAATACAATACTTTATTACTGTGTCTACTTATATATATATATATATATATATATATATAACCAAAGAAGGTTTCGAGTAATTTTTAAAAAAATTCGAAAAATAAACTGATGACGTTTTTCTGGACGCGCCATTTTAAGATTCTTAAAAGCATTTTAAATGCATGGATTTTTCTCTAAAGAACATATAAATTATTCAATTAAATTATTTTACTTTTTGGCTTTGATTATTCCAAGCAGAAACAATATTTATAAGGGATTTTTCAAACATTTACAATTATACAAAGACTTAGTGTATTTTACATGATTTTAACGAATTTTTACATCATTACAATGGCTTGAGACGATTCCGATGAATTTTCAACGTGTTTAAACCCTCTTTTTTTATATATTTTTCCAACTGCAACATGTGTTTAGTCACAGTGGGAGCAGTCTAACACTGTTAGTCCGTAAGAGCGGAAGCGCCTCTAAATACCGAAAAATAAAATACTATTTTCCCCCTGAATCGGTCTTTTCTGCGCGATTGTGTTATGATTGTTTTTCCGTGCATGCACTATTTAAGTTCTCTTTCAATAACACCACTCGAAGATTAACAAGAATCTCTTCAAAAAAAGGCAGAATCCAAGGTCAATGAAATATGGGTGAGGGGGGGGGGTGATATATCTGAAACATATCATTTTTCTCAATTCAATTATTTCAATTATTGTAACTCTCATATTTCAAGCTAAACAAAAAGTTTACATACATAATTGAACTTTTTCATTATCCCGGGGGTGGGAGGGTTGATATCTAAAGGAAGTTTAGAGTGGTTGTAAAAGAAAATTTGAAAAATAAACTGATAACGTTTTTCTTTACGCGCCATTTCAAGATTCTTAAAAGCATTTAAAATGCATAGATATTTCTCTTCAAAAAGCCTATAAATTATTCAATTAAATTATTTTACTTTTTTGATTTGATTATTCCAAGCAGGAACAAGATATATAAGGGATTTTTCAAATATCTACAAATACACAAATACATAGAGTACTGGAAATGATTTTAACGAATTTTTACATCATTGCGATGGTTTGAGAGGATTTGGTGAACTTTCAAAGCGTTTAGACCCTCTTTTTTATATATTTTTCCAAATGCAATATGTGTTTAGTCACAATGGTACCAGTCTAACACTATAATTCGGTAAGAGCGGACGCGCCTCTAAATACCGAAAAATAAAATACTATTTTCCCCCTTAACCGTTCTTTTCTGCGCGATTGTTTTATAACTGTTTTTCCGTGCACGCATTATTAAAGTTCTCTTTCAATAACGCCACTCAAAGATTAACAAGAATCTTTGAAAAATAAGGCAAAATAGAAGTCCAATCAAAAGATGAGTATTAGATCTTTCTTGCTTCTAATAAGCTAAGGAGTGTGTAGGGGTTGATATCTCTAAAACATATCATTTTTCTCAATTCAATTATTTCAATTATGTTAACTCTAATATTTCAAACAAAACAAAAAGTTTACATATATAATTGAACTATTTCAATTATCCTGGGGTGGGGGGGGGGGATATCCAAAGGAAGTTTAGAGTGGTTAAAAAAAAAGCGAAAAATAAACTGATGACGTTTTTCTTGAGGCGCCATTTCAAGTTTCTTGAAAGCATTTTAAATGCATGGATTATTCTCTAAAGAACCTATACATTTTTCAATTAAATTATTTTACTTTTTTGATTTGATTATTCCAAGCAGGAACAAGATATATAAGGGATTTTTCAAATATTTACAAATATACGAAGACTTAGAGTACTGGAAATGGTTTTGACGATTTTTTACAGCATTACAATGGCTTGAGAGGATTTCGATGAATTTTCAAAGTGTTTAGACCCTCTTTCTTTTGTATATTTTTCCAATAGCAACATGTGTTTAGTCACAATGGTACCAGTCTAACGCAGTTAATCGTTAAAAGCGGACGCGTCCCTAAATACGGAAAAATAAAATACTATTTTCTTACTGAACCGGTCCTTTTTTGCTCGATTGTTTTATCATTGTTTTTTAGTGCACGCACTATTTAAGTTCTCTTTCAAAAATACAACTCAAAGAATAACAAGAATCTCTGAATAATAAGGCAGAATCCGAGTCCAATCAATAGATGAGTATTAGATCATTCTTGCTTCAAATACAAAAAAAATTCAATTAAAAAAAAAAGGAGAGTTTTTTGTTCCTTGCCTAGAAGATGGCCGGGAATTGGCAGATGGGAACATGTGAACCTCTATCTAGTACAACGCTGCTGAAGGCTGTTGGCCTTCTCAGAATAAAACATCAACCAATTGCGATTCTCTCGGTTTTCTCCCCCCCCCCAACCCCCTCCTGGTAACTGAGGTTTTGGTGGGACTGACGTTACAACAAGACTCTCCACCGTACGATGAATCACTTCTTAACTCAGGCATGATTTTCGAATCGCAAAACAAAATTCGCGCATTAAGGTGGTAGTTGGGTGTACAATTTAAAAAATGAATAATACAAACAATAAAATAGCCTCGGAATGGACTGAAACTTTAACTGACGTAATGCATACACAAAGTAAACGTAAAGGTCGAGTTTCAGACAATGAATGGAAACTGGGTGTTTGGAATGCTAGAGGAGTGAATGATCTTAAGGTAAGAGAACTACGAGAAACTATGCTGATTTTTTATTTCGAAAAATTAATTTTAAGATAAAATTGAAAATTATTTCAAAATATTTATAACGAAACAAAATAATTTATTTTCTAGCTTTAAAAAATATATATAACTTTTTATAATTTAGTTTAATCAAGCGTTAATTTCAATTTTCAATAATCATCCTAAATATCAATAAAAATAAAGTTCGATTGAAATTTACTATTTTCACAGTTCAGAATATTTATATATTTCAATGCTAAAAGTTTAATGTTTACTTTGTAGAATTATTATTGATACTATGTGAAAAGTGTATTCGTATTTAATCATAAAAATAATGTTTACTTCACTTTTTTTTGTACTTATTAATTTATTGGATATTTAATATGGTAAAAAATATTTTTCCGAGATAAATGTATGCAAAAAAAGTATTTTAATAATTAAAGTAAATGAAATTTGTATTTTTCCCCTGCATTTGAATAATTGTCGGCCTAAAAGTACAGCCAGCGCCGCCACTCGGCCGTCTTCAAATCTCCTGACACGTTTATTCTACAGGCCTTTATAGGAGAGCCATCCCCCTGGATTCAAGGATTATATGCTCTAAATCGTCTATTAGAGGTTTTAAAAGCTGTGTTGAGATTCCTACACTTTCTTCTGGAAAATTTTGTTGTGTATGTGTGGCATTTGAATGTGAAAATTAAGAAGCACATCGCCTTCCAAATAACAAAAAAAAAAAGGAAACTGTAGGTATGATGCCTTGTTTCTGCATACGAGATGTATCGACACTCTCGGTGCTGCCCTTTGCGCTGAGCTTGATAAATCGCCTCTCTCATATAATATTGACTTTATGTAAGTCTTAAATCAACATTTAGTAATGAAGAAATCTAATTTGATAATATCAATTAAAAGTATGGAGTATCAATTAAATCAAAAACTGCTTTTATATAACAGTTGTAAAAGCATTATTTCCTTAGAACCAACATTCAATTGTGGTTAAATAAATTTAGTTAAACAGACAAGGATTTCAGGTTAACAGAATCATGAACATACTGTCGATTCATGTATGTCAACATAGTAAACGAAAACTTAGTTTCATTAACAAGGGGTCTTGGATTAATAAAGATTATGATAGAATGCACTACTATCGAGTACGCTGCTCTTCTTATAGTTGTAACCACGTTTCTCCTCTTGAATTTTAAATTATTCTCAATTAAATAAACTATTAAAGCATGGAAGAAGGGGGCATCCTCATCTTCAGCATAATTTTTGGTTATCACAGGTGGAGAATCGTCATCTTGACTAAATTTTTCTTCTGCTTCTACTTTTGGCTTCTTCACAAGCGGTTCCACCTCATCTTTAGACTTCTCAGTACTCAGTAATGCACGCTAGATTCTTACGTGGAGAGAATCGTGGTTCCAGGATTCCTGAATAGCTTGTTTCTCGTCGTCAGGTTTTAAAATCTTATGCTTACGATGAATTGCTTTTCTATCCTTATCCATCAACCTGTTACTGTCTTACATTGTCCTTTGACCTACAGGTACCTTTGCAATTTGGTGGAAGTCTCTCTCATCCTGCTTATGATTTTTTGCTAGGCAAGAGTATTTCTCATGTCTCTTTAAATTATCTAGTCTTGCGTAAATTCTGGAACAACTTGAAGATGTGGAAGTCATCTTCTCACTGGCACAGTGAAAATGGCTGTTCGTTCATGAAAGCTGAGTTTATATCCTCCTCCTCATGTTCTCCTCTTTCAACTCCCCCTCCTCCTCATCATCATGCCCTCCTCCTCATGCCCTTCTCTTCCAACTCTTCCTCTTCCAGCTCCTCCTTCTCCTACACCTCCTCCTCATTCCCTCCTGTTCCAACTCCTCCTCATCCTCCTCCATCTCCTCATGCCCTTCTCTTCCAACTCCTCCACCTCCTCCTCATACTCATGTCTCCTCCGCCTCCTCATGCCCTCCTCTTCCAACTCCTCCTTCTTCTCCGCCTCCTCATGCCATCCTCTCCCAACTCCTTCTCAGCCTCACGCCCTCCTCTTCCAACTCATCCTCCAGCTCATGCCCTCCTCTTCCAACTCATCCTCCTCCTCATGCCCTCCTCTTCCAACTCATCCTCCTCCTAATGCCCTCCTCTTCCAACTCCTCCTCCTACTCCTCACGCCCGAGAAGGAGAAGTTGGAGTTGGAAGAGGAGGGGCATGAGGAGGAGGAGTTAAAAGAGGAGGGCATGAGAAGGAGCAGTTGGAAGAGAAGGGCATGAGGGGGAGGAGGGCAGGAGGAGGAGGAGGAGAAGGCGGAGTTGGAAGAGGAGGGCATGATGAGGAGGCGGAGTGCATGATGACGAGGAGGAGGGCATGAGGAGGAGGAGTTGGAAGAGAAGGGGACGGAGAGGGCATGAGGAGGAGGAGAAGGAGTTGGAAGAGGAGGGCATGAGGAGGAGGAGATGGAGGAGGAGCTGGAAGAGGACGGCATGACGAGGAAGAGTTGGAAGAGAAGGGCATGAGGAAAACGGCATGATGATAAGGAGGAGGAGGAGTTGGAAGAGGAGAACATGAGGAGGAGGATATAAACTCAGCTTTCATGAATGAACAGCCATTTTCACTGTGCCAGTGACAAGATGACTTCCACATTTGAAAATTTTTATTTTTACATTTTCATCTAGAGAAGGTATTAGTTTTGTGTAAATTTCGCCCCCCCCCCCCCGGTTATTGTTAAATGTCCACGTTTTGAGACCCCTGAACCCAAAAAAAAACAGGTTTTTACGAATGTGTCAGTTTTCTTGTATGTATGTATGTATGTATGTCTGTATGTATGTCTGTCTGTGAGCACGATAGTTTCGAAAGAATTGACCGATTGGCTTGGCCTTTGGTATACTCTTTTAGTCTCGTAAACGAAAGGTCAAGTACGTTAGCCAGCCATTTTGGATAAAAATTCAAAAAGTGGCAACATATACACTCCTGTCTGATACAACGCTGCTGAAAGCTGGTGACCTCCTCAGTATAAAACAACGTGCACAAAGGTGGAAGTTGGGTATACAATCTAAGCAATAAATAATACGAACAATGAAATAGCCTCAGAATAATAATGAGAAAGGAAAAATTTCATTTTACGGTCAAACTATACAAGATACGACAAATGATGATTAAACAGAAATTGTGCACTCAAAAAGTATGTACAAATTTGTTATGGGATATGCCCGATAAGTGGGCTGATTCTCATCAAAACTTTGCTTATTTAATTCCTTTTTCATCTGGCGTGTGGATTTTCAAAATTATATAAAAAATCATATATATGTTCCAAAAACGAGTTAGATACTTTTTTCTCTCCTTTTCAGATATTTGGAAAAAATCTTTCTGTTTGTATGATTTATTAGAAAGATACGGAAATATACGCTGAAGTAAAGGAATTTCCTTCTTCATTTTGAATCAAATACCAATTTAGACATTTTTATCTGAAGAAGATAGAACCTTAAGTAAATCAGTTTTTCTTTTTGTGTGTAACTGACATAATTAAACCAAAAGCAGGTCATAACAATAGCGAGCACACGAAGTGCGAAAACCTAGAGCAACCGAGCTTAAAGCGCCAAGCAAATATGTCCGCAAAGCAGGAAGATTTTTTAATTGCAAATTCAACAAGTTCATTGAAAATCGTAGATAATTAATCCTTTTGTTTGAAAATGAATCTGCTTGTTTGAAAATTCCTCTTTTTGCGTAAAAATTCAAGTATTCCAGTTAAGGATTCATAATTTTAGTAGAAAATTGATCATTTTGGTTGAAAATAAAACTAATTTATTGTAAGTTAAACTCTTTTGTAAAAAATGTATCTTTTTGATTTAAAATGAATCTATTCCAGTTGAAGATTCATAATTTTAGTAGAAAATTTATTACTCTAATTGAAATTTTTGTTGTTGTGGAAAATTAATTTTTGAAACTGAAATTCTAACTATTCCATTTTTGGTTAAAAACTGATCTTTTCTAGGTAATAGTTCAACTATTTAGTTGAAAATTGATCTGCTTTAGTTGAAAATTAATCTATTTGTTTGAGAATTTATGTATTTTGTTAAAAAATCGTCTTTTTTTGTAGAAAATTAAACTTTTTGATTAAAAATTCAACTATTTGGTTTTAAATTCATCTGTCTTTTTGAAAAAGCAATATTTTTAGTTGAAAAGTTAGGAATTTGCAGTGGTTTAAATTTAATTCAATATAGCAACCATATTAATTTAACCTTAATATGCACTGAATTTTAAGTATAAGATCAAATAATTTTTCTTTAAATTATTATTTAAATTAATGGACTTGACAGATAAATTCAAGAAATGATTAATCATGTTTTCAGTTGTATTTCATTATTTAATCAATCTATGGTTCTAATATATTTAAGAACACCCTGCACTATAATTTATCAAAACTTTATGAATGAAACATATTAATTGAATCATTAGATAGCTGCATCCAGATAGCTGCTTATACTTACCAACAATCTTTCCAACTATTTTTAAAATAAAACCAATACCTTTGGCATCTTTGGAGCGAGGTAAACGACGTGCAAAACGCAATGAGAGAAAAGAAGCTACAATCTCTGTCCCCGCCTTAGCCATAACTCCTGATTCAAATGCGATTCATGAAGATGATTCCGAAATAGGGGGAAAAAATGTTATTGGTATTCAGTACTTTATAGTGGATTAATTATTGTTTGTTTGATTTTACACAAAATTCAAAGGTGCACCAATGCAAAAAAAAATTGCGTTTCTCACACCTTACACAGACAAAGTATATATTTGATTTGAATATGGGGACGACGTAATGATTATGTGAACTTTAAATATTTCATTTTATCACTCTATAATGAAATTTAAAAGGAAATAATGGACGAAAACAATTTTTGAAGTGAACGTGAAAACCTGTGATTTTGTAAAATTTTAACATTTTTTTCTGATAAAACTAGGGGAGCGGCGACGAATGCAGCGCGGCGACTAATGTGGCGCATTCGAGTTTTCGAATGTTAACGCATTTTCTGCTTGCGGATGAAGTTTCATTGCATGTATATATGTTTTCAAAGTTACATTATCAAAAAATTGGGATAATTAAATTTTTTTTTATTAGTTGAATGTTTATAGTCGCATCAACTGCCAGGGTCATTAGCGACTGTACTTTAGGGTTAATTATGAACTGTAGGGTATCTGTAGGGTATTATACCAAGGGACAGAAGCGAAGCTTTCAGAAAGCACGTTATGTTACTTGACTTCGTAAGTTGAAAATTAGGAGTGTTTATCAGGCCATATATAGGATCACCGAAATTCAACTGCATTAGTTTTGTGGGTTTATTTAGAGCCAATCTACTCAGATTATTTCATTTTTCAAAATAGAAGAAAGTAATAGTCCGAACCAATAACACATTTCTAAAAAATTGCTAACTTTCACAAATTTGTAAACTATATTTAAGTAAAGTAGATATCTTTTGGTAAATTGAGTTAACCATTAACACTTAAATTAGGTTTTACAGATATTTGGTAAAACGATATGATACTTTTCACATTGTTCTTAAAGATTTTTTTGACTTTAATAAGAAAATGGAAAGATTTACCAAAACAGCTTTCGATAATAAAAAATATTTTATTTATACTTTCAGGTAATATTTGTATTTGATTAATATATGTTTTCATTATTTATAACTGTAGTTATCCTATAAATTTACCCTTTTGAGGAAGTCTAAATTGGCTTCCAAACATGTTGGGTCGCCAGTAGTATAAAACAGACGGAAAAAAGAAAGAGTGCGAGTAGATTTTATTTCGATCTTTAAAAAATGCATTAGTTCATTTGATCGCCCGAAAAAGGGCCAGTTGTTTGGTATTTTTCTACATGATTGAAACAATTAAAAATATGTTCCTTCGTTTAAAAAAATAATTTTTTTTTTTAACTTCAGTTACAAATTAACAAAAGTGCATACTTGTCCAATAGTGAGAAATATTTTCAATCTCGTCATTTTGAGTTTTTTGGCTCCCTACGGATTATAAATGAATAATAATGCAGTAAAAATACATATACACTTTATACACAAAAAGGAAAACTAAAAAATAAATAGAACAATTTGTTACTGAAGGATTATTGGTAAATTTCAATAAAAATTATAATAAATGTTTGTGTAGGAACAATTTAGAATCGGATTGAGTAGATTATTTTTTCGATGTATGTAAATGGATCAGTTTAATAATAATTATGGGAAAAGGTAGATGGCGCTACGTGTGTACAATTGTACATATATGAAATAATTCATAATTCTTTGTTTAAATAACTATATAATAATTAGCAATGATTTCTAAATTTTTAAGTTTTCATTATATACTTTTAACAACGCAATGCAAAAGGTTTTATAAAAATAGGTCCGTCAAGCAAAAAAATCCCCAAAAAACCCAAAATTGTGATATAAACGAATTTTGGAATTGTGGCGGTGCTACTCGATGGACCTCATAAAAATCCGTGGACCGATGCCGGGTTGTGAACTTTTATTTTTATCGTCTAACTTGACTCCTCTATATGCACTTGTTTCATTATTTAAATTCATTATAATGCAATAATTATCTTCTTGAATGCTTAATGCGTCATTTTTTTGTTCTAAAATAAAACTGTCGAATTAATCGTGGAATTTTTTAAGAGCCGGTTCCAAAGAAGAATTGTTTTGGAAATCTCACTTTTATTTATCGCCTTTACGGCGAGAA
The DNA here is from genome assembly GCA_011634705.1 of Andricus grossulariae. NCBI lineage: Eukaryota > Metazoa > Arthropoda > Insecta > Hymenoptera > Cynipidae > Andricus > Andricus grossulariae. The sequence goes on along the minus strand of JAABKJ010075445.1, from coordinate 84,556,657 downwards.
ACTAGTCGTAAAGTCATCGCTAATTCCTATGAATCAGAGGAGATAAAGCTGTTGCCAAAAAGCTCTGACACGATATATAGGGAATTTTCAAGAATTAAATAATGCAAAGAGAAATCATGCTAAGCTGATTCAAGAAGTTATAGATGGAGATAATAATAAATGCTTTGCGCATTTTATGAAATAATGTTTATACTGAAAATATCTGCATAAAAAAATCATTGATAAAATAGTTATTATTGAAAGATTGTTAACAAATACGGTGAAGTATATTTTCATTAATCAGAACAGGGTGACTACTGACCAGGAAAACTGAGAATTAGTTTGGAATTTTGAGCTGACATGGGTCGACGACAGACGCTGACGAGAACTCGGCAAGGTGAGGGGAAGTTCCGTAATGGGGGTAATGCAAGCAGGTAAACGGCGATGAAATAGGCACTGCCCTTCAAGACAATGCCTGACCCAGGCCGACTGTCACCTGATGAGTTTATTGCAGGCAATTTTTTTTCACACTTTTTTTCTATGTACCCCTTTTTTCCTGAAGATATTCCTGCAGTGATAGGTTGTCGAAAATTTTTTTTAACTCAAAAGCTCCATCTTTTGAGGCGTACTTATCATATTTCCGTGTCTCTCGCACACTCAACTCAGAATTCCCACGGGTGTCACCAGCCCTCTTAAGGGAGGCGTCTACATGTTGCTTCGGTAACCAATATGGTGGTCGTTGTACGTCGTGCGACTTGAACGCATTCTCGTCCCCCAATAGACCAAGAGCCCATGACATAAATGGTGTCATGATAGGAAAAAGGAAAATTTTTCACCTCACAGGTTCGACTTACTCTGACGAACGTAAAAATGGGTGCTTGCCAGGTGTGAGTGGAACAGGTGAGCGGTGGCGACCTGGCAAAGGTACCAATGTTTACGGTTCCCTGCCGTGACTCGAAAAAGGTTGAAAATTTGTGTACATGTAGAAGATGACATATAAATAGCACATGCGAATTGGCAAGCACTTACCTGGATGTAAAGGTGCTGGCAAGAACTTTCAAAGTTGCCGGAAATTCAGGTAAAATTTCTTGATATTGATTTTACAGGAAAAAGTTTCAAACAAAAGTTGGTCTACTACTTTTTACGTTATTTATAAATAATTATTTACTCAGACGCATAACATCACTCTAAGTTTTACCATCTATTAATAAGTATTTATTATTCATAATTTATTATTAATTCTTAATTCAAATTATTTATAATTTATTATTTATTATTTCTTATAACTATTTACTTTTAATTATTTATTACTTATTATTTATTATTCATTACTCATAACTTATTATTTATTTTCAATTTTTAATTTGAATAATTTTTTATATATAATTTATTATTTACTATTTACCACATACTATTTATTGTTTATTATTTGTAATTAACTTTTTATTATTTATTATTAACTATTTACTATTACTTATTCATTATCATATTTATTATTTATCTCTATTTATTATTTATCATTCAAGTTATTCAGGATATAATAAAATATTTAGAGATATTAAGGTTTAATAACATTTTTTCACAAAATTAAAAATATTTCATTTCAAGATTCTGTTAAGACCTAAATTTGCTTACAGTTTTAATTGTAGAATGTAGTGTTATTAAATAAAAAACAGTAAATAACGGAAATGAGTTATTTTTTAAATGTACTTACATGCTGGTACGTCGAAGTCAGCTAGAGCATTCTCACAGTCATTGTTTAAAAGATTCGCCATGGGATGTAATCCCATCTCGCGTATCAATGTGTTCAGAGATCCCACTACACAACCACACACCTGTGGCATTTTTTGTACATTTATTGCACCCTAAAATCCCAACACTTGAGATTTAACAAAGTCGACATATTCTCTGCGTGAGAAGAAATTTTGGCTGAGAACTTCGGTGATAACGTATGCCGCTGTATGAATATATTCACACATCCTTTTGACTACACTTTCGGGAGTCTCGGTGATATTCATATCATTCATATCGCGTGTTTGCACTTGTTCCTTTCGATGCTCATTCCTTATCGTGATCGATTGGAGGAGATTAATCCCCCGAAATCCCACTAACACGCGTACGTATGAACTTATATTTTTTACGGAAGCATCCGGAAAATCAAGAATGAAAAAGTCTTCACGAAGAATCGCGAGAATGATAGTAATTGCGTCCATTCTGAAGGTTTGAAAACAACTGAAAACTTTTGACATAAGGTCCTTTCATTTCTAGACTAAGTTTTCTATTGTACCTATGCAGTTGCTCTTTCTCTTCTTACAATAACTTCTTAAAAACAACAACGAGTTTATTACACGATACTTACTATGACCCTTCTCTCTTTGCGTCTTATGGGGATATTGATAAATTAGCTAATGCTGTACGCGGGAAAATTTTACGAGCAAAAAAAATTGATTCGTTCAAAAGCCAAACTGCTTATAATATGCACGTCCCTATCCGTCACAAATTGAAGTGCAGACATTAAAATTTAAATAACATAGCTCAGCTTTGGGAGTGTGACTCGGTTGATTTAAAAAGTTTAAAAACGTTCAACGACGATTTCTCATACTTACTCGTAGTGATTAACGCTGTGAGTAAAAACGCATGGGTCGAGCCACTTCGTGATAAAACCACGTTGGAAGTAAAAAATGCTTTCAAACGTATTTTCAAAGGAAAGGAAAAACGATTTCCAATGTTTTCACAAACTGAGAAGGGGAAAGAGTTTCTTGGACAAATTTTTCACAAGTTTTTATCAGAATGCAATATCATATTTCGTACTGTACGCGTTCCTAATATTAAAGCAGCAATAGTCGAGTGATTTAATCGCACACTCAAGGACCGTGTGTGGCGCTATTTCACACAGAAAAACACTCATCGGTATATTGATGTTTTACAAAACATTGTCCAGGCTTACAATAATGTACAACATTCGAGTATTGACATGGTACTATCAAAAGTAACTGTAGATAAAGCCGCGATTGCACTTTTATATATACAAAGAAAATACGGCAGAAAGTCCTTGAAATGTAAAAAAACCTAGATATAAGTCGAGTGATCTTGTGCGCATCAGTAGAGAGAGAGGAGCCTTTGAAAATGGTTATGAAGTTCGCTGGACTGAAGAGATTTTTTAAATAAACGGGTAATTAGCTCACGGAAACAGTCGACTTGTGTTTAAGAATTGCAAGATCTTACAGGTGAAGCTATTGAGGTACTTTTTTATGAGCGCGAATTGTAAGAAGTGAAAAAAATCCGATAAACACGATAACAAAGAGGAGTTTATAATTCAACGAGTAATTCAAATAAAAGAAAAAGGATCTAAGGAACGATATTTTGTCAAGTGGGCAGGTTACCCGGATGAATTCAACTCTTGGATTCCAGCATCAGATCTCAAAGTCTTAAAATGAATCAGGATCGATTTCATATAATTTTCCAAAGTAAGAGTAGTATGAAGTATTTTCCAAATAATACTACTATCTTAAGGGTGTGCAATCTGACACGCCCCAGAGAAAAGTTTCTATATATATATATATATATATATATAATTAAAAACTAAAGGTTAATGACCACCGCACGGTCCCACTGGGAGCAACTGTCATCTAAAAAATGACATCTGCTCCCAGTAGGCTCGCGGTAAATCCCATTCATGGCCACGTCTCACAACCGTGAGATGGGTGGTCACAGGACACGACGAAATCACAACGAATTAGAAAGTTGACTCTTCAATGTAGGAAAAAGTTCTGCATATCTTTTTATAATACTTTTAGTTAAATTTTGGAAGTGAATATTTTTATCATACAAACATGTATTATAAATTTAAATGAAAGATACTTATTCCTTTTTTTAATATTTAAGAATGTTCATACATATTTAAAAAAATTAATACGACTTAAATTATATAAAGTTTACATTTTATTATTGTATATAGACCGTTCGGATTTTTACGGTACAAATAGCAAGGTCTGGAAAATTGCCCCTTTTCCAGGTCCAGTTGTTCGTGCCGAAAAAATCTTGTTATTCATACAGAAATTTCAGTACGCGTAGCCACGACCACAATTTAAAATAATTGATAAGCGTTTACTTCTCGTAGCTTAGGGTAGATATTATTAATTTTAACTCTCTGACAATCCATCGAACTAATAGTAAAAATCTCTAAATATTTAACAAAGTTATAGCTTTTCCTAAATATTGCTAGGGTGTCATCCATAAATAACGTCATGCACTTACAGGGGAGGGAAGGGTCAATTCTGAGGATTTTTCTGTAGACACAATGTTACCTGGAAGGAGGAGGGGCAAAAATGAAAAATGATAGTGTGACGTCATTTATGGACGACGTCTAGTATAAAAATAATAAGTTTTGAACTATTAAAAATCAAATTAATTTAGTAACTGCTAAAAAAATGTGCATTCACCTACATTTTTGGGTTTTTCTCAGAATGAGACCCTTTTATTTTCTTCATAATCATCTTAGAAATCCCTTGTTTTGCCACATAAAGCCATAAAGTGTGCAGAATCTTAAGAAAACGCCGATGAATAAGAATTTCATCAAAAAAAAAGCTAAATCATCTAGTCGACTTACGTTGAAATTTTTTGACTAATCGATTGAATAATCAGTAAATTGCAATAAATACACATATTATTATGAAAAATCCAGTTTAACACAATTTTTAAGACTTTTGACAGCCTGAGGAAAAGTGCATTACTGTTCTTATATTGATATATTACATCTTATTCATAATTATTGATGTTATAAGAATTACATTGAGATGACAAAATTCTGAATGCATACATTCCGGCTCCATTTTTTAAAATATCATAAATATTCTAACTTATATGGAAAACAGTGATTTAAACCCCTGATGGACTACAGTCATAAAATGGAACTGAAATTGTTTTTCGAATTTGTTTTTAAAGATGGGTTTCAAAGCACCTGCGGCTTTGACGATTACCTTCTCATTGTGACACTCGCGCTCGATACACAAGTTATACAGACGGTTAGTTATACAGTGTTTAAAAAATAAAGCAATATAGAGAAAATGGAACGGAATATAATAAGTAGTGATACAATGTTACAATGTTAATCAAAAAATATAATTTTTTTTTTGTAATTTACTAAAAAATAGAGACATTAAGCTATAGGCTTTGATTCCGTTCGTTTAAAATTCGGTTCTAAGTCAACTCTACAAAAATTAGTAGTCAGTTTAAAAAAGGTATTAAAACTAATTTCACTGTGTTTTATATTTGATTATTAATTATCTAAAATATTTTGAATTTGTGTCCAATTGAAAAATATTATGATGATAATTTATAAATGTTGTTGAAATATTTGCAATCTGCAGTAGTTTTTTTAAAATGTGAATAGTGTTATACGTTCAGTGAACCCTCATGTATCAATTCCATTGAAGATGAAGTATTCCAAAAATACGCTCTTGAATATGTTGAAGAAACAAATCAAGCAATTAAATTTATAAGCTCATTTATAAGCCATTTTTTGAAAACTTTCAAAAGCATATAACTTTTTTAATTTGTATCAAAATGAAAAATGTCATTAGGATAATTTGCAACATGTAGTAGAGAATTTATTGCCGAAAATATCTGGTTAACGAACTTGACCTTCATTCTAGGACCACTTAAATGTCTGAATAGAATAAAGAATAATCCAACGTATGAAACGATTGTTGATCCTGAAAGGGGCCGACTGTTTGTTGTTAAAAGTCGAAGATAGAATGATTAACCGCCGAATCCGTAGAGGGTACGTCCTTGGCGTTTCAGAGCATAGACGACGTCCATGGCAGTGACGGTCTTCCTTTTAGCGTGCTCGGTGTAGGTTACATCGTCACGGATGACATTTTCCAAGAAAACCTTCAGGACACCACGCGTTTCTTCATAGATCAAGCCAGAAATACGCTCGACACCACCGCGATGAGCCAGACGGTGAATAGCAGGCTTTTTGATTCCCTGGATGTTATCACAAAGAACCTTACGATGGCGCTTGGCCCCTCCTTTTCCCAAACCTTTTCCCCCTTTTCCGCGACCAGTTATTTTTATCAGCACGTACTAGGTCCAACAAAGGTAAACGAAGAATGATGGAACTGCTTTTTTTGCTTTCTAATAATCTTTATTAAATATGAATAAGGATTTGTACATAAGAAGTATTATTATATAATAAGGTCTAAGATGAATACTGAAGAGGCACCCATTTCTCGATGAAAAATTTTATCCTATTAGATAATGTATTTGATTTCGTTCACTATTCTAACTAATTATCACGATGGAATTAAATCTGTTATGATTATTGGGTAAAAATTTTGAAGAAAAAAAAGTGTCGAAATTTGAAAAAAGTCAAATTTATTTTTGATTTTCAAAAATTAGGGTCAAATTTGGACTTTTTTTAAAAATGGTTACGACCACTAAAAAGCTTGCGAAAAAATCTATCAAAAACATTTGTTTTTGATAGAAAATTTTTTTTTAAGCAATAGGAAAAAAGTTACAAATGTTTGAAAGTAAGGCTTTGCTTAAAAAATAAAAAAATTGTACCCCCTCCACTTTGATAAATAATTATCAAAATTAATTAATTTTCTGTGTGAGGCGTACTATCTAATAGGACTACAATTCGGCCAACTTTTAGCCCGATCGGACAACTTTCATTTTCGAGGTGGGTACACTTGAAAAATTTTGCCCGCTGTATCAGCCGTGATGGGGGTACCCTCAATGGCTTCGATGATGAATCGGGACTCTCTAAACCGTAAACAATCAGGTTCGTATGAACCATTTCTGTCGGAGTTTTGTCACAAAAAAATATTTTCTTTGTATTTTTGCCATTTTGATTTTATAATATCATAATGAACGTGAAAATGCTTGTGCTCGAAAATCAAACTTTATCAAAGTACTGAGTTATGAGTATGTACGTACATATAACAGGGTGGCCACTTTAATCGAAGAAAAAAATTCCCGCTCATTTCTCGGTTTACAAAAATTTTGCACGGTCAAAAAATTAACAAATTTGAACTCTGAAGCTAAACATTTTTCCATTTGAAGGAATGAAAAATAAAATACAAATTAAAGCACTCAAAATGGAACTCTTGAATTTTGAACTTTTTAAATTGAAGTTTAAGTTTTCGATTTCAAAAATTTTCTATTCGAATTATCAATAATTTAAACGTATAAAATGGAAGGTTTTAATACTTTTCAATGAAACAATTTTAATTGAAATGCAGATAAACTACAAAATTGAGAATTTCTAACTTTTATAAATTACAGAGTTCAAAGATTCCGATTAAATTCCAAACATATAAATCCACGATATCATTTTCAAGTCTCTAAATTAAAGAATCAATCAATGAACTTTAAATTTTTTAAATTATATTATTTTAAGCAATTTAAAGCTAAAAACATTGAAAATTGAATAATTAAAATTTTTGTAACTGAACATTTCGTAAATTAGAAGTTAAATTATTTTCGTTTCAAATAGTGAAAACATCCTTGAAAAGCTTCAAAATTTCATATCTTGAGAAATCTAAAAGATGTTTTAAATTTTTTAAAGTTAAAATTTTTTTCAAAAATTCTATAGGTGACCGTCCGCGAAGAAAGGGACCTAATGCGGAAAAAATAAATGTTTAGTTTTTCACACCAATCGATAGCTTTTTATTTGTTCTTTCATAATAAAAAATATTATTCCTATATCAGAAAAATTCGGATTGATATTGATCTGCAAAGTGAAATCCTCTTATGGAGTTCCTGTATTGGAACGCCTCTTCAATCGCTCCTCCTGTAAAATGTAGCTACCGCGCATTAGGTCCCTTTCTTCGCGGACGGTCACGTATATTTTAATAAATGTTAAATGCTAAATGTTTTTTATCAAAAATGTTCAGCTTTTGATTTTTAATTGTTCAAGTTTTCAAGACTACATTATCCACATAGACCACATTATCCCCATAGACCACATTATCCACATAGACCACATTATCCACATAGACCACATTATCCACATAGACCACATCATCCACATAGACTACATTATCACTTTTTTTTTAAGATTTCTTTTTCATAAATCCACAAATTTCAATCTTAATTCTTAAAAGAAATTTGCCAGCTCTCAGATCCTTGTACGTTCCCTCAGCGATACCATATTTTCGTAAAATAGGCTGTTTTGAGACACCTGTGTTCACTTCGTCGCAATACTGCCTGCTTTTTTCATACACCCCTGCGTTGTTGCGAAGTTGCTCCGCCGACCACGCAGCGCCTTTCTCTCGCCCCCTTACACTACCTTATCTGATCTATCGGAAACGGATGAAGTGGGACTGCGGTGTATATAAATGTAACAACCGAATTCGGAATTACTGCAATCTCTTCCGAAATCGAAACACGAAAGCATGTGGTTATCACATAACAGTCAATGGGGGTCAGAAGCCTTGAATATCGTTGTACCAACCACAAATATAGTTGGAGGCAATCTTACCCTTTATATGGTTGTTACGACTATATTGTTATACATACAACAGCATAGTTGTAATGTTAGTATAGTTACTTAGTATAGTTGTACTGTGAACCAGTACAACAGTAATGTTGTACTGCTTGTACAACTATACAACTTTTTTATTTGAATTGCAATTTTATATAATTCAATAGTCATTATTGCAAGATATAATTGCAGAGTTAACCTTTATTTCAAGATTTTCCTAATATTGAAATATGTAGTGAATATTTGTTTAACTACTGACTATGCACAATTTTCCATGTTTTGTTTATAATATATTATTATGGTCTGATAACTTTCATTGAATAAAATGTAATTATACATGTATTCATAGATAATTATAATATAATATAATATTATATATATAATTAAAAACTAAAGGTTAACAACCACCGCAGGGTCCCACTGGGAGCAACTGTCATCTAAAAAACAATTTTAGATTACAGGTGAAATGAAGAAATAGCGTACTTTGCAGAAGGGAGACTGTCGGGTATAGCAATACAATTGCTTCAAATATAAAGATCAATTCCTCCATGTTCTCACTTGCGGGGTGCAGTGTATGTGTAGCGGGCGTCAAGTTTTATGCAGCGGGCGTAAAGTTTCATGTTGGCCCGGCGGCGGAGTGCGCATGTGCGAGCCGCACTGGGCTGGAAGCGGCCAGATTACGCCTGCTTCACGTGCATGCAATGGCGCGTTTTCAAGGGGGGTCGGACAAAAAAGACATTTTTGAAAATGGTATGGCAACGACTAGATGGACGATATGCAATATATTTACTGTTTATGTACAATGCAAGGAAAAAATAATTTATTTTACTACACATGGAAAATAATAGTCAGACATTTAAAAAGTGGGCAAGATGACCTGGCAGATCTAGTCTTGATGACTTTTATGTTTAGCAAAGCTGTTTCCCCAGGGCCGGCAGAGCAACTCTGCGTGGTGTGGAATTTTAATAATAGCTATTATATAACATGTATATACAGTCGAGTTTGGATATAGAGTCTACATTCAAACTGGATTGTTGGATGCCGAATGTCTACATTGTAGACATTCGGCTTCCGCGGCGTCAAAACTATCGACAAGTTAAACGCAGTGAAAAACACGACTAACATAAACGAGAATTACCGCACAGCTTCTGCCGTCGGTGTGTCATGTTCATGTGTGAACTGTTTCTGCAACACTTGAAAAAAATGTTGATACACGATAAATGATCAAAGCAAACATAAATAATACTGTTTTGGTTTGCACATTATTAATATTATTTATATTTTAGTATATTATTTGAAGGGTCGGGGAACAAAAGGACCTATCTCACAAATTTTTCAAAATTGACTTTTACACATTTTTGGACTCCTCAACAAAACGCCGTTTCGAGGGTGCAAACTAAAAAAAAATTTTTTTTTTTTTTTAATTCATCAGTCAGTCAAGGTCCTAACCTACAGGGGTACCGAGCGAACGTTTTTCTGGCGTCCTGAAAAATTTGGAGAAACGGGTTTGGCCCTTTTGTTACCCGACTCTTTATTTATATTAGGTTTAAGAAATATTTGATCAACAATTTTGCAGTGCTGTATTTTACTATTCGCAATTGGGTTTCCCTACAAAAAAAGTAGTTTGAACGTGCCATCGATGTGCAAAAAAGCATATACCTGAAGTTTCGAACGTTCAAATGAACGAAATATTTTTCCCCATTTTGATTTTACGCATAAATATTGTTCCAAATGCAATTTAAAATATGAATTATAATTCTGTTTCAATAATAAATTATTTCCAATATAAATGAACAAACATTTGAGCATTTTTTTCTGGTTTACAAAGTCATCAGTAAGAATACCCCACACAATACACACGGTTCGCGCCGTCCCTGTTTTCCGTATAGCTTCTTGCAAGTTTTTTTCTCTTTAAATTATATGTTCTTAATTAAGTAAGGCTTATTCTGGAGGTTAAAAAGCCCATATGGCATTAACATACTCAATTATTTTAAAGTAGATGATAAATATGGCGATTTGTCAAAAATGGTGGATGACGAATTATTTGTTAAAGATTTGAGGCATGGATATATGTAATGTCGTAGGGAATTTTCTTCCAGACAAAATTAACAAACACACATTGAAACCTTATATTTTTTTAAATTAGGTAATATGAGATACAGAAAAAGTTTAAAAAAATAAAATGTATTAAATTAATATACAATAATCTCTCTTACTTTGCATTTTTTTCGTATATCACATGCCCTTCAAAGTGTTTAGAGTTGAATATAAAAATATAGAATCTAAATTTAACTTCTAAACTTAAAAATTTGATCACGTGACTATGTGGGCGGGATTTTTGAATTCCTTATTCTATGAATAGCCAATTGCCTTACAGAAACAATTAATATTGAGCAATTAATTAATTATTCGTCATTTCTCATCACTTTCCTAAACAAATTATTTAAAAATAATAATACACGTGTTTATTGTACTTTATAATCCTCAACGTTTTCGAGCATGCGGAACATGAGTAAGAGTACGACAACATGGTTTTAATTCACAAAAATTATATTACATTCTCTTTATACAAAGAAAATTAAAAATAAGGAAGATTGTATAAATTATTAAAGAAAATATAACATTTATTCTTCATTAACATGCATATTCACTTTTACTTTTATACGCTTCAAATTTATATCTTTCCATGAGATATTGGCTATCCTTGACTTATTTTTGTTTAGCATAATTTTAGAAAAAAATTTAACGATCAGGAACAGTGCTACAGATTTCAGGTCATAAGGTACACATAAGCATAATTAAAAAAATGAGGTTATATGATGCTCTATCCGAGGCCCGATCTCATGTAAATTACGTCATTTATGTACTATACGTGGAAAAACTCAAGTGACGGTCACTGCGCAACCCTGCCTATTTTAGACATTCAACCACGAAGTACTACAAGGAGACCGCACGCCTGTAGCGGACATGGTAGGAAACAGCCCACAACCGCGATCGCCTGTCCTCGGATTTTTATTTCTTCCCAGATGAGAGCGCCTCAAGTGCCCATCCACACATCACTACTTTACCACCGAGCAATTCACGCCTACCCCGAAAGGGAAACGGCTTAATGATATAATGAAATGTGAGGGCCAAAAGTAGGCGTCTGGCCATAACAGGGCTATACTACTAAGTCGCTGCTGAAAATAGCTACGGGGCAAGAACTAAAAAACCTGGCCAAAACTCAAAGAAGGAAGTTTTTTTCTTTTAACTTTTGAAGCTTTTCAAAGTTTTATGGGTCTTCGTAGCACCATTTAATAACATCAGTTCACTACAGAGTGCCTTGTAAACCCTGCATTACGATCTGAATCATAGCTGCGGCAAACGTAAAAGTGAACACAAGTCTATGCCAATAAAAGTGGTTTTTTTTTTCGAACGTGCAGTGTTTTTCAATGAATTTGCTTATCGGAACTCGGAAAATGGATTTATATCTTGAAGGTCTGTCCTCTAATTATACGACATCTTGCGTTTTGCCAACCGACACTTATAAAAGTCGAACAACTATTTATTATAATTAATATAATTATAATAAATTATATAATTAAATACAATTCATCATAATTTATTGTTGAACAATTATGCGAGATAGAATAAAAGGTAATTAAGAAGGAGCTAAGTAAAAACACTTGCTAGATCCAGTTGATTTTTTAACTGCAAAACTTTCAGCAGGCATCCAATGAAGAAATATGAAAATTTCATCTGCAGTTATCTGAAGCTGTAGTTTTCATGGAACTTTTCGCACCGGGCCTCAGATACTCTATAATGTCAAATTTAGGCGATATCAGAAATTTGTTTGGCAAAATGCCTGCCATATTGGATTCACCATTTTATTTTTGGCAAAATAGATATCAAATCCTTTATATTCTGACCATGCTTTGGGCTTGTTTCCCACTGTGAGCCGCAACATGAACGGCGAATCTCCACAGCTTACGGTTCACGAATGATTGCGTCCGTAATAGTGCTTCTCCAGCGTCCACGCCTGGATATTTCAGGAGTCACGGGACAATTCTTTATTGTTGTTGAAGTTGAAAAAAATTTACTTTAATTCAAATTTAAAATAAAATTAAAACATGAAGAGATTTGACACACCTTACTGTTATTTGGTTTGAAGTAGCTAGCAGATTTCGTCACAAAATAAAAAACTTTAAATACATATTTTGTTATGGACTAGATTCTTCTATTCTTAAAAAATACACTAAACTTGCAATTACATGAAACTAATTAAAATTTTCAATTTATATTTACGACCCCTGCGTTCTGCGCCTAGTGCGCAGGCATCGACGGCACCATACTAGTTACGGCTTTGGAAGCAGTTTAGTTGAAAATTCTGCTTCCTCCTCGCGGGTCTACAGCCCTATTGTTTTATTGTTTTCGCGCGGCTTTATTTACGATTATTAACACTGCATGGGTCTTTTTATGCGCTACGTTAAAATGAGAAGAAAACCTTAAATCGTCTGGAGTGTCTTAATCACTCATCGTTCCAAATTAATCTTTTATAATCTCTGTTCCTTGTCGACGAATTTTAACTCGCTGAAGAATGGTATGGACATGGAAATTTTATATTATATAAAAGAAAAAAAGTTGAAATAACCTCAAAATATCTTCTAAATAGGGGATTTTAACGTGGTTTCGATAAAAATTACAGGTTTATACAGCATACTATCCATAGGAAGAGAGTTTCAACTGACTCATTTACAAGACATATTGTCTTTACAAGACATATTGTCTTTACAAGACATATTGTGCGACTGTCTGGTTCGTTATCAGTCATGTTCAGTAGATACTCTGAATAAGTCAGGTCCATTCAAAAGCTGCGTGAATGCGTGTTACGCACTAGGCTTGTCAGGTGCAATGGATTTCATATCAGGTAAACTTAATTTGATCGCGTGAACGAACACAGGCTGATATTGTTAATTTTTGCGAGTTATGTAACATGTCTCTTCTGAAAATCGATATTTTACACTACAGTAGGATGGCGATTTAAAATCTGTACAACTTTCTTAAATATAAAATTTTTGCCAGTGTATAGATTATAAATGATAGGCTAAATGTATTATCAAAAGCACGACTGAAAAGCCGATGTTGTATTGAATTTTATTTGTTTTGATTCAAGATTTTTTTTCCAGAATCTCCTTCTCATAATCTTCAACTTTTTGAAGTGTTTTATGTACCTTTTCAGAAACGCTCAGCGTCAGATTCTCAGAACCCTGTTGAGTCCTGATTTCGTAAATTTCATCCGGAATGCAATAAAATAAATATGAGAAAATACATCACGTGAAATTATGAGCAGGTATTTTTAAACTTGAAGAATTATCAAAGTAAAAAATTTATATTATTCATAAAAATTTATATAGATATATTCTTCAGTCGTTCATTTTCCATTCAAAAAACCTATGCTCTTAAAATATTGCCGGCTTTTATCTTAATTGTGTTAATTAACAAACAAAATAAATCAGAATTTATTATAGACGCTTTTTATAAATAATGTGATCAAGGGAAACGTATATTAATTTTCTCCGCAGAGAAAAAACTATATATATATATAATTAAAAACTAAAGGTTAACAACCACCGCAGGGTCCCACTGGGAGTAACTGTCATCTAAAGTGATACACGTGCGCATAGGAGATTGCTAACTCGTGTGATTGCATCATTCGCCTGCGGCTCGAAGCATGAGTCGGTGATTAGCCCACGAGCGAAGCGAGTGTGAAAACGTAGACAATCACCTATTTTGTGCACTTGTGTCACAAATAACTATTATATCCACAGAAATATCCAACAACCCTCAAGAGCTACCCGCACCACATTTAACGAACCCCGTCTCGATTGCCAAAAAAATTTTTAATTGATAATAATAACAAGACATGCATTTCCAAGACTGTAGTAAATATCATTATAACCACAGAAATATCTTACAACCCTCAAGAACTACCCGCAACACATTTAACGAACCCCGTCTCGATTGCCTTCCCCTAAAATCGCCAAAAAAATTTTAAATCAATGGTAATCACATGACAAGCATTTGCAAGACTGTAGTTAATATCTTTATATCCACACAAAAATTTAACAACCCTCAAGAACTACCCCCCCCTCCACATTTAATGAACCCTGTCTCGATTGCCTTCCTCTAAAATCTCCAAAAAAATAATAAATTGATAAAAATCACATGACAAGCATTTCCAAGACTGTATTAAATATCCTTATAATCACAAAAATATCTAGCAGCCCTCAGGAACTACCCCCACCACTTTTAACGAACCCCGTCTTGCTTGCTTTCCTCTAAAATTGCAAAAAAAAATTAAAATCGATAATAATCACAAGACACGCATTTCCAAGGCTGTAGTAAATATCCTTATAACCACAAAAATATCCAACAACCCTCAAGAACAAGCCCCACCACATTCAACGAACCTCGTCTCGATTGCCTTCCTCTAAAATTTCAAAAAAACTTTAATTTGATAATATTAACAAGGCACGCATTTCCAAGACTGTAGTGAATAGCCTTATCACCACAGAAATATCCAAAAACCCTCGAGAACAACTCCCGATTTTAGAGGAAGGCAATCAAGACGGAGTTCGTTAAATGTGGTGGTGGTAGTTCTTGCGGGTTGTTGGATATTTCTGTGGTTATAAGAATATTTACAACAGTCTTGGAAATGCGTGTTTTATGGTTATTATCAATTAAATTTTTTTTTTGCCATTTTAGAGGAAGGCAATCAAGACGGGGTTCGTTAAATGTGGTAGGGGTAGTTCTTAAGAGTTGTTGGATACTTTTGTCGATATAAAGATATTCACTACAGTCTTGGAAATGCGTTTCTTGTGATTCTTATTTGTTTAAAGTTTTTTTTTCGATTTTAGATAAAGGCAGTCGAGACGGGGTTCGTTAGAAGCGGTAGGGGTAGTTTTTAAGGGTTGTTGAATATTGTTGCGGCAAAAATAATATTAGTTATAGTTTTGGAAATCAGTTTGTTGTGTTTATTATTATTTTTTAATTTTTTTAGGTTTCAGTTGAAGGCAACGTAGACGGTGTTCTTTAAATGTGCTATAATAGGGGTAGTTTTGGAAACCGGAATAATACGTATTGCCTAGTTTCCTCTAAAATGCACGGCATTTCGTCTCCTTGAGATTCTGCGACTTGACGTGTACAATCTGCTCGATTTGAAATAGATTTTATACCAACTATATTGTTCAATATTCGTCTTTTTTGGTTGAATCCAACTAGTTGATAATTCTTTTTTGTATGGTTGAAAACTAGTTTTTCGATTTGAAAATTTAACTATTTTATTGTTGGTTCCGAACCACTTTTTTTTAGTTAAAAATTCATTTATTTGGTTAAAAATTTATGAATTTACGGAAAATTTGTCTTACGGTAAAAAATTCAAATATTTTGTTGAAACTTCAAATATTTTGTTAAATTCATCTTAGCTGTTCGAAAACTCAACTGCTTTGTAGAAAATTCGTTCTTTTTCATTGAAAGTTCATGTTTTATATTAGAAAAGTCATATTTCTTAGTTTAAAATTCATCTCTTTTGGCTTAGGATGAACTTTTTTGTCGAAAATTCAACTTTTCTGGTTGCAAATTTACCTGTCGTCTAAAAAATGTATCTTTTCAGACTTGAAAATTCAAGTGTTTGGTTTTCAATGCAAATTCTAAACTTTTTTAGTCCATTCCCATATTATTTCCCAGGGCCAAATATGAAACTCGCATTCGGGAGAGTTATAATGTAACATCATTCATTAAAAGTGGTGTCACGCATAGAAGCTGATGAAATATATTGTTTCAATTCTAAATTATTATAACGGTGTGATAAGTATTCAGATCATACAATGCGCTGGCAGAGTAAAGCAAAAAAAGCATGTTGTAAAAATCCTCATAGGTTATGTTCTGTTGTATTTGGAAGACTTAAAATATTCATATATTGTCAAAAATGATCAAAATTACTGTTGTTAATTGTTGGTTCAGAGGAAGTAATTTAGTTTTAGGAGTTTTAGTGTTTTATTAGTATTGGGAACTAATTTTAAAAGCAAGTCAAGTGCGGTGCTTGTTGGTTCGGTAACGAAAGAGAAAAAAAGCTTTGCCAGTGCATATACTTTATTGTTATTATATCATTAAGCCGTTTCCCTTACGATGTAGGCGTGAATTGCTCGGTTGGAAAGTAGTGATGTGTGGATGGGTATATAGGTGAAGGGTAGATAGGTATATAGGTTTCTCCCTTGAAATTAAAATCTGTGCTATTCAGACATAACCGAAGTCCTTCTTCAAAATCTTCCCACGGAATTTTTATCTTTTCGCGAATTTTATTCCATCTGCTACGAAACAATACACTTATGCCAACGAATAATCCAATCATCAAAACATTTGTTAAACGCATTTGCCGGAATCGACTTATGTTCTCGCCGCGAATTCTCCTTCATGTCTTCTATCGACTGAAAAAGGGTGCCTTGAAGTGGTAATTTGAGTTTTGGAAAGAGAGAAAAGTCGGCCGAAGCCATATCGGGCGAATACGGTGGTTGTTTGATGATGTTCGTTGAGTTTTTGTCCAGAAATTCGTTCACAATGATAGCCTTGTGAGATAGTGTGTTATCATTCTTTCGGAACTAGTCGAGCAGCAACGCGTTTCATGCCAAACAATCTTTTAAAATGGTACGAATTGATTCGTGAGACATAGAAAGTTCAGCGGCTATCTCTCTCAAACTAAAATGACGATGTTCAGTCACCATTTCCTTCACTTTAGCGATGTTAACTTCAGTTGGAGGCGTTGATGGCAGACCAGAGCGAGGCAAATCTTCCACCACATATCGACCGCTTTTGAATGCACTGCACCACTCATATGCACGTGTTTTTGATAAAGTCGATTCACCGTAAGTCTTCTGTAACATTTTCAGAGATTCTGCACACGAAATTCGATTTTGCAATTCAAAATTTGAGACAAATTCATTGTTCCATATTCTTATTAATTGGAAAAATCGCAAAACACTCTTGAATTAGACTGACAACATCTAGCACTGTAAACAAACTAATTGAGAGATCGCGCTCGAACTGAACATCAGTACAGAGGACAGTATTGCCAACTTAGCCTCAACAAGGTTTGTAACAACCTCTTTAAGCGGACTTTTTGAATGATCAATTCCCGGTACTTTTTTGACAGAATGCATATACGCGATTGAAACCCTAAAAAGCTTTAAATTTTGTATTTAAATTCATCAGAATGTATACCATTTATTATATTTTGATTCCTAAATCATCCCCCATCTTTCTAATAATTGTCTTTCCCTCTCCCTTTTGCCACTTCTTCATAGTTTACTCCAGTCCTGTCTTCTATACCTCTAGCCTTGAAGAACTCCCTCCTTTCTTCTTCTCATGCCATTAATTCCATCTCCCACCCTCTCCTTTCTTTTACCTTCATCAAACACTTTTTCGCAAACTCCTCTCCCTTTGCCTACCACAGCTTCGTCTCTAAATTCCATGTCCTCTTTCCCGCTCTAGTGCTTAATGTATCCCTTTGTGCTTCTCCTCTCACCATATATCCCAGCGTCCTCCAGTCTACCCCTAGCTCCACCTTATATACCTTTTTTGTAAATACACAATCTCTTGCCTTTCTTTCCATCCCCATATTTCGGCTCCATAACCTAATACAGACCATACCAGCGTATCAAATAACCACATTCTTCTTCTCCAATTTTTTTGAACTTCTTTTTCCTATTCACCATATCTATTTCTTTACCCCTGCTACTTTTTTATCCTTTCTCTTATATGAGCTCTATGATCTCCATTTGTTTGCAAGGTATATCCCAGATACTTGAACTCTTTAATCTCTTCTAATTTTATTCCCTTCCATGTCCCCGTCCATTCTTTCTTTCTTCCCCCTCCTTTTCTAAACCTCATTATTTTTGTATTTTATACATTCAAATTTAACTTGTTCTCATCTAAGTATTTCTCTAATCCAGTAATTAAGCCCGCCATCCCTTCTTCATCATCTGCCATCAACACTATATTGTCCGCGTATGTCAGTGTAATATCTTTTCGTTCCCTATCCTAACTCTTCCCCACCCTTTTCTCTTAATTTCTCTTCCAAGTCTGATATTAATATATTAAATAAAAGTGGACTCAGAGGACACCCTTGCCTTACTCCTCTCACCAACCAGAACCTATCTCTCACTTGCACTCCTGCTTTATGAGAAATTTGGCGCAATGGAATGTACTAGTCATGAGCAAAAAGGAAAAATAAACAAGGCAGAGCAATGGGAGGAATGGTGATGGGAGTAAGGAACGAATGTATAACAGTTAATGATAAGAAAGAGAGGAAAGAGCAAAAAGAAGGAATAATGGTAGAAAATGTAATTATGGGAGAAAAGAAGTGGAAGATAGTCGGGTTTATGTGAGCGGTGATATTTAGGAGAAATCATAGGAGATTAGGGAACTGATGGAAGAAAATAAGCAAGAGATTAGGCTCATAATAGAAGCAGATTTTGATGCGAGAATAGGGGATAAAGGAGGAAAGGAATGGGATGGTGAGCGAGAAAGAAAAGCCAAAGACAAGATACTGAATGGGGAGGGAAAGAAATTGTTAAGGAGACTAGGTGGAATGGGATGGTTTATTCTAAACGGAAATATAGAGGGGGATGAGGAATGGGAATATACACGTCCATGAGGAAAGAGGGGAACGGTAATTGATTATGTGGCAGTGGACAACGAGGTAAGACAGAAGGTTAAGAAACTAGAGGTAGAGAATTATATAGATTCGGATCACTTTCCCATAATAGTGACAGTAGAGGGAGAAATGAGTATTAACAATAAGGCTAAAAGTGTAATTTCTACAAAAAAAAGTATCCTGACCAGTACCCGGTCGGCTCCCGACCATGAAATATAACCAGGGTTGGCCCGGTCGGTAACCGGCCGGCTCCTGACCATGAAATATAACCAGGGTTGGCCCGGCCAGTAACCGGGCGGCTCCCGACCATGAAATCCAACCAGGGGTAGCCCGGCCGGGATCCGACCAGGAACCTTGTTGTAGTAGGGCCAACCGGGGCAATTTCTGCACGGAAAAAGTAACACATGATTTTTTTTCAGAATTTATAAAAAAATGTTACTTTCATATGAAAAAGGCCTTTATGTTCGGTTGTTTTTAAGGGCCCTTTTCATATATTATTCTTGTATTTATATATTTGTATATGATATTTTTAAAGTAAAATATTAAATTATGATTTTTTTTAGTTCTTAAGAATCTAGGCTTCGCCCATAAAGGAAATGATGTTTTTTTGGCCAATTTTGACACCCTCTTCCCTTCTGAAACGTCAAAAGTCACTCCAGGCGAATACAAAAGTATGAGTTATGACTGGACTAGAATAATTTGCAGAAAAAAAAGAATCTTCATATTAAAAAATATGTATTGTGGTATCAAAGACACGCAAAAACATGACTCAAATACCGGTTACTCAATTTCAATATTCTTCTTCTGAATTACCAAATCGATCAATCACTACTCTAGCCTAAAAAAACGTACCTAAAATTTCCACTAGCCAATCCTGGGTAAAGAAATGATATCGAGCCCACAAATTTCGATTAAAAAACAAAGTTCTATTCAGTACGAAATGCCGCAAACCACTTCAACAAACACTATAAATAATTAAACATTACAAAAACAACCTCTTATACGGCAATCGATGAGTGATAAATTCAAAAATGTTTACAAACCAATTAGGTATTTTCACTTCATCCACCTGCTAACTCCACTTCGTTGAGTGCTGAGGGGAAAACAATGGACCAAATGCATGGGATTCGGTCCATTTTTGCCCTATTTTGCTATTATGTTCGTAAAAACTAACTTTTTCTATATGAATGTATTTGAAAATTAGTTTGTATTTTTCAAGAATCATTTAATGAAATAATAAAATGATAATAATTATCCTTTATTACGATAAAGTGACCATATTTGAAAGTCTCAAATACAGGACGCTCACAATAGGAAAGGGGGAGAGGATGAGATTCAGTATTTTTACACTAAGAAAGTCTTGAGTCATTAAAGACATTTATTTAAATACATATTACGTGTAATTTTCTTACGAATGAACTTTTCGCAAAATCTTATTATTTTTAATATTGTTATGAAAATCTTCGCAGGAACTCTTCATATTGTATTTAACAAAAAGTACCGATCTCAACGTTCCAAATGTCAGTTGAGTTTTTTCCGTTTTCCATATTTTATTTATCCCAGAAAAAAACACGCTCCGTAGGAGCATTAGTTCCTGGAAGGCACAAGCAGTACTCTACAATTTTCTTAAGATTCGCGTAGGGTACATTTTGGATGCGAAAATGTCTAAATATCTCAACCCATCTTTGTTAAATGGAAGTTTTATTGTCATTCTATTGTGTCCATTTTTCTTGGACAACGAATTCTTTCAAGTAAGTAACCTCATCAAACAGATAGTTTTCATGAAGTTCATTAGAACGAAAGTATGATATAAATTCTTGGTATGTGTTAGAGACTTCTTCCCACGTAACAATTTGGTTAAGAGATACTCACTTTAAACGGTTGCCAATTTGAAAATCTTTGTCCCAACTTCCTATATATTTAAGACAATTCGCGTACAAATTTTTCACGTGTGCTTTGAACCATGCTTTATTTATAAGGCCGTTTTCAGTTGAGGCAGAGAGCTGCTGTCTAATTGATAGTGGAATGAAAACGCTTTCCATTCTTTTCTCAAGTTTCTGTTTCAAATTTTCAATCAAACAAGAAGTTTCCATAATTGTTATAGTCTTACCTTCAATTAATTTTGGAAATTTTTCCAAAGATAGGAAGTAAGACTTTAAAGCAGAAAAAATGCTTCAAATTCCTTCAATAGCTGGTTAAAGAGCTAACCACCGCGTTTTGCTATATCCTAATAGTTTTTTGTACTCAATTTCGGCTTCAATATAAAATTCCTTCAGTGATTCTACTCTAACAGTATAGATGTAAAAGTGAGAGTAACTTTTAATTATTAGTAGCTCAATATCAATTGAAAAAACGTCTGCTGCTGTTTGAATGGAATTATGCACAATATGTGCTGAGCATCAAACGCCTATAATATTGTGTCCTAATTGTTCTTTCAATTTGAAAAATATGTTATTTTGGCCCTTTCTCAATATACCACCAAAATTTTTGTTGTAGTTGTCAGCGCAATAGGCAACTACCTTGTCTTTTAGCTCATTTTCAATTAATATATCCATAAAAGAATTCGTAATTATTTCAGAAGTTTCTCCAGGAAGAGAAACGAAATATAAAATTCTGATTTCAATTCCTGAATTTGAATTGTAGTGCCGAGCAAGTGTAGGAAATAGTTTTAAATCTTTATGATTTGATGCGTCAGTATATATAGAAACACAAGATGTAGACTCTAAATTATTTTTCAGCTGCTCTGCCGCATAACTTCTGAAGAAGATGCGAAGTTTGCTCATATCAAAATGAGTCCTGAAGACTCTACAAATGTTCTGAACTCTTTCATTCTAGTCATGATAAGCATAATGAGCACATTAACAAATACTTCAGAAATAGCAAACTTCAGAGAAAATACTAAGAAACTCACAAACCTTATGTCGGAGAATTTTAAAAGGAAATCAGAAAACTCAATTAAATCAGACAGAATATTAAATGCAAAATTTAATGCGGTAGTAACAAGGGGAGAAATGCGAAATCAAGAAACTCCAGGAAAATCTGGTAATCAAGCAACTCAAGACACTCAATAAAATCAAAGTAATCAAGAAACTCAAGAAAAATCCAGAAATCAAGAAACTCAAGAAATTCGAGGAGAAAAAATCGAAGTTGAAGAAAAGAAGAAACGCGGAAGACCAAGGGTAAATCAACAAATAAAAGTCTAGACTTATCTGAAAAAGAATCAGACCCAGAATTTTCAGGAAGAAATGACAGGCACAAACATTTAAAAGGAAATTTAAGCAGCACCGACAAATCCAGTGACGAGAAAAATCAAGATTATCGCGAAGAAAATCCTTTCAAAAATAAAAATGGTAATATAGAGGAAAACGAATTCGAAGATTTTTCCAGTGGCATTGAAGAAGCAAATTTTTTCAGATGTACAGGATGAATTAGAAATTTTGGTGAAGAAACTCGGTTAGATAATAAAGAAAAACATCCCCCGGAGAAACACCCCCTTTTAGATCACCCATTTCCGGAGGCGCCACAAGATTAAAAAAATATAGTAGAGTGCAGAGATCAGTTAAGAATGCGTCAAGACAACTATGCTTATTTTATATCAACAAACGGAACCCCAAAGGATAACGGATCCCGAAGCCTAGCGATAAAGAATTAATTACATCAATTTTAAAATCTTTCTGTAGGAATAGCAAGGGAAATCAAAAAGGGCAGTTTTTATCACATTGCTGCCTATTGAGTCTAAATCTGGAGGAAATCTTGCGGAAATACTTATTAATATTAAACAGTCCATTCAATCATTGAAAACTCTAGCTGAAAAACTAAAATTACGTTTAATTAGTATCGCGAAAACTTTTCAGATAGCGCAGATCGACTGGCAAGAAGTTTTGAGCATTTTTAAAGCTTCTTTTGTAGATTCTTGGGCTAAAATTATAATCTGCAACAATATTATTCAATATGCCGATAATGAGCAACGAAAATCTTTGATAGAAGAAGCTCACTCATCAGCTTTAGGTGGACATAAAGGGATCACAAAAACATATAACCGTATTCGTCATGGACATCCTATGGTGATTACTGATACACGACGTGCCGCTTTTGAAAAAATTTCAATGGATATAGTTGGCCCATTACGAATAACAACAGCAGGTAATGAATGCATCCTGGCTATTCAAGATAATCTTACAAAATATGCTTTAGCTATACCTCTGCCCAACCAACAAGCAATACAATAGCAGACGCATTTGTTAATAAGTTTATCTGTATTTTTTGATCACCAAAGGGAGTTCTAACTGACCAAGGAACACATTTTTTGAGTAATCTTATGAAACGTTTAGCAAAGCATTTCCGAATAAGACAGTGTAGGACGACGGCCTTCCATCCTCAATCTAATGGATCATTCGAAAGGTCACACCATGTTTTAGCTGAATATCTGAAACAATTTGTCAGTAAAAATGCTCAGTGGGATGATTGGCTTGAATTAGCCACTTTTTCCTACAAGAAAAGCATTCTCGAAGGCACAAAATGTACCCCATACGAACTCGTTTTCGGTCGACTCGCAAGACAACCTTCCAGCGAACCACCCCTTTCACACGAAAAACCGGAAACCTATGGCGATTATTTAATAAATTAGGTAACAAAACTTCACGATGTTCAATCATTTGCAAGGAAAAACCTTATTGAGGTTAAGGAAAAATCAAAGTTTTATTATGATCAGAAAATTAATCCGCAAAACTTCAAAGTAGGAGATAGTGTTTTCTTGTTAAAAGGTGCAAAGCCTAACAAACTAGCAGATCAATATACAGGACCACACGAAGTCCTACAAATTTTAGCTAAAGGAAACGTGAGGATTAAGATAAAAAAGTCCTCTAAAGTGGTTCATATGAATCGACTTAGGCTCTCTCACATTAAGCCAATCGAATAAATAGGCAATATCTACTCAAACAAATAATTATGCAAATAGTAAATAAATAATATAAATTTCTAACCGGATACCCTCCTGTTCACAGGGATGGGGACCGGAATCGCACATTTAACCTTATTTATCATTCTGATGATACCGATGACAGTATTAGCCATCGTGGGATATGATTGTGGTTCGAACAGATCAAACATAACCACTATATCCTTACTGGAAGTAGGAGATTGAGAATCAACTCAACCGAAGGTAGATACATCTGATACCTATATCCAATTATTACAATTCAGTGGTACCACCACAACACAAGTATTACAATGTAAAATCGAAAGTAAACGAACAATTTATTATTGTGGAGCATACTCCCATATTTCAGTAGTAACAAATAGTGAAGCAGAATTCCTAAAAGAAATTTCACACGAAACATGTAAGTCAATTCATGAACAACTGACTTAAACATGATAAGTCCTAGATTTGATTTCTGTTTATTTAAAAAGTTTAATTTCCGTTTATTTTTCTCAGACAAATTAAAGCCATTCTCATGAAATAGTCGGTGCTATACAATGAAAATTATCTAAAAAACGCTCAAATTGATAAGAAGGAATGAAACTTGGTGTGTGTGTATGTGTTCTATTTGACCCAAAAAAAGTTTTAGCGTAAGTTGCCAAAGAATGTTTTAAAATTTTGTTTCCAAACAAAAGGGGCATTTTTATTTGAAAATTCGGTATTTTTTACAGCAATGAAGGTAATTGACTTTTTTTTCATTCTTTTCGAGATGTTGATGGAGATATTGTGGAGATTCTTTCTTTCGGAAATGTTCCAAATCCGGAAAAAATAATAAAAAATTAACAAAATGGCGGCTTTATTTCTGAACATACAAAATGTGAAGTTTTCTCGAAAAATACGCGATAAACGGGGGAAAAATCCACGCAAAAATTGTTGTCTTTAAAGAGTCCTACCGAAATTTCTTTTTCTATTTTTCGATGTTCTGAATCGATTTTTAAGGACCTTCAAAAATGAGTATTTTGACTCAAAAAACGTACTCCAGAAACGTAATCAGAAAACGATTCAACATATCTAAAAATGAAATACGAACTTTATTTAGTTCGATTGTAGGAGAACAATTTTTAATCGGGACTTTTTCCCGTTTCTAGAATATTTTTAGAAAAAAAATTCTTTTTTTTTATTTTCAGAAAAGTAGCCGCTATTTTGTTAATGAATGAGTTTAGTTTCTTCAAATCTCTTTCGTATCGAGATCACATATTCGAAATTTGGAAACAAATTCTTAAAAATCTTAAAAATTATCAAAATGGCGGCCTTTTTTAATAATAAATTTTTTTGAAAATTTTAGATTGGAATTGGGATATTTTAAATATGCTAGATACGGAAAAAAGTTCAAAAATAAAAATATACACTTTTAAAGGTACTGAAAAAACGGTTCAAAATTTTTTCCAACAATTTTTTCTAAGAATTAAAATATGTATTAATATGTATTCACTGTATGTATTTTACAAATTAAACTCACTTTAATTGAAAAAAAAATCTTTTCAATCCAATAAAATGCCTCACCATGTCTGAAATCAAATCTGGCTATCGCGAAGGCCGCCAGTGCAGTAGCAATACTGGTAGTCTGCACTGAATATCATTATCATTTCTGTCTCATGCCATTACATCGCCAATACTGGTGCCCAGTACTCCTCCGGCTTCTTCGACAGTACTCATTTGCCGTACTGTACTAATACTTACTTCCAGTACTTAACTAGTACTTATATCCACGACTGCCCCAGTGCTAAATCACAGTACTTATAGTAATTACTGCGCCAATACTGATGTCCAGTACAGTATTTTAGTACAGTCCTGAAGTTCGCAATCAGTACTGAACAACGTTATCATCCCAAGATTACGCTACATCAACGCCAGTATTGGGCTACCATTACCACGCCAATGCTGTTGAAGTCTGGCCAGTACTAACCCAATGCTGCGCCAGTTGTAAATTTCCCATTGGGTACTTGCTTAGTCGGTCTTAATATCTGAACAGGTGTAAGAACCACTGAATGCTTTACTAATAAAAAGGTGGTAGTCCCAACTATTCATTTTTCTCAGTGCACTTAGAATTTTTTATGGTATGGAAGGCTGACCAGTGCCAGATCTGGCCCAGATTACACTGTCAAGATTAAATGATCTAGAAGACGCCAGATCTGGGCCAAATCCGACGTCAGACTCCCAGAAGATGTTTCCAAACGGATATTCTTAGATACATTATTTTGAATGCCAAATTCATGATAATATATTTTATTATAAGGCCGAATTCATTTCCATTCGGGCAGGCTGTGCAAGCACAAGTCACAGAATCGTTTCAACACGAAATATGTTGGTTTTCAATGGATTTTAGACGACACGTATTTCACCGATTTTATGAAATAATTTTTTTGACAAAGTTATGAGTATTTGAATTTAAAAAATCTGCCCGCCTTGCGGGCATATTCTCATCGCGCGCTTTGCGCGCGGCTCGCTTCGCTCGCAAGTTTGAGCGCGCCTAGGGCGCGCACCTGTTAAATCTCGCGCTTCGCGCTCGATAATGTGTTCACCTCGCGCTACGCGCTCGGACACATTTGCTTGACGCTTGAAGCTCGGTTCCTCTAGGTTTTCGCACTTCGTGTACTCGCTATTGCGCGCTTCGCCGTCAAATACTCTCTTAATAAGCTTCATCGTTATGACCTGCTTTTGTTTTAATTATACCAATTTTACATGAAAAGAAGAACTGATTTACCTAAGGTTCTATCGACCTTAAGGAATACATTCTCATCAAGACACTCGCACTTCGCGCTCGATATTTGGTTTACAAATTCTGTAAACCTCGCGCTCCACGCTCGTTTCTGTTCATCGTATAATAGAAACCCAAAAGTTTGAGCGCGCTTACGTAACGACCATATGTTATGTTGTATGTACTTCAGATAAAAATGACTAATAGATTTAATACTTTCACGATGATTCATTATGATAAATTTAAATTTAAAGCTTTTTCGGGTTTCAATCGTGTGCCAGAAATACATAAATAATTATTCCAGTAATTATTTATGTATTTCTATTTGTTTTTCTATTGGGTTTTTTCAATTTATAAAGTTTTTTAATTAAGTTATCTACAAATCATCTGGATATATCCTCAAGCATCTATTATCTTGTCATGAAAACCTGCAGGCTCGTTTGATGGCGCGACCGTCGAATATACGCCTGCACTCCTAAAGCGTTGAGTGACCACAGCCTGGACAGGAACCTGTACAGGATCCTGAGCAGGTGGGACACTCGCAAAAATATCTCTAAAGGATCCTGTGCTACTTTTATTCCGCATGAATGTTACTGTACAGGAACCTGTAAAGGATCCTGTCTACTTTTTCTTAAGCATGATGATACTGAGGACCTTTAACGGGTCCTTCACTGCGAGAGCATTGGATGATTCAAATCGAAGGCTAAAACCGAAGATGGATCAAAAGACCAAAAGCCGCTTGTATCAACTGAACAAAAAAATTGGATGGGCAAGACAGAATGCATCCCGTATTCAGTGTGTGACATTGTTGACAAAATACGGGTGTTATCTGATGCAAGGAAGAGGATACAGAAGAGGGAGAGATGAATCAGAGAGAATCAACAGTTTCTAACTGAGTGATCTCGCCTCTTCAGTGATCATCCTGTTTCTGTCAAAAATCCACCCAAGCCCAATGAGGTAGAGAATTTTTGGAGAGAGATGTACAAGATCCCAAAAACACTGAAGTTAAAAGAAGACACTGAAAATGTAATCCGCTTCAAGGAGTTTTATGACAACCTATAGCATCTTATAAGGAATGTTGACCAATCACAGCCGAAGAGGTGAAAAAAGCACTTAGAGGCACGAAGAACTTTTCCGCTGTAGGACCAGATGGTACCAAGAACTTTTGGTGGAAGAAGTTTACTTCTACACACCATCATTTGGCCCGCATATTCACCTCATATTTTAAGTCGGAAACGCTCATTCCGCAGTGGTTGGTATTAGGACTACCTATACTCCTACCGAAAAAGGCAACTTGTCCAACCCAGAGAATTACAAGTCAATAAATTGTTTGAACACTCTGTATAAGATCTTTACAGCTATCCTGAATAACAGGATTGTCCGAAGAATTGAGCCTGTGTGGCGAGAGATGTTCGAACAACGTGCCTCGAAAAAAGGTATAGCAGGCTGTCGAGAGAACCTGCCAATTGACAGGTGTGTCTGTAGAGACGCTGCAGCCTATCAAAGCGTCCTGTCAATGGCCTGGATTGACTACCGGAAAGATTTCGATTCAACCTCTCATAGACTTATCATCTGCCTGATGGAAAGCTTGAAGGTGCATCCACACATAGTGAGAGGCATAGAGAGATTGATGCCCCTTGGGAAAACTACATTTCCTATCTCCTGTTGAAATTGTCATGTGACAACGAACAACGTCACCTTCCAGAGGGGCGTCTTTAAGGGCGATACGATTTGCCCTTTGCTTTTTTGCATAACACTTCTGCCTCTATCACTCGCACTACGAAATTGTTCTGGATACCTCTGTGGTGACACTAACCATCGCGAGCATATGGTGACTCATGTATTTTAGATGAATGACCTGAAGATATATGCCTCTGGTAAAAGCACATTTCAAACTGCTATGAATATCGTCAAGAAGTACACAGGAGAGATTGGGATGGACTTTGGATTGGATAAATGTTCCAAAATTCATCTGAAGAAAGGAAAGATCGTTGGCGTTCCCAAGGACCCTGAGTTTGTGGATATAAGTGTTATTAGACATTTTAACACTGGAGAGACCTATTTATACCTGGGCGTGCCTCAAAGCTGCATTCAGGACGTAACATCAGTAAATGAGCCTCTCCGAAGCAAATACAAGCATCTTCTGCTACAGATTTGGTCTTCCAATCTGTCACTACACGTAAGACCGAATTATTTTGAGTACAGCTTACATCGTTGCAAATGGAAGAGATCCTCTCCTAAAGATGGTCAGGAACCACGGGATGATTGGCAAAGGAGCGTTACTTTGCAAAGCCGCGGAGCAAGCGGCCGAGACCCTTGGCCTGAATTTTAACATCAGAAGTGAGAAAAGTGCATTACTACATCTAGATGCTTCACTTCTGAAAGCCTGAGTGAAGAAAGCAGAAGTTCAGAAATTCCATCAAGAGCTACTCGACAAGAAAATGTACGGACATTTTCACAGGAATGAAGAAAAACAGTCCTTGTCGAAGGAGCAAACTTTTGCTTTCCTCAGATCATCAGGGCTTAATTAAGGTACAGAGGGGTTTTATTTTCGAATGCCAGGACGGTGTCATTTCCACCTTAGCATACCGTGACCGCATTTTACGTCAAGAAGTTCCCAGCGATAGGTGCAGAGCGTGTCATGCACACGCTGAGTACCTAGAATGCATACTATCGCGGTGTCCCACCCACGCAGGAACGACGTATATCTACGGACATAATGCGGCCATAAGAGTGCTTTATTACCATCTTTGTCGCTCTTACGGTGTTGCCCGCGATCCTGCACTGCCGAACGGTCCAAAGGAGATAGAGTCAATTGTCCAAAACGAGAAGTGCCAAATTTTCTGGAACTACGATTTTCGGGCAGCAGTCTCCGTTGTTTTATTCTTCTTATACTTGGAAATTATTTTTCTAATTTTTTTCTGACTTATTGGGGTAATAATTTTTGATAGTGGAGGATAAGAGAAGAGGGACTTAAGTTGTGTCTAACTAGAAAATGTATATTCCAAATTTGGTTGTTCTTGAAATATCGCATATTTTTCCGCCTCCGATACATAACAATTCTTTTCCTAATTTTGTTCTGAGTTTTTGATTGTGAAAGACCAGAAGAAAGAACTTAATTTGTGATCAATGAGAAAAACTAAGTTCCCATTTTCGTAGCCGTGTTTCACGATCAGTTTTAAACAAATTTGGTTGTGTTTTAAACATTAAAAAACTTTTTCTTCACGACACTTGGAAATGATTTTTCTGATACTTTTTCTCACACATTAGTATAATAGTTGTTGATAGTGTTGGAACAAAGAAGCGAATTAAATTGTGTTCAATTACCACATTTAACTTCTGGGTTTGTCATTGGTGTTTCACGGTCAGTTCAATCCAAATGTGGTTGTATTTCAAATATCTTAAATTTTTTTATCTACTTGCACTCAAAAATTCGTTTTGTATTTTTTTTTCGGATTCATTAGTTTTTTATGGTGAAAGAGGATAAGATGGACCTAATTTTTGTTCATTCAGAAAATTAGACTTCTGGGTTGGGTATCGCAGTTCCACGGTGAGTTGAACCCAAATTTAATTGTATTTCAAAAGTATGAGATTTTATTGTCTTCAGACAGCCAAAAGTTCTTTTACTAATTTTTTTCTCTCTCCTTCAGGTAATAGTTTCTGATAGTGGAAGACCAGAAAAAAGACTTAGTCAATCATGACGTGGGTTACTTTCCGAGGGTGATAATAAGTGAAATCTTTTTCTTTCTTTGATATTCAAATGCTCAATACCATTGATTTCATATGTATTGACTAGTTTCTCTTATAGTCACATACTGAGAAAATATTTGACTATTTTTTTGTACAATAGTATGGGATTGCTCGGATATATGCAATCATTAATTTAACGATTTTTTGTATTCCAAGCAAACATATATGATAATGTATATCTGTATTAATTTGAAATCACGCGAAAATGAGAACAAAAAAATATTGCGGGAAACTTTTTCCCAAATTAAAATCTTCAATCATATTCCGCTTTCAGATTTACAATAATGTTAGAAATTTTCCATATTGATGGTTTTCAAAATTCTCTTTGTACATTTATTTCAATACTTTAGTGAAATATTGTTCAAAAGGAAAGATTAATAATATATAAGGTAGAATAAAATTTATTGCATTTTTGTCAATTGAAAAAATATGCTTGAAACGTTATTTCGCGCAAAAGAAATTGTGTACTTCAATGAATAGGGCAAGAAATAAAAGTGCTTATTTTTCATGTGATTCATTGGTATATTTTCTTCATTGTAAGATAAGATTTTCCATCTGAAGGTGAATTGAAATGTTAAAATTAGATAACATTGATTATTAGACATTACTTTTATATTGAGAAACGTGATACAATAAATTTTTATTTCTGCTCATTATCCTGTAACGTTTTCATTCGTTTCCAAATCACAAAGAAAATTGTATTCTTATCTCACAATCAGCCCGACCCATGATGCCCAGAATTTGGTATTGCAGGAATATGAACATAAAGTCTGAATATACCGTATGCTGGAGCTTGTTGTAAGGTAATTTGCTTTTTAATTCCACCTTCTACTACAAATATACCCCCTCGTTCATTGAAGAATGGATGGATAACATTATTCATTCCACTTCCAACAATGTGATCACCAATTCTTATTAAATTTACTTCACCAGCGAGTCGACGTGGGTGATTATTCAAGTCCAGGTAATAAAAACCATTATAACTGCCTTCATCAAACGCAAGGACCTCGGTAACAATAATAGCAGGAAGTGTAGCTCCGTGTTGGAAGTATGGGAGTAAATTCAAGCAAACTGAAACACGTGCAAAAAGTTTTTCATTTAGACAAATCTTGTAGTAGTTTAATATATATATGCGACCGTCTGAGAAGAAAGCGACCGAACGCAGGAAAAATCGATTTTTAGTTTTTTACAGCAATCGATAGTTCTTTATTTGCTCTTTCATAATGAAACATATTATTCCTATTTCTGAAAATTATGAATTTTTATTATACTGCAAAATGAGGCCCTCTCATGGAGTTCCTCAGTTGGACCATGTGTTCAATCGTTCCTTCTGTAAAATGAAGCTACAGCGCGTTAGGTTCCTTTCTTCGCCGGCGGTCATATATCATAAAAATAATCTAGTCGCCATCAATGCTTCAGTAGGCACTGAAAGGTCTAGAGAGAAAGTTTGATTTAAAATGTCGAGAAAAGTCCTCAAAATATGAATATCCGATCGCGGCTCCTTCAGAAATCAGAAAATGTACTCGATTCTCTTCTACCACATATGACTATTTTGTAAAATCTTTTGAATATATCCTAGAAATGTCATTTAAAAACAAAATTTTTCTTTGGAATTATTATTAATCAAAATTTCATCCATATGTAAATTTTTATCAGGGCATTATAGAGTACAATGATAACAATACTTCAACTTTTTGATTTTTTCAAAGAATTCTTTACCTATGATACCTCCATTTTCAACCTCACTTTTTTACTGACTTAGCATGGAACAGAACCTCAAAATTACCAACCTCTCTGCTTCACAGACCTATGCTGCAATGATATCGTAGCAAGAATCTGCATTACCAACCTCACTGTTTTATAGACTACTGATAACTTAGCATGGAACAGAACCCTTACTTGGTCGGTAGTTCCATCTGTTTGTTTCAGTAACCTGCGACTTTCTACCTTACCGATCTATGGTGAAATGGTAATATTAAAAATAGCCAGCAGCAGAATAGAGAGAGAAGAAGATGGCTGAATCAAAGTATGATAAAGAACTGAGTGACGTCATCAGTTATTTACACCCGATTGATAAGGTAGGCTCCTGATATAGCGACTAAGGCTCTATAAGTGGCTGGAGATATGCATTATCGATGGCCCCTTCTTTACCGACCTATGGTAAAATGATAATATAAAGAGTTACCGACTTACCTGTTTTACCGACTGATGGTTACATTGTTCCCTACCTTATCACCCAATGGTAAAATGATAATATCAAAAATTATTGACCTTCCTGTTTTACCCACTGATGGTAACATTGTTCCCTACCTTACCGACCAATAGTAAAATGATAATATAAAAAGTTGTCGACCTCCCTGTTTTCCCGACTGGTGGTAACATTGTTCCCTGCCTTACCGACATATAGAAAAATGATAATATAAAAATTACCGACCTTCCAGTTGTACCGACTGATGTTAACATTGCTCCCTACCTTACTGGCCGATGGTAAAAAAATAATCTAAAAAATTCCCGATTTTCCTGTTTTACCGACTGATGCTAATAGTATTCCCTACCTTACCGAAATATGTTAAAACGCTAATATGAAAAATTACCGACTTAACTGTTTTACAGAATGATGGTATTAAACTGTTTAGTCAATCAGTGACCACTTAGCACGTAACCGAACCTTATACTGTTAACTTAGAAGGGATCCAAATTATCAACCTCACTGTTTTACCGATTTAGCATGTTACAGAACCTTATAATGTTCACTTAGCAGGAATCTCCTATGCCAACCTCACTGTTTTACCTACTTAGCATGGAACAGAAACTTACATTTACCGACCTCTCTGGTTTACCGACCGATGGTACAGTGCTATCACATCAGGAATCTGCATTGCCAACCTCACTGTTTTACCGACTGTCGGTAACTTAGCATGGAACAGAACCCTCCTTTGTCGGTGGCGCCATCTGTTGGCATATTACTGCATTATCTATGCGCAGCTAACTTCAGAGTGGAGCAGCACTCCCACAGCCCTACCACTGAATTCGTTGAATATTCAAAAGTATTATTAACAATTTGAAAATTACCAATTTATGAACGGTTTAAATTTTCTTAAAGTAATTTTAATGTTACAGCTACGAATTTTGAGCGGGAGCACTGAGAGAAAGCCGGGAGCTAAAAATTAAAAAAATAGTGGCCACCCTGAAAATCTTTTTCATCCAAAATTTTAATTTTAAACGCCTTCAATTTTTAATTATGTAGTCTCGAAAACTGCAGTTTTTCTTTTTTTTAAAGTATGAGATTTTAGACTTACCTAGCCACTCTTTCCATTTTTGATTGAGATTAAAAAATCCAATAAAATTTTCTATGGAATAATATGATACCGTATAATTGAATTACAAAACAAAAACATTTTAATCTACATCTCAAGCCGTCAAGGTGGTCGCGGAATACTGAATCTTGAATGTCTTCACAACAGGATTATTCGGGGTACAGCACATATAGTCACAAGTGGACGAGACTCTCTTCAGAAAATGTTCAGGAAGCACGAAGAAGTGCAAAAGGAGCGTTTCTGTATGAAGCAGCGGATGAGACTGCTGAAACACTCGACCTTGACTTCAATATCAGGGATGAGCAAAATGAATCAAATCTTATCCATCTCGAGTACTCACTCCTGAAAGCCCGGGTTAAAAAAGCACAGAAGAAAAACTTCCGTGAACAACTCCCCGACAAGAGGATGGATGGCATCTTCCACAGAAATGTGAAGGATCTGTCGATGTCGTATGAGCTAACGTTTGTTTTCCTTAAATCACCAGGATTGAAATCGGGCACGGAGGGTTTCATTTTGACATGTAAAGACGGTGTCATTTCCACTTTAGCATAACGTCGCCACATTTTGAGCCAATACATTCCCGATGATAGCTGCAGAGCATGTCATTCATACCTAGAATATCTAAGACACATACTATCTGGTTGTCCAACTCATGCAGGAACAACCTATATCCAAATGCACAAGGCGGCACCAAGAGTGCTTTATTAACATCTCTGTCATTCTTGCAGTATTAGCCTAGTGAAATAGTGTCAATTATCGAATTTTCGCCACCAGCTGACAAAAACATCATAGCCAAGAAGAATGAAAAGAAAGAGAGGTATTAAGACCTTATAACTCTCTAAATTTCTTGGAGTGAGATACCGCTCCAATGGTGTGAATCATCAATCCAACTTGAAGCTAGAAGTGAGCTTCTCCCTTTGGAGTGGAGTGTGAATTTTCGTTGGAGCGAAAAGTAACTCTCGGACTTGGAGCGGCTGGTCACTCCAAATGAGGCGACTGGTCGCTCCAAAGTTTTGGCACCACAGAGTATGCATACGTGCCATAAAGCCTCGGTGAACAGGGATAATGCTGGCATCGTAGCAGTCTAGAAAGTCATCCTTGACATCCAAACATTTTTAACAGTGTAGCTCTGGGTGGCTAGAAAAGTTCAAAAAGCGGAATGGAATTGTGTTCTTTCAATGCATATGAAACGGGTCTTATTAAAAAATGTTTACCAGATAAAACTTTAACATTTATGGAAGATACTTGTCATGGTGGAAAGAAGAGCAAAGCTCGTATTACTGTTATGGTCTGCGCTAATATGTTTGGTAAAGAAAAACTGAAGTTATTGGTAATCGGAAAATCAAAGAATCCACTAGTTTCAACGGAGTCAAGACTTTACCAAAACTTTTTTTTGTAAATTTTGATCATTATTTTTAGAGAAAGGTAATTTTTCATACAAAATCATCAACTTAATAATTATTCATTAAAAAATCGAAAGAAATTTATAAAAATTTGAAGCTTTCTATGCCGAACTGTTAAGAAATCGACAATTCTCTATAATATTCTATGAAAACGACGAAAAGAAATCTTTGAGATGACTATAACATTAATAAATCTTTTCACCAAAAAAATTTTTAAAATTATTCTGAATATTGTTCTAGTTTATCAAATATTTTAGAGAAAAATATCTTCCTGAAAATACGGTAATACTTAAAAAAATTTTAGAACATTTACCTAACCAACGTGAAAAATCAAAAATTATTTTCGGAA
This sequence comes from Andricus grossulariae, assembly GCA_011634705.1. NCBI lineage: Eukaryota > Metazoa > Arthropoda > Insecta > Hymenoptera > Cynipidae > Andricus > Andricus grossulariae. Next base: position 84,521,002 of record JAABKJ010075445.1, on the reverse strand, counting down.
CGATTCCCTACATTCGGAAGGAATCATTCAATTCCTAAAATTGCAGGGAATGTTCCCAAAGTTTGGTATAAATTACCATAAGTTTCGGGAAATGTCCCTAAAAATTGTAGGTATTATCTAATTTCCTATCTTTCAGGGAAACTTCCCTATTTTTTAATGAATTATAAGAACTTTTAGGAAAATTTCCACAAATCTTGGGGAAAATGATTTTCCCCAACGAAAATGTAAATTCCTCCCTCTATAAAGTGGGGAAAATTCCCAAAATTTTTTACAGTGTAGGTCTATCGGGAAATCCTTTTGTTCCGCCAAGGTTCTCCTATTGGTATGAGCGAGACCTATCCGGCCATTGCTATTTCATAGTTGATTCTGTTTGCAATAAGATGTATTTAACTAAGTAGATTATAAATAGAGCGGGAGGTATGTAGCTTATGTGAGGCGAGAAGGTTTAAAAGCACATGATTGCAGTTCATGTTGTTTATCATTGCTGTAGTGTTCACGTGCCGTAAAGCATGAGGGTTCCATGCATAGAGTATGTGTGGAACTAAGCATGAGTAGTAGAACTAAGCATAGACTGAGGATTAAAGTGGTGAAAAGAAAAATTATACCAACAGAACAGTATTTTTAATAAATTTGATTATTAGATAGCAAGCTGGACTGTTGGTGTCAGACAGGAAGTTCTCCGCACAGAATGGAGGGAATTTTTTTATTTTTATAAAGGATTTTTCTAGACTGTTTCAGTGATCTTTAAATCTGGGAAATGCCCATAGGACACGGTTGATATCTTCATTAAAGTTCCCACAAAGGCATTCTTCTGCGTCCACGAGGCCCTTTCTGGCCAGGCTGCCAGCAAGAGCATAGTGGTTGCTTCTAAGCCGAGAGATAATAACAATATGACTTTTTTTATTTGAATTGGATTCAAGGAACCAAGGTTTAGGGGAATTTGATAAGAAGTCATCAAAGCAATAGATTCCCACTCTCCTGCGGTCACTATCTCTCTTTAAGTCACAGCGCTAGAAATCTCATTTAGTTTAGTCGAAATCCATTTGTAGAGATCTATGTGAGGTATTCTACGTTGTTTATTATGATTTCCAATACTTTGGAGATAGCAATAGCTTCCGCTATGAAAATAAATGCAAGGTGAACGATTTTTTTTTTAAAGTTGAAGGTTCAAGCACACAATACCAATTCTAGTTTGGTTGGTATCCTTCTTTTTGGAGCGATCAGTAAAGAAAAGGGTTTCGTTCTCAAGAAAGTTTTCGGCGTATTGTCTAAATTTCAAGTTAGGAGACGGGCTTTTTGTAAGGAGGTCTTCCAATTCTAAGTCGATGTTCGGAGATTCAAATTCAAGGGAGTAAAGTAGGAGATAGTTGATAGGGGTATAAGAAAACATGATTTTTTATTCGTATTTTTGAAGATTAATGAAAGAGTTTAATAGGTAGAAAGCTTTTCTTATAGTGAATGTGTTTTTGAAAGCAGTTATTTTTTCTAGTTGTTAAAGAGGGTCTAGAACTGTATAATCCTCCCAAGAGAAGAGTTTAAGAGTGAAATTCCTAGTTAGGAATTGAAATCGGCGGAACAGAAGGGGCTCTTTAAGCTCAGCGAACATGACTGGGATTGGTGTGGAGTTGCGGTAGCCAAGGATTAGCCTGAGAATGCGATTTTGAAGTTTGCAGATTTGTTCGAATGCTTTAGTTTTGTATATGGACAAGACTTGACATCCGTATTTGAGGGAGCTTCTGATTTGGTCTTCTCCGCAGATATATTAAGGCCTCTTGTTTTGAGAAAATTTTTAAGAGAAACGATACTTTCTTGGATTATATAGACACTGCTATATATATATATATATATAAATATATATAAACAATGAGAAGCCGTCTAACCATGCCGGGAATCCATAAACGAGATAAGTTTAAACGTTTCTAAATACACTCAGATAGACTCAGTGACACTTAAGCGCAAATGGGTTTAAAAGTCGGTGGTAAATAAGCAGTGTTCGAGGATTAGAAAAATAAAAGTCAAAACAAAATAAAGCAAGGCACAGTGTTGAATCATGCACGTTTCAAGCGCAAAACAAAATAAACGAAAATTCATGGGACATCAAGGAGAAAGGAAAGTTGGTGAGCATTAAGGAAGCAGGTAGCAGAAGACCATTTGAGTGAATTCAGAAAGAAATTATTGCTTGTTGACCTCTACGAGAGTTGACAGTGCTGCCGATTCAACCCTCAAACCATAATAGAGAGAATTGGGCAGGTTGCGTCGCACGAATGCAAATAGTGAATCTTACATTTCTTCTAAATATTCCAGGCAGAGCAAACAGGCCAAAGCAGGAAAAAATAAAGCAGGAAGATCCAGAACAGATAAATAAGTACGGAGTTCTTACCTCGTTGGACAGAGCTAAAGCGGGAATACGTTGAAATACCTCCTTCCTTGTACACATTTAGATTGTAAAATAAGTTGATCCCACATCCAAAACTGACGTAGATCCAATGATATAGACCTCCCAGAATATATGATCAAAACGACCCTTATCCACTCCAGCACAAATGAACCAGCGTGAAAGTCTATCACGCTCCAAAACTTCACTTAACATACACATCAGAAAAAAGCACAGAGTAAACCACGAAAGCGTCTGTTCGAGTCCGCAACCAGGGACCAAATCAGAAAATAAATGTGACAGCTCTTAAAAGTCGCCACGGTCTTTCAAGTAGAAGGTATTTTCTGTGGTTTGGGATTCCGATGATTCATTAGGATCGGACCTCTCTTTTTACCATATGAGATAGTCAACGAGGTCCGATCGAATTAGAATGATTATGTCGAAACTTCTCTGTCTATCGTATGAGATAGACAGACAGGGTTTGATTGTTTCAAAATGCTAAGAATGACTTGTTGAAAAGTAACAGATGCTCTCTGCCTAATTTATACAATAAAAAGAAATGTTTCAAAAGGATCGTTTTGAATTCCATAGTACCTGGTTGTGTATCGCATATGGCAGAAGGAGAGGTTCGATCGTAAAGACGAGGCATCCTGATGTGACATGCAAAGTTTCCGTCGAAAATTTTTAAACAAAGATTAACAAAATCAAGATGACATCACCTTGGCATGAAAGTTATTTTTAGAGGTATCTCTGGTTTTGTCCACTATGGTAAAAGAGAAACTATTCTGCTCCCTAATAACGCTAAACGTTCCTGGAACTGTCCGTGGGAACTTTCGGAACGTGTAAAATGTCCGCTGTTTGGGAACATTCCAAGAACGTTCCAAATATAAATTACCGTTATTGTTATTACTGTCAATAAATGTCGCGTAAGCCTTAAGTGATAGGTCGAAATCGATGTTAGTTTATGACATGGATATCATATTATAGTGCAGTATATGCGGTACTCAAACGAAAAAATGACATCCAATTTTACCTATCTCCTACTGTTTACGAGATAATTGTTGTTAAAAAAACAAAACAATAACGGAAGGTTCCCCTTAGGTCCCAGTGTAATGTTCCTGAAACTTTCCGAAGCAGCATACATTTTACACGTTTCGGGAATGTTCCTGCAGTGGGACTCCGATGCTGTTTCGAAGTCGAAAATCGAAGGAACCTCTCTTTTTATATCTCCGCACGTCGGAAAAAGAGGTCCGTTCGATTTTCGACTTACAGCACAGTCCCACTGCTGGAAATTGCAGCTGAAACGTTCCAAAGGTTCCCGCGGAACGTTCCTGAAACGTTGCGTGCTATTAGGGCTCTCCGAAAGTGTAACCTAGTAAGTGCCATGTGCTATAAGAGTTATTTTCCAGCACGTATGCATGAAAGAGTGATCTCTATCGGAAAGGTTATTTACTGTGTTTTACTTTTGGTGTAGAGTATTTAGATATCCGTCGTCCGCAGAGATTCTCGAGGTAAAGTTGAGAAACAATATCCACAGGCTTAAACAAACTTGTTATTGCGCATCATAATTATTCCGAAATCGGAAGTATCTTTGAAAGGCGCGCACCTTTTTGCCACGTAGAAGACAATATTTAATAACACCACTGGTAAGATTACCTAAAAATACGAAAAAATAACTGCGTTAATTGCCGATCCCATACATTCAATTTCGAGTGGTTTTCAGCAGCGCCCCCTTTGCACCTAGGCTTTTGCGAACTAAAATCGAAGCGCCCTTAATGTACCTAGCCAGTTTTCGAACTAAAATAGACGATAGGCGAGCTACTTGAGCATTCAAGCAGGGCTGCAATTTTCCAGTTTGATAATGTCGGTAGAGAAGACCAGATAGTCTATTTTAGTTCGTAAACTAGCTAGGTGCAATGGGGGCGCTTTGATTAAAAAATTGTCATAAAAGAATCTGGGAGATTTTAAGGCAATTTTTATCATATTACACAATTTTAAAAAAACTGGGAAAATTCGAATTTGAAACTGGTAAAAAATAATTTAAATATTAAGAAGATTCGATTTTTGAAGATTTTGAAATAAAAGTCCATCGTCGGTTTGAGCCTTCGATTTGAATCAGCCATAGCCCTCGCAGCACCATAAACTGAGCAATTGATGGTCCAATTGATGGAGCAATTGATGATATATGTATGTTTGTGTGTGTGTGTGTATTTACATATGTTTATGTTGCATTTATTTGGATTGTGAGCCACGCGCCTGCATATTCATGGAGACACATGACTTTGCACAGGTATAAAAAAAAACTTGATGGAATTCCGAATTCCCGCACCGAGGCGTCTAAATATAAAACATATAGAAGAGAATAAAAAAAGTTCCAAAGCGATATCATCAAAAATGCCACGTGGCTGGAAATTGTTTCAGTTTTCGACACTGTGCTCCGAGACGTCCCGGGAATCACTGATCTCATAATTGGCAGCAAGGTTGGTATTCACTGACGCAGAGGTGGCGCTATTAGTAAACAAACTACATCCCTTGTAGACATTATCAATCTGCCCTTTTTTAAGTTGATCAAAAGTCTTGTTTTCGATACCCACATTAGCACAGGTCAAATGGATGAGATTCCCACACTCTACGCAGGTTATAACCTCAGAACCACCTCTTCAAACCACTACGTTGCACTCCGGACACGCTCCCACGATATCGAAATTGAAACGTAATAACAATCAATGTTTTGAAGAAGCTTGCACCGATTAGAAACAATTGAATGAATTAACAAAAAGTTACAAGTCACAAAAAAACCGGCCACAAGAACTTTTACGACATACCAACTTTATATACAGAAAAATCTGAAATACTCAAGGAATATCGTAATCAGTGCGTCAAACTGCATAGGTATACAGAGTTTCAAATTAATCGGAGGTATGAGCTTTTCGGAAGTGTACCCGGAGTGTTTAGGCTGCTAATCCCAGGTTTCAGAGTTTAGCATTGGAGGTACCCATATGGAAGATAATTTCACATAAATATTCAATAACAAAATGTGAATTTAGGCGTTAATGTCGTCGGAAACAGGTGCTAAGCTCAAAATTGAATTGCCTTAATATACTCCATGAATACTAGAAAAACTTCTTCGTTAGATACTTACCCTGCCGATTGAACTGATTGCTGCTCATTTAAAGCTACTCAAATTCTTGTTTTAAATGCCTGCAGAAGTTCCCCTTATACATGTGACTAGGCTACCAAGTAGACCAGCTGAAAGGGATTGAAAGTTAAAATTTGTAAAATTTTGAAATTACCTCTGCGAAAGTTAGAAACTCAAAATCTACGGGTTTCGATAATTTCATATATCTAACATTTTTTAATTCAACTCCAGAATAGTATATTCCCTAGTGGAAGTTTCGGAATGAGATTGAGTCCGTTTGAATCCGAACAACTGCGATTCATTCCGATCCATTACGAACGAATGTGAAATCGGTTTATGACTGATTCCGACCTTCGGGTTGAAAGCTAAATCCAGTCCGAATGCTTCCGTCCGATTACGATTAATTCTTTATTAGTTCAAATTGATGTCTCAGGTTCATTCCGAATGAGCCCGCGCAAATCTGAAAGAAATGTTCATTCCGTCTGAATCTGCCTGATCCGAAATATCATTCCGAACGGCATTGTATGATTCCCTGCTTCAATCAGAATGATTTCGCATCAGTCTGAATAAAATTTTCACTCCGTCTGAATCCGGCTCAATACGATAGATCAATTCGGATGATTCCGTTTGTTCCACTCACAGTCCGAATGATTCCGTAGCGAAACTAATCAAAATAAAAGGCCCATTCCGTCTGAATCCGACTTATGACGCGAGTACATATCGAATGGATCCGAGGCTGTCCGCCAACAGCCAGAATTCATCCCGTTTCGATCCGAATACAATTGCCACATTGTGTTTGAAAGATAAGTTAAAGAAAAGAATGGAATGGCTCGAAATTATTCTTAATGACACGGGATCAATCAAAATGAGCTCATTTTATCTGGCGGATTCAGACGCATTCATATGGAATGGGCATTTTATTCTGATAAGTGCGGAATCATTCGAAGCGAATTCGGAATGGCACGGAATCAATCGGAATGAGCTTAAATTATCCGGCATATATATGGGCCTATGGCAAAGCCACCGAACGCGTCCTCGGGTTGGATCGTCGGATGGAAACACGAAGACAAACCGGCGAAACGCCCACATTGAGTGGACGAATCAACTCAAAGATGACTTGCTAGACTGTTACGATGCCAGCATTATCCCTGTTCACCGAGGCTTTATGGTACGTTTGCATACTCTGTGGTGCCAAAAACACCCGGAGCTTTAGCACGTTTCACTTCAATCCTTGCTAAATCAACGTGCCTACCTCTCGAAAAATGGATATGTACGCGGAGCGCTTCCCCAACCGCTCTTGATCAAGCTGCAGCCGAAGATGAGGAAGCGACATTAATACCAACCGCGGAAAGCAGGCACCTGCTAAGAGATGATCACGATTTCAGGACAAGAAGGAACATTAACATGCAAATTCCTCCTAAGCCCCAAGATCTGGCTGACTGGATGCCTCCCTCCGTGGAGAAATCTCACAAGAGTCCGACCTCTGGACCATCAATTGCTCAGTTTATGGTGCTGCGAGGGCTTTGGCTGATTCAAATCGAAGGCTTTTCTATGCAACGCATACCAGCATCTTCAATAGAAAAGCAATAAATATCTTCATCAAGATGACAGCTATAGGAGGGTCAACTTTTGTTTATTGAATATCAAACATTATACCCATATTTTAAGCGGGCTTCTCTTCAAAATAAATTATGTTAAATCTACAATTTCTATATGAAGAAAAAGTATATGATTTTCGATCAATTCATACTTAGGTAGTTTTCGGTAAAAAAAAAGTTGGGTGTATGTAAAACTAACAGAAGAATAATGTTCATGACTAACATTTTCTGATCTCAAAAATGTGTTGGAGTTCTAATTATAAAATGTATGAGGAATGTTCATTTTCTCTGAAATCGCACAGAGTCTGTCTTTTTAGGTCTTTCGTCTCTGTCACACTTCAATGTCTCATTTTCGTGCAGTCCTCTGTTATACCCTTTACGAAGAAACAGAAAAGAGGAATAGAAGTAGAATATTAGATCTCGCCCGCCCCGCCCCTCTAGTCTTCTGTTGCATGGATTACCGGTTATTACCTGAAAAGAAGCACACCGGAAATTTCTAACAGATTTACTCAGGCACATGCTTTTCCTTTTTGGAATATTTTCTTGCAAATAAACAAATGTCTTTCGAATATGATATTTGGACAATAAAACAATACAGTTATTATCCTAAAAATGACCTTGTCCCGCACTTTTCTACTTTATTCTTTCCTTCAAAATACCCTAGATTCTAGGTTTTAGAATCTAGATGATTCTTATGGAATTTTCCCAACAGATTAAGAATTTTTTTTAACGGAATCCTGATAAATCTCCTTGATATTTATAGGCTACAAAAAATTTGTCGCAAAATGCTGTCAAAATATTTTTCTAAGAGGTTTTACAGTGACAATTACTGAAATAAGTTGAAATTTTGTAAGATTTTCCAAATATAAAATGACCAATCTAATATGATAGATACTTTTAATTTTAAATTAATTTTTTTCACATTTAGCTAATCAAAGTATCGACATAAAATAATTGAGTTATTTTTCTATGTTGGTGTTTATAAAAATTTAATTATTTTTTACATCTTTATTGTTTCTTATACACCAAGAATTGTATAACAAAGCCATATAATAACTCACGTGTACATACTGTGCAGTCAAATAAATAATAAGGAAAGAATATGTGTTGAGAAGGAATTAAAAAAGATAGAGCTAGTTTCTGTCTCAAATTTCACTCTATTCACTCTATGCCGAAATGACTCTCCATATGTGTCTGATCGTTAAATACGTGCACGCCTTTTTCTACTTAGCTTAGTAGTACACATATTCGTTAGAAAGTTTTTCTGGAAATAATTCTCATATTACGTGCATGATTTCTGGTGTTTTTCACTAAATTTATGAAATTCACGGAAATCGTAGAGGTCATGGAATTTATGAAATTCACGGAGTTGTCAGAATTGAAGTAATTCACAAAATTCATGTAATTCACGGAATTCGTATTTTTAGTAGAAAATTAGTTTTGTTAAAAATTCACATTTTTTTTGTGAAAAATGATTTTTTTCGGTTTGAATTTTGTTTTTTCATTTAAAATTTAATACTGTATTTTATTAGTCAAGAAAGTTGTTCTGCTTTTAAACAAGTAGTTGAATTTTCAACGAAAAAAGATGAGTTCTCAACACAAAATATAATAGTTGATATTTTAAGCAAGAACAGATTTTTATTTTAAATCAAAAACAGCTGAATGAAATAAAAAAGACTAATTAAAAAAAAAGAGTAAAGTCCTCAATCATAGCAAATAAATTTTCAACCAAAACAGATGAATTTTCAACTAAACTGTTATTTTGATTTTTAATCAAAAGATAAGGTTTCCATAAAATAGTTGAATTTTCAACCAAATAGTTACATTTTCAACCAAAAAGATGAATTCCTACCAAAAGACATTCATTTTTGAACTAATTACTTGAACTTTCTATAAAAAAAATAGATAAATTTTCAACCATACAGTTAAATTTCCTGCAGAAATTAAATTTTTGTTTATTAAATATTAAATATTATAACAATTCTTCAGGCAGGCTTCTCTGAAAAAATAATTCAAATTGCAAACTGCATATTTTTTATCCATATAACGACCTGCCCGAGAGCCCAAAGAATATGTAGGCAAAATTTGGTGCAGATGAGTAAAAAATTTTAGCGTACCCCCCCCCCCAATCTGCCCCTATTGCTCTTACGACCTGCCCGGAAGCTTAAATAATATCTATGCAAAATTTGGTGCAGATTAGTCAAAAACTGTAGCCCCCCCACACACAGCCCCCCATTACTCTTACGACCTGCCCGGGAGCTCAAATAATATCTATGCAAATTTTGGTGCAGATTAGTCAAAAACTGTAGCGCCTCCCCCCCCCCGTTAATCTTTTGCATCTAAATAATATTAACTTAACTGAAGTAAACAATTCCGTGGTGCAAAGAAAAAAAACCAAGCAAACACATTTCCTTGAATCAAGTACATTTTTTTTCAGTGTATATACCTATCTACCCTATACCTATATACCCAGAATATAAGGTCAACCACCTTTTATATATGGACGACCTTAAACTCTTTGCTTCCTCGAAAGAGGATCTTGAAATCCGCACCTCGATATGGCAGAAAATGTGATGTCCTATATATATATAGTCCCCCCACTCTGACACCCCGTGCCGCATCTAGGCTTATAATATCTTTGGTTTAACCAAGTGAGTAGGGGGCGGCTGGCAGGTAAGCCACTTTTCATTTTAGTTCCGATAATAAAACAAATAGGCAGACAGGGCGCGCTGCGGTAAGTCAGTCGAAATCAAATACACGGCATACGCAATCTCCCACCTCATCTCTGCTTAAACTGAGTATATCAATAAAATTTCAAAATTCCACCCAAAACACGTTGAATTACCGACCGATGGGTAGTCTTACGCATTTTACGAGTAGGGTTATATCACAAGCCGAATGTATTTTCACGCAATTTTAGGGTACTTTACAAACGAACGGTGATTTGACAGCTAGTTGTTAAATTACAAGTCTTTTGTAATTTAAATTATCTACATTCAATTTATAAAAAAATACGTAGATTTACTACGTTACAGGTGACCCGAAAAGTTTCCAACTCTCAACATGGTAATATTACATCCACTTTTTTACAGTGTTCTTAATTTATTAAAAAATGTTCAGAGGTGGCAGACACAGAAATTCGTTTTGGGAGGAGTTAAATTTTATTTCAAAGAGGGAAAATGGCAAAAATTTTGTTTTTTGCCCTGAGTGCAATCTTTTGTTTAACTAATTTTTTAAATTTTATAACAAATAATTCATTTAATCTCGCAATTAATGCATTCCGGAATAAGTGGGGTTATATTGTGCTCTTTTCCCTCGCCCGCGACCGCCTCCCACCTTTCAAGTCCGCCATTTTTTACGTTCTTTACATTTTTTACGTATAAAAGTTCGAGTTACGCGTAAACGTGCAACCCTGGAGATATGACTTCTTGGTCTCGCGGACCTTACTTTTATGGGCTTCGCTTCAACGGCAGCGCTCGCGACGCAGCCGAGTGGAGGTTTACTAGTGATGATCGTTTCGTCGATGTCGCTGGGAGGGGGTTTCGCGCGATTGTTTCGCTCTTGCCACGCAAGTTACGAGCATTGGACGAACTGCTAAACCGCGTTTGCCCTGTAGGTTGCAATAAAGACTTCAAAATTTTTACGAGGCTGCGCGATAGGGATGGGAATTATCGGTAAAATAATGTATCGATATATATCGATATTTTCTGAAAAGATATCGATAACTTCCCCCTCCCTCCACAATCCTAACCTGACTCGAATTAGTGGCTTGGTGATTAAAATTAGAATAATGAGAAACACAAATAGTTTAGAAATACAAGTAGTTTATTATGTTTTTTTTTGTAATGAAAAACAATACAAACAATAGTTGAAAAATACAATAAATTTATTTAAATTACAAATATAATTGTAGATAATTGTGGATAGCTTTTCGTTAGCAGCTTCTTCAGAGCCACTACTACAGGTGCTGCTGCTGCTTATGAAAGACGTGCCGGATTCGGCGGCACGCAAATACGGTCCGTGATGCCTTTCTAGATGATGCATACAGTTACTAGTATTTCCGCTACACGATACTTGCATCCCACAATTATGAAGTTGATATACTGCAATTTTCTCATTGTTCGGTAATTTTTTAAAGTAATTCCATACCATGGAACGCTTTGCACGCTTTGGAACACTGTAGGGAAAAGCTGGGGCTTGAAGCCGGAGACACTCATGTGGATCTACACAGCGATCCTGCGACCAAGGCTAACCTATGCGGCGGTGGTCTGGTGGAGCAGGGTTGAGCCGTCCACTTTGAAGTCTCGACTGGAAAGGATCAGGGGACAGATTTTAAGTGGCATCACTGGTGCCTTGAAGTCGTCACCCACGATGGCACTGGGGGCACTAATAGGGTTGGAGCCCCTTCACCTCATCATTAAGGCCATGGCTGCCAAGGCGACCTGGAGACTAAATTTGGTAAAGGACAGAAGGATCTCGACAGCAGTGAAGATCACAGTCGACATTGCGAGGAGGCCGACCCTGAACATGCCCAGGGACAAAATGGCCACTCGCTATCTCTTTGACAAGAAGTGTCGAGTTAGCCTATCCACGAAGGAGGAATGGGTTAACGGTGACGCACACCTGACCAGTGATGGAGACAAATGGTTTACAGATGGCTCCAGGAATGAGGAGAATGCAGGAGCCGGCGTATACCGTAGAAGGAACGGAATGGGCTTCACAATTGAGTTGGGGTCCCATGCCACAGTTCTACAATCTGAGATTATGGCCATATCCCATTGCGTCTACAAGGCAAAGGAGTATGACAACAAAAGAAACATCCGTCTCTGCTCAGACAGCAGGGCTGCTATACTGGCCTTGAAGGAAACAACGACCACGTCGCTATTAGTATGGTAGTGCTACGAGGCATTAAATATGCTAGCGACGGAAATCCGAGTTACTCTGCTATGGATACCTGGACACAGCGGTATCAAAGGCAATGAGATATCGGAAAGGCTAGCCAAACTAGCAGCAACAATATATTTTACTGGACCCGAGCCAGTTGTAGGTATTTCCAGTAGGTCAGTCACTAAAGAAATTAACAGTTGGCTGACTGAGGAACATCAGAATGAGTGGGATTTGGTCTCTGGTTGCAGACAGGCCAAAACATTTTTTTAGATGACAGTTACTCCCAGTGGGACCCTGCGGTGGTTGTTAACCTTTAGTTTATATATATATATATATGGAGCAAAGCCTATGTTTTTACCCCAAGATCCACGAACTGGGTTGCAGACAAGTGCATGATGGGGGACCTATAGCTTAATGTGGGATCCGGACCACCAGAACCACGTAAAAGTACATAGACAAATTACCAGAGGTGCCGGCACAGAGATCGTACCTCGGACCTCTAATGTGAAGTCCAAACGACTAACATCCTGAGCCACCGATGTCACCATGCCACCGAGGCTACCAACTAAAAAATGAAGCTCATTTTTCTCTCAAGCTTAAGATGCTTACAGCCCAATATGTGGTAGGCATTTTTGTTAGAGTTGGATTTTCGAATATTCTACACGGGGATGTCCCGGTATATATCATCAGTTATGGACCCATTGTTGCAATGCAATCAAGTGAAGTGATAAGGGCAATCTGCCTAATTTTATATATTACGCAAAGCCTGTTTTTTTACCCGCCATTAACGGACTATTTTTGAGAAGTTGTAGGCTCCGAAAGCTATGATCATGGTTCGTTAAAGCAATCAATCGCGACGTAAATGGAACGTGTACGTAATCCACTTCTGCTCATTCTGCCCTAGAAGGTAAGCAGGAGCAGGAAATTTACGCAAGATAACATCGTGCAACACTTTTCCTTGGAGTCAGGTCTCTAGCCGCGAACAGCCTTTTGCATCTGGTTCACGATGGAATGAGCCTGACGCTGGAAAACCGGAATCTTGCTGAGTTGGCTAAGAAATTAAGCTTTTATACCTCCAAGACAGCAGATCATGAGAACTACAAGATGGACCTTGTAGTATTAGTACAGCCCGCTCAGCTCGAAAATAAGTGCTTGATATTTCGCCCGTTTTTCTTCCTGCTTTACCGCGATATTACCATCGGCTGGTGCCGAGAATTCAATCACGTGAATGATTTTGGTATTCAGATCTTGGAGGACACTATCGGGCTCCATAGCACTGATGCATTGAGTGGTAAGGAATGAGAAATTCCAGTAGATCTTACACTGATCATGATCCACAACGGACTCGAGTTCGCCCTGGGCACATGGCAAGACGGGCACTAGATCAACACCATATAAGCCTAAGAGGGTAATACAACACTTTTAGCAGGCAAAAAGAAATCCCTCAGTTTCCGATCTCAATCCAGCAGACTTGAGAAACATGTTGGATAGACCCATCGAGAGCTCTTCTGTGCGTACGATGCCGTAAAATTTACCGTAAAGGGCCTTGTCAGCCTGTTCTTTTAGTAGAAGCGTATGTTCTGCTTCTTGTACACGACTTTTGAGCGCCAAAGGTTTTAGTGATGCTAGGCCTTGTGTAGTGTCGCTGGAATCAAATGGGAGGCCAAGCTCCTCTGCGACCCTATCTGCGGCACGGTATAGAAACGTCGCAGCATTGACGACTTCATGTTGATGTACGACTCGCAAAAGAGAACCTGCGCCATTTAGAACTGAACGGGCTGTAGCCAGAACCGTTTTTCGATCAAGACACTCCAAGCTTAGTAAGCCGCTACCCCCTTTATCTCGAGGTAGGTATATTCGAGGTGCGGAAGATCCAGGATGATGACTTCGATGGATTGCCATCATCTTGCGTGTGCTTCGGTCAAGTTGCTTCTACTCATCGACGTTCTATTTTACTGCACCAAACGTGTAGAGCAGTATAGGAACGGCCAGCATATTGGTCGCCTGGATCTTATACTTCCCAGATCATTCAGGAGCCCAAATTTTTCACAGAATTTGGCGATACCTTTTTGCGAACGCCATTTTTAAGACATGCACATTTTAGGTTTCCGCTTATTCCAAGACATAAATATGTTTCTCCATTACCAAGCTGTTGAATGTTCTTTCCGCCTATGAGTTGAACATCCTGATCGTCACCCGAAGATGTAGTTTCTAGTCTTCCTTGGCGTACGTGGACGCAGGCACACTTGTACAGTCTAAAGCTCATGCCAATCGCTTTTGAGTACCTATTTACCGCCGCCACAAGGATGTTAAGGTCCTCTTTTGATGAAGCGAAGAGTTTAAGGTCGTCCATGTATAAAAGGTGGTTGACCTTATATTCTCTTCAGTTTGGCGGGCCACATAGGTAGGTAGATATTATTTTTGAATGCACCTCCAGGCACTCAAGGAGCTTAATAAGTAGCTCACGGTTCCTGTTATCGAATGCCACCTGTCTATTAACAGGTTCTCTCTGCAACCTACCAGTCCTCTCTTGCATCCACGTTGTTCAACTATGGTACTCCATACCGACTCGATAGATGTTCATATTCTCTCTTTGAGGATGCCAGTGAATAGTTTGTAGCTGGTGTTTGAACAAGCTATGGGCCTGTAGATCTTTAGACATGACAAATCTTCGGTCTTAGGGATCAATACTGTGCGTCCTTCCACTAGCCACTGCGGGATAAGTTGTACTACTTTTAAAAAAGTAGTAAATATCCCTTATAGATTTTGGTGAGTAGAAGTGATCTTCTTTCACCAAAAGTTGTTGATTTTATCTGGCCCTGGCGCTGAAAAGTTCTTAGTTCTAGCGATAACTTTCTTCATGAGGAACATCAGAATGAGTGGGATTTGGTCTCTGGTTGCAGACAGGCCAAAACACTCTTAGGCTCAAAGCTTAACTTTAACCGTGCAAGGGAAATACTCAAGCTCGGGAGAAAAGAGATCAAAGTCCTAACAGCGTGACTGCGGTCCTCTCCTTATGGAGGGGGCTTTGGGATCACACTTAGGCTCATAAGGGGACGCAACGGGATTACCCTAGCGTCAGGGGCTGTTACGGTCTCAGCCTAACTAATAATAATAAAAATCGTCAGAATCTACCAGGAAATGATAAAATCTCAAAAAATGGAGAAAAGTGCTGGACAATAACCACCCTGATGATTGTTTGACGGATTAACTGTCTGGGGATAGAACCCGAGAGACGATGCCATAAATATTTTAAACACGCAAACGCTGGTTGAGATTGCAGACGAAAGATAATATCAGAAATGTTTTGCCGAAAATGTATTTCGAATTTAACAAGATTTTAAAACGATTCGGTATTATCTAAATAGCTAAAAACATTTACAGGTCCATTACTGAGGCTGTAAAGGTTGTCTGCAGAAGGTCTCAGCTTCTCTCTCTCTCTCACACACACTTTGTTTACCCTAGAATAGACCCATGTGTGAGGTATAAAAACTGCCGCGCTGAACAAAAGCCTCAGTTATACTCTGAAAATTTCAACATATGACATATCGCAGTCTCCAAAGTCAGACGATGGAATCTAGTATCAATCAGAGTAAAGCCTCACAAGATTTGATAGTAAAAAGTGTTCCAAAAAACGAATTTGTCCAGCAGATATGTCATTATCATTATCTGAAAATGGGACAGTGAAAAAAGCAAAATATTCACCTCGTCAACCTCTGATTCTTGCAACAATCTACGAATTGAATAACTCCTCTTCGAAAAAGGTTATTCTTGGTTTGGAGATTCAATCCGATGGCTCTTTTGAACCAGTTATACGTCTCTTGGATAACCACTCTCATGGAATATCCTTCAATCGTTATGAATGGCTTCAATTGCAACAAAAATTCGATGTCGTTTGATCCTACTTGGATGATCGATGCAACAGATATGACCATGATTTTCATTTACAGCCGATTAAAATTGGACGTTATAACTTGTTTTTTACAACCTCGTATAATGCAAATGCTATTTTAATCGAGAAGATTGTACAGAACAAGACAACGACAACAGTCTTAGCAGCAAATAATGAGACGCAAGGAAAAAATGAGAAACTCTATATCCCCGGCATTGTTCTTTAAGCACCCACATTTCAAGGCCTCGTCAACTTCGTCGTTTGCATTGATGAACACATTAGGAGTATGAAGAGAGTTTTATCGAATGTCAAGCTTAATGACACTTAAAAAGCTTTTTCGCAGATTTTTTCCACACATTTAATTTCAAAATATACCTGTCTTTCTTTGTGTGTGTGTGTGTGTGTGTGTACTATGTGAGAGTATATGTATGTATGTTTGAAATGAAAATATAACTTGACATTGTTAAACAAACTTTGAAACTGTTATCTACAGCCACTTTTAGAAACTGAAATGAAAATACTTTTAACTAATATGATATTTTTTCTATTTTCCTAAACCATCCTAGCGTGCAAAAGTATATGGGATTAAGACCCCAGATCAATTAAAATAAGATAGGATCTTGCCATGGACACTAGGAAAACAGATTGTAAAGGCTTTTAGTTGTTCAAATTGAGCAGGTAACACATTGCAAAATCAACACGACAGCAGGCTGTAAAGGTTTTTACTTGTTCAAATTGAAAAGTGTTTAAGGGACTAAAAACATTATAAACTCTACACTCTTTTCTCTATCTTACTGTTAATAATGTGAAATAATAAGTGTTGAAGGCAAATAATAATTATATTTTAACAGCATCGGCCGGCGCGGGTGTGCCAACGCGTGAGATCGCCTGATGATAAGATGATCCAGGCGATCCGAGAACGCAGGTGACGGGTACAAGCTGATTGTCGGCATGCGAACCTGGCTCTAATAGGCTTAAAAATCCTGGCCCGTGCGCGGAACCGGAAAAAGCTTATATAAGTTCGCGGGTGTGAAACCGAAAAAGCTTATATAGGTTCCACACTGTCCGCGGTTACGAGCTGCTTAGTTTTCAGAAAATACTTTCTGAAGTATTAATTTCAAATAATATTATATTCAATGAATTATTCATTTTAATTGATACGAACATTATTTCATTAATTAATAATTTAGTTTAATTTATTTTTCAAGTTAATTTGATAATCAAAAATTGAAACATTAATTGATTCTTAATTCTAATTAATTTCCAATCAATTAATTAATTAAAAATAATTTTTTAAGTTTAATTTAATTTTTTAGTTTAATTTTTATTAATTGATAATTCAATTATTAATTTAATTAATAATTTAATAATCATGTTATTTTACTATAAATAATTAACTATAGTAAATTATATATCAGTATGAAAAATGGACCCTCGTTGGCAACATTCTTTCACTGCTATGGTTTACGGAACAAGTAGATGCGGGAAAACATGTTTTGTCAAAAAATTCTTAAGCTACATCGATGTCATGTGTGATACACATTTTGAACGTATTCTTTTTTACTATTCGGGTGCTCTGCGCGTTCGATCGTTTTGAACCGCATCTACAACTTTTTGGTGTTTTGGTGGTGCCATTGTTGTTCCCATGAGCAGCTAGGGAAATGGTTGGTCCGTCGTTGTAGAGCCCCGCGTGCAAGGATAAGGCTGCATACTCTGAGAGGTCGCCCGGTATCCCAGAGTTACATATACACACACATATATATATATATATATATATATATAAAGAATAAAGCTAGATAAGGAAATCACTCCGCACATGAGAAAAAACACATTTATTATACAAAAAATCGCCTAAATAGCCCCCATAGCGATGATTTTGATGTGATTAATGGGTATTTATATTTCATTATGTGAAAATTTACTAATTCAACATTTTTAAATGTGAAAAGACTAATGAAATTTCTGGATTTATCAAACGCAGATATCTATGCAACGTAATGTAGCGATTTAATAGAAGTAGTAGGCAGTCTTCCAATATGTTGAAAAGCGGGTAGCGGTGTCTTCAACGATCAGGGAATTAGGCTCAAGTTTAGTTTGATTAATGTCCTTTTTCTTTCGCGAAACTCGTACCATAGGATACTACTGTGAGCACCACAACTCACCTAACAAGATATACAAGAGTTATTTGTGATACAAGTGCACCAAATAGGTGATTGTGTGCGAGTGTGAATTTTGCAGCATAGGCCGGAGACTAAAGCATGAGCCGGTGGTTAGCGCACGAGCGAAGTGAGTGTGAAAACGTAGACGAGTGCTTCGAGCCGCAGGCGAATAATACAATCACATGAGTTAGCAATCTCCTATGCGCACGTGTATCACACGCTATTTTTTGCAACGCCCGTCCGAAAAAGTTTTGTTAGCAGGAGTTAACGAAAAATACTAATCTTAGAAGAAAAGATTTTTAAATTTCGTAAACAATTTTCTTGAAAAAAAATGTTGAAAAAAAATTGTGAAGAATTTTTTTTTTTTCAAATGTTTGAAAAAAGAATGTTGAAAAAAATTAGTTGAAAAAATTTTTGAAAAAAAAATTTTGTTGAAAAAAAAAATTCAGGAAAAAAAACTTTTTGGGGCTTATGCCCTTCTGCTGTGCCAAATGTTGGCCCTTATGCCCTTTTTTACGACGGACGAAAACGACTACGAAACCTTAAAAACAAAACTTCAATCATTAAAACATTTGTTCAAGTTAAATCTAAATTTATTTCAAGAAGATTCCAACACCAGTGTTCAAAGTTGCATATGCTAGTGTCTAAGGTACCTCATCTCGAAAGTGCGCATGCGCATCTTTTTCATCAGTGCCTAAGTAAGCCATCTTCAAACTGCGCATGCGCGAGAATTGTTTCGCACACAGTCTGCTCAAATAAGGTCCTTTAGGCACCATTTAGAAGCATGAAAAGTTCAACTTTTGAGGTGGGTGTTGCAAAAAACATATTTTTTAAATGTAGATAATAACATCACCCTCTGCAAAAATGCCCTTATAGAAAAAAATGGTTAAAGTACACTATTTTATGGATCCAAGAAAATGTTTCTTATCTCAAGAAAATGTACTAGAACAAAGAAACTTGATTTTCTTGAAATAAGAAAGATTTTCTCGGATCAAGAAAATATTTTGTTATACGTATTTGTACAAACAAGGCTCTGCTCGTGGGATCTTTTCAGCTTTTTTCGATTTTTTTTTTGATTTCGACTTTTCCGACTTTTTGAAGAAAAATACGACTAATCCACTTTTTCTTGTTTATCTCAACAGTTTTCTACACTTAGTTTCAATGTTAATTACAATGAAACTTTTGAAACTGAAAATCAAATCTATAAAAAATTGTACCATTTTAATCGAGAATATTAAAAATTGCATAATTTCTCATTAAAGCTTTATGCTGATAACATTTTTAATTTTTAGCGCTTGAACCTGAACAATATCTAATTTCGTGAATCCGTATTCAAAGTTTTAATTTTTTTCGAATTGTAAGCCTTAACAGTTGGACATTTTGTAGGCGAAAACGTTTAAAGTCGATTAATTTCCAATTCAATTAGAGTCTTCACGCTCTTTCTCTTATTCCTCTTTTGGCCCATTTTTATAGAATTCCTGTTTTCCCCCGTTTTCAAAAACTTCCCCTTTTTCTCGTTTTCCCAGACTCTTTTCGACTTTATGTAATTTCAACCATTTTTTTTCAATTTGAATTTAATATTTTGCTATATAACCGATATGATCTTTTAAAATAAGTATTCAAAAATGTATTAGAAAATTTTCAAGTAACAACATTTAATACTTTATTATTTATAACAATTTTTTAACGCTGTGGTCATAGATGACCCCATGTGCCAAGTACGTTACTCTAGGGAGGTGTGCCAAACAAGAGTTAAGTACGAATTGAATTAATAGAACCCAATAAGCACTCAAAAAAAGTCTGGTTAAATCAAATAGAGATCTGGTTACATATGCCCTTGCTATTTTTTCTGGTTAGACTAACCAGAATTATGGTTTAATTAACCAGAATTTCTAGTTAATTTAAACGGAATTCTGGTAAATTTAACCACACATTTTTACATTCTCATCCTAATGAGAAGGTATTGGTTTTATGTAAAATTTGACATAGTCGGTTTTCATCAAATCTCCATTATAAATGAAATATTCAAAACTAAACAATTTTAAACTGAATAGTTTGAAACAGAAAACCTTGAATCGTTAAAATTTCGGAGAGCTAAACTTAAACTTTGAGCGTTACAATGTCAATTTTTATTGTTCTAATTTAAAAAAATGTTTATTTGTAAGTGAAAATATTGAATTTTGATGTGTAAATATCAAATAAAAATGTATTCATTTAGAAAAAAACGAGTAAGTTGAGGAGATATTTAGAAGTTTTACAATAAAATTATAAAGCTTTTAAGGATTTTGAAAGGTTCAAGATAATATAAATATTGTCTTAATATTCATGGAAAATTATTTTATGATTTTCATTTTTAAAAATTAATTCAAGCAGAATATTTAAGAATATTTTAAAACGAAAAAAAAATTCGATGAATAAATAAAAATTGAACAGTTATAAATTTGGAAAAAATTGGAATAAGTTTAAGAAATATTGAGAGGTTTTGAAAAATTTTCAAGAATAATTGAAAATTGGTGAAGATTCCAAAAAATGTAAAATAAAATGTAGATTTTTGAAGATTTTGAAATAAAATTATGTAGCTGTTTAAGGATTTTGAAAGGTTTCAAGGTAATACATTTTTTCTTTAAGGTTCCAGGGAAAATTTAAAGTGATTTTTTAGTAAAAGAATATAGTTTTAAGAGAATGTTTTAAAAGATTTCAAAACAAATTTTGATGTATAATTAACAATTGAAAAATTATTCATTTAAAACGACTTAACATTAAAATAATTTAACTTCTAATTTGAAAGGTGCTCATTTTAAAAAAATTGTAATATTTCAATTTTTGATGTTTCTAACTTAAAATTGTGTAAAACGATGTAATTTTGAAAATTTATAAATTTGTTGATTTATTCTTCAACTTAGAGCATTGAAAATAATAGAGTGCATTTATAATTAATACAAATTTTGATTCGTTAAAACGATTACTTCAGACAAATAATTTTTTAAGAACAAGAAAAAGTCTGCCTCAGCCCGGATTTGAACCGAAAATATGAATATCGCAAAGAGTGGAAATAGACGCATAAATTTTGCTGTTTAAAAATAATCTTTTTATAGTTTATGCTTGACTTCGAAAATTTTATGAATATTTTATACTTGTTGATTAATGATTATACCATCACACACAAGACGCAGCTTGTAAATATAAAAACATAGTTTCTATTTAAACATTTGTTAATTATGTTTATACCATTCATGATTAATATATTTATATAATTTGTAATGAACATTCAAGGCGAAGAAATAACTTTAAAATAATCATCAACCTCCCCCTTGAGAGTAGAGGGGAAGGGGGATTATTGGATGCCCCCCTCCTAAAGCCCTTCTCTGGATCCGCGCCTGAAACGCGCTCCTGATGCAGAAACGTGGAAATGTTATGGACGTTAGAAATTAAATTTTACTTTTATGAGAAACGCTGTTTGTCAAAGCGGTCAAAGAAGAGGTCAAAGTGTTGTGAAGAAATGGAGGAAAGTGGTGGCGGTAAACCGTTACCGCTCGGGCTACTGAAATATAAATTTCTCGAAAAACCCATAACAGTCAACTGTTGCATTAAGTATCGTCGTATCGTATGCACTACGGGTATTACGTTTTTATAGCCTAGCGCCAGGCTCGGTCAACTATGTGGGAAATAAATGGCGATATTTATCGCTCTCTGTGATGGGCAGAAGAACTACAGAAGCGTACATGGGCTGGTGCCTATACATGTATAATGCCCCTTCCTTATATGTGTTTAAGGGCATGTGATACTTCATCGTCTGGTAAATCGGGTTCAGTTCCCCCGGGTTTTTGTCCACAAAAATTAAAAATTTTAAAAACTATATTTGAAGATGCTATAAAATAGAGCAACAGACGTCCCCGAACTCTTTTTTTGAGGGATAATAGCAAAAAAACTTTATCCTGATAAATAAAAATGTTCTCTATGTGCACTATTTCGAGTTTAGGAGTCGTTTTTGAGGTATCTGCCATTCCGATAATGTCGGTCTATGTTGTACCTCAAAATACACACATATTAATCAAATTGAGCAAAATGAAACTTTTTTAAATTATTCCACAACAGAAGAGTTCGGGGACGTCCGTTAGTATGTTTGCTATCATTCCCCAAATTTTTAAGGCAAAATCTTTATTATTGTAGGAAAAAAGCCGGGGGAACCTAACCAGACATGAGGTGGGAGATTGCGCATGCCGTGCATTTGATTTCGACTGACTTACCGCAGCGCGCCCTGTCTGCCTATTTGCTTGAACTTTGAATCTTGAAAATTGAGGAGCTTTTAATTCCGAAAATTTTAAATTATATATTTTTCAAGTTTTAAGTTTTTACAATTAAATATTATGCAATTTTGATGCTTTACGGCTTACATCAGATTTCTTTAATTTTGAAGATTTAGAAAATTCTTGTGTTCGAATCTTAAAAATCATCGAAATTTATGAATTTTTATTTATACATCTTTGAAATTCAAGAGTTCAATTGCAACTCTTCAAAATTGTACAAATTTTGAAGGTAAATATTTCAAATTGGAGAGCTTTTAATTTTGCATTTTATACAATTAATGACGATGCAAGTTTTAAGTTTTGAATAATTTTAAATTGTCATTGTTCGAAATTGTAGGACTTTGAATTGAACATTTGCGTAATTGAAGAGTGTTTAATTTCTAAATATTACAATTAAAAATTATGCAAGTTTTAAATTTTACAATTAAATTTTCCGTCATTTTTATGATTGACATTTGAAATTTCTTTCATTTGGGAGACTTAAGGTTTTCAAAATCATCAAAATTAACCAAATTTATTTTTTTCTATCTTTAAAATTGAAGAATTTCCAATTGTAAATCTTTAAAATGAACAAGTTGGCGAATTTTGAATTGGAAACATCTGCAAAATGAATCAGTTGTTAGTTTCGAAAAGAACAATTTTGAAAATTGAACAAAAAAATTTTGAAATTTTTTTGAAAATTTTTGTAATTAGCTCAAAAAATAGGAATGTATAGAATTACCGCTGGTAGTGTCTTTGTAATGTTTGAAAGAATTTTGCATTTCATATGAAAATAAGAAAGAAAATGGGCGTAAATGTTTATATTAATAACGAAATGCAATGAACAAAAATTAATTTCATCAAATGCCATTTTCTTAATAATTGAAATAAATATTTTCTGCGAGTTTCGACAATTATAACATGTTGCACCGTATTTATTTTCAGGCATCTGGAAGAGTTACTGCATTGGGACTGAATGGAAGAGACTGAATGGGAACCCTGGAGCGGACAATCATGGTTGGGTATATTGCCTGGATCATTTACACTCGCCGCCCCCAAGCGACATAAAAAAAACGTAGAAATAATCATCGCTAATAGCCAATGATTTAATAATTTTTCAACTTTATATCTTATTTCGTTGTATTATTTCCATTTTTTATTTATTTCGAGCTTTATCTGAGCTTTCTAACACAATTTGGAGATGAGATAAGGTCCTACTCTATAATTAACTCTGCAAGCTACAATTTTTAAAAGTTTTTAATTTTTATGACACCTGCATTTACAGAAAATGTCAAGGAATTCGCCTAATTTTTTTGCCTCATTTCTACTGCTTTTCAACCAAATTTAACGCGTCAAAGTTCACTGTCATGAAATTGACGCTGTTGACCGTGTTTTTGTACCTTCACTCAACTGCAACTTCATTTGTAATTAATGTATGATGGTGTCATGAATAGCGAATTTGTTCGCAATAAAATTATCTTTGCAATGAAGTTTGTTACGTTCTTTAGCGATTTTTTTGTTCACTGACTTATTCAAACTTTTGTAGAGAGGTCAACATTTTTGAAACCTATAGTAAGAAAGAATGATTCAAGACGATAGCAAAGAACTGAAAATATAATTAGAGAAACTTTTTACATATAATTGATTCAATAAGCAACATAAAAAAAAAGATTCTTAAAAATTTTTCACAAATTAATGTAACATTTTATAATATGGTAGTAAAGCTTTATAAAATATGAAAATATAAGATTTTTTACATTTTAATTTCATCACAAATATTTTGCATCCATTTATTTTTTATCACCAATAATATAATTGGTACAACATTTTTCTTATTATTTTAAATGCAAAAAAAATTATTTTCGTACATCCTCTCTTTGATACGCTAGGTTTGAAGCTTTTCTTAAACAAATCCTCATTTGAACTCTGGGTCCAAATGTTGATCAAAATAATACCCTTAAGAAAGAATGTTCTCATACTGATAAAAAAGTTTTTTTTTTATATTTGACAATCTGTATTTTGCGTACCAAAGGATTCGCCTAGCATCTTTTACAAACGAAATTAATTTTTGATTATAATTGTATTTTTGAACACATTGTTTATAAAACCCGATCCACATTTTGTTCCTATGCCTTACTCTTTGATAAATTGATGATACTTTTGCCTCAAGTCCGAGTTCTTTGTGAGTCTTCTTTCCAAAGCAAAATATCCTTGCTGCGCCAGGTCTTGGGAGTTTCCTAGTTCATCTTTTTGCTCCTTGAAGGAAAGCGGACAATATGCTTGAAGAATCACGTTGCACGTTAGTAGTAAAATGATATTCGCATGTTTCCTCCTCTTTAGAAAAATGTCGCCTCTCCTCGCCTTCTAACCTAATCTCAAATGTCAGTAAACGTGATAAGTTTGTAAATTATACCTTTATTACATAAAGTATTGTGTGCTTCAATAAGGCAAACGTCTTTTTACCCTCATGTGTTTGCAATAGTCGGGTAAAAAGACTGAGTTTGCTTCCTATAGGTACACAATATACTGTTATTGTTGTATGCTCTTTTAGAAGTTTCCGCAGACTAGATACGCCGCATGACCCTTTAAATAACTTCTCAAAAAACGAAGGTTTTGAATCTTGGGAATAGAGTCATCATCATCAATAAATGCGGTAGAGGAATTTCGTAAGCCTAACCACTCAGCCTATACGCCGCCAATTTGGGGGGTGCCGCGAAAACAATTCGAAAAAGAAATTTTTCCGAAGCGTAACTGAGGGCCGTTATTTTTTATTGTTCACTGAATGACAAGAATAGTTGTGCTTCGTTTGAATATTTCATACTACTTACTAGAGAAATTAAATAATTCGGGTGTACAATCTAAACCATGAATAATACAAACAATAAAATAGCCTCGGAATGGACTGAAACTATGATTGACGAAATTATATATATATATATATATATATATATATATATACATCATATATTTTCATATTTGATTTCTACGACTCATCTTTTTACCTTGTGCATAATGCTAATATATTGTTATACTTTAAAAAGTATCAGTCAACATTAGTGTTCGTTGTACAATGTATAAGACTGTGATATCAAAATAATCAATGATATACAACAAATAAATAATAAAAATTCTAATTGCTATTAAAATTGTATATAGAATGATAGTTCTACCAATTGCATTTAGTTGCAAATGCTCATTTCAACATTTCCATTTAAATACAATTGGTTTTTTCATTTGCAGGGATGACGTGAAAGAGCGAAATTAGTTCGAACTTGCATAAAATCATGTAACATTGCGTCATTTTCTCAGTAATACATGTAACATGACACCATCTTGAAAACACTTTTCTGAATTCTTTGTAACTTGATACCATTGGTTTTGTATTAAATCCCTGAATACCTATAAAAGATGACATAGGAAACGGGGGTCTCTTTCTTTTACAGCTCATATCAAAGGATGATACTTTTCTCAGTCATACATATAACATGGCACCATTTTGAAAAAAATTCTCTTAATTCTATGTAACTTGATTCCATAGTTTTTATATTATTCCTTAGTGCCTATAAAATATGACATAGGGAACGGTGGGGGTACGGGGATATCTTTCTTATACGGCTCATATCAAAGGGTGATACTATGACTCACCTCTTTGGTATTTTCTTATGACGTGAGCAGAAACATGACACATCATCCCTCTCTATACGCAATCACACGACACACAAATGCTAAACTCATCCACACACGGACATGCACTAGCGCTAATCTATACAGAATCGGCACTATACCTCCACTTATGAGCTTAGATACTTCGTGCATTATTACGAATAATTGGTGGCCGTCCAGATTATGAGTATTGTGGCACTTGGTTTATTTTGAATTCCATCAAATCTTCTGAATTCTCGAAATTCTTCTGAAAACATGGAATTCCTTTCAGCAATTTCCAACTTCATCAACTTTAGTCGACGGGATGCCTACTACTGAAAGGGGATGCACACGGTTCTTTAATTCTGCAGTATCCTGCAGAATTCTGTACACTGAAAGAAAGAATTTCTGGAACCAAGAAAATGCATTTACTTGAATCCTATTTCTTAGCATCAAGAAAATATTCTTTAACAGTAGTAATTTTTATTTAAACCAGACACATATCTTTTGTTGATCTAAAGAAATGAATTCTTTGGCTATATTTTCTTGATTCAAATAAATATTTCTTACATTCAAGAAAATGATTTCCTTGATTCAAAAGGTCTAGATTCATTGAAATCTGATTAGTCGCTCAAAGAAATATTTATTTGATTCAATGAGTTCGATTCTTTGAATTGATTCGGACGCATTTGAATCAATTAATTTTGCATACTTGAATCAAGTCTTTAGATTTATTTAAATCAAAAAAATAATCGTTGAATTCAAAATAATATTATTAAATTTAAAATATATTCATTTGTTACAAAGAGTTCATGTATATATACCAATGAAGCGCATTTATTTAGATGAACAAGATATTGTCTTTACATAAATATTTTGTTATTCTGTTCAAGGAAATATTTCATTTGCTTACTAGAATTAAATTATTTATAACAAATAAACAGTTATTCCAACGAAGTAATTATTTTTCTAAATCTAGTATTTAATAATTTTGCTTAATTTGTTTCGATTCAATGCTTCTTTAGATTAAAGAAATATGTTGTTAAATGCAATATCCATGTTTTTGATTTGAAGAAATATTTCTTTGACATTTATAGTGAGGGTTAAATACAAATTTCCACCTTATAATTTCCATGTTGCGACAGCTTCGTGGTCATCGCTGTGGACTTTACACTCGATGGATTTTCCTCTGAACAATAGCTCGTATTTTTTAATCAAACGATGTTAACTTAATCCTATTAACATTTGTCTGGCTGAAAGAAATTATCTTTTTCATTCAAAGTGCATATATTTATTTGCCTCAAATAAATATTTCTTTGAAAATAATCAGGACTTTCACTTATGTCAGCCAAGTAAAATTCACTTGGTAGAAATAATCCTTTTTTTCAGTATAAAAGTTTCTGAATTCACTCGAAGTCTTGAATTCATTCAAAGTTTTTCGAGTTCCCTCGAAATAATTAGAATACACGTTTAATGATTTTAAATTCTTTCAAGTCTTTCGAATTCTGAAAATATCTGTCGATTGTTTAGAATTTACTTGTAATCTTTTGACTTATTCTGAATTCCATCAAATATTTTGAATGCTGTGAATGCTTCCTGAAACATTTATTTCTTTTTAGCGATTCCTAAACTCATTAACTTTTGTCGCCGGTTGAACATATATATATATATATAATTAAAAACTAAAGGTTAAGAACCACCGCAGGGTCCCACTGGGATCAACTGCCATCTAAAAAATGACATCGGCTCCCAGTGGGATCGCGGTAAATCCCACTCATGGCCACGTCTCACAACCGTCAGATGGTTGGTCACAGGACACGACGAAATCACAACGACAGGCCGGCGAAACCCTCGTGTGTTTTGAGGATACGAAGCGACCCAATTCAACTTTAGTGTTTTCGGGATCTTGTATACCTCTCTCCAAAAAGTCTCTACCTCGTTGGGCTTGGGTGGATTTTTTAAAGAAACAGGGTGATCACTGAAGAGGCGAGATGGGTCAGTGAGAAACTTTTGATTTGCCCTGATCCATCTCTCCCTCTTCTGTATTCTCCTCCTTGAACCCGATAACAGCCATATTTTGTCAAGAATATGCTGCTTGATTGTAAGCAGCTTTGACCTGTTCAGTGTGTGATTCAAGATCCTCAGTTTTTGGGCGAACTTTTGAACCCTTTCCGTGAATGGTCTACCAGATGTTATGTAGTCAATCACACATGAAACACGGCACGCAGTCTGTCTTGCCCATCCAATCTTCTTGTTCAGTTGATGCAAGCGTCTTTTGGACTTTTGATTCATCGTCGGGGTGGAGCCTTCGTTTTGAATCGGCCAAAGCTTTCGCAGCACCATAAATTGAGCAATTGATGGTCCAGAGGTCGGACTCTTGCGAGATTTCTCCACGGTTGGTCCTAATGTCGCTTCCTCATCTTCAGCTGCAGCTTGATCAAGCAGTGGTTAAGGAAGTGCTCCGCATTCATATACATGTTTCGATAGGTAGGCACGTTGATTTAGCAAGGATTGAATCGAAACGTGCTGAAGCTCTGGGTGTTTTTGGCACCTTAGAGTATGCATACGCGTCATGAAGCGTCGATAAACAGTGATAATGCTGGCATCGTAGAAGTCTAGCAAGTCATCCTTGAGTTGATTCCTTCACTCAAGGTGGGCGTTTCGCCGGTTCGTCGTCGTGTTTCCATCTAAATTATGTTCAGCACCCCGAATTCTAGGATTATCGGCACTGTTTGCCGACCCATTGTCGGGAGCTCTGCGCGTTCGATCGTTCTGAACCGCATCTACAACTTTTTAGTGTTTGGTGGTGTCATTGTTGTTTCCACGAGCAGCTAAGGAAAGGGTTTGACCATCCTTGTAGAGCCTCGCATGCAAGGATAAGGCTGCATACTCTGAGGGGTTGCCCGGTATCCCAAAGACACCGTTTAAAACACCTCACCCAGGTGCCATTCAGCTTTTGACACGGTTGCTACGCCTCCGCTTAGGGGTTATTCCTTCGGGACCATCCCTGGACAATTGTCCGCGACTGCTTATTAATTATTGTAACCATATTCAGCAGAAACCCTTGGTACAGGGACCCTCTATCCGCAACCCAAGGATGCGTTCGGTGGCTTTGTCATAGGCCCTTCAGTTCTATTCCAAAGGAATCGAAACCGAACGAACAGGGACCATCCAAATTTATTTGCCTAAAGGGCGCCGAGTAGTTTTCTATAAAACTACCAAAAGTCTATTTATCATTTTGTTCTTTTCAAGCATTTAACTATAGATTTGATTTTAATTAAGAGGATTGCTTTGCTTTAGAATTTGAGAATAAGGAAAGTAAGTAAATGCCTGCTATCTTGCTCGATAAAGTGGCGGTGTCAGGAACAGCGCTGGTGTGAGGCTAAGTCATGAATACACTCCAATTTCCGAAGGATAATTATAATTTGATAGCAAACAGCAAATGATTCAGTACACAATATCGGTGAGATTTATCTCCGATTCAAATACGATTGCAAAAACAACAAGTCTACATTATTTTAAGCATGAGTCACACGAACGCTAAGATAATCTAGTGACCTACGGCCCCGCTTATTGATTGGTCGACAGAAAGGCCATTTTTACACTTCGTATGGCGATGTGAGAGAATTTTAGTTAGGCACGCGGTCAGTTATCCGCCATTTTGAATTTCGTCGCGTAGAATGCATGATCCATTGATGCTAAAAATAAGAAGAAAACGCACTGAAGCTAATCCGCGAATCCCAAAGGTAACAATTATACGTAAAGGCGAGGCAATTACTGAGCCTCCCGCAGATGCCTACCATTTCGGCATTTTCAAAGACAACTTGAGTATTTCGCAAGACGAACTAAGCAATTTGAGGAAAAGCTTCTAACCTGACAATTTCCTCCGTCCTCTCCACGTACCTCGACCTTTAATCGACATTATCCCAATTTGGCATATTTACTTTTAACTTTACGCCGTGGATGTCAACGACCATACGGTCCAAATATAGAGCAACGAATGAATCTAGAGTGGTTGCTTTTGTCTTCCCGGAAAGGAACCGCAACGCCGTGCACTGAGCGACTTTCCATTTGAATAATTGATAAAAATGTTTAAAACTTTAGTATTCTACAATATCAAAACACGGAAAAAATTGATGCGTTTCAAAAATTGATATAGTGGTTTTCAACTGGCTAATTTCATATTTTTATTACATTATCAAAGTAAACGAGGAGTTTCCAGACGACATGCACGTTATGAATTCGAAAGACTTTAAAAATCCTTTCAAACTTTCGTAGGAACAATATGAGATTCTGAAATCCACTATACGAAAAATTATCACTCATCGTAAGAGAGAATCGAGTGAAGGAAAAAAGTATACCACAATGAGCGAGGTAAACACTACTAATACACTTAAGTGTGGATATTAGGACCAATCCTGACACGCATATATACACAACACAGTCATACTACGCAATACATTCTTAGCTTAAACCTGACGCTCATTTTTGCGAAATGCACATGATTTTTGAGGTACCTAATATTCCTTGTGGGGACGTTTTCAGGCCACCGGAATACAGAAAAATCACCAGAAAATGTAGCCCTATCTTGATTGGCGCGATTTTTACAGCTGCTTCTTGCCGAAACTTTGGAGTGGAGATATTCGAAACATTTTCTACCATAATTCAGAAATATGGTATCTCCCTTTTTCTAAAATTTGGAAGTGAAAATTTCCAAATTCTCGCAAATATTTTTTTCGCAAAAAAATAAATTAATTCTTTTAAAATCTGACACATTCTGACTCGAAAGAGGGATTATATTTCTTAATTCCCTTTTTATAAATCAGAGTAGAAGAAAAAGTGATATAAAATTCTTACTGGTAATTCATTTGTCTTGTGTTCACATTTTTTCTTTTTAGTCGCCTGCTCCTGACGATTATATTTTCATTTAAAAAGTGTCTTATTTGGTTAAGAATTTGACCACTCTTCTAAAAAATTCGTATTTTTGTCTAAAAAATGTTATTATCAGCTTAAAAATGCAGCTGCTTTTCGCTGAAGTTCAATGTATTTCACTCAAAATCACATCATTTGATTGAACATTCAACGATCTGGTTAAAAGTTCAAGTATTCGTGAAAATTCGTATTTTTTTCTTTAAAAATCAACCACTCAGTTGTGAGTGCAACTGTTTGCATAAAAATCAATTATTCGTGTTGGGAATCCAACTACTTAATTACAAATTTGCTTATTTTTTTGAACTCTAATTATATAGTTGATAATTCAAGTATTTTAATGAAGCGTTATTTTTTACAGTTAAAATAGACACGGATATTTAAAAAATCTGGGCAAATTAAGGGAATCAGAGAATGAAGTTTCACGGTTACTTGAATGTTTTACTTTTATATTTAAAAAGATATATAATCAATGTTGTTGACAAAATTCGTCTATTCTTATTATTTACAACTTCCATAATATTGAGCGATCACTGCCTAATGAAGATTCCTGAATTTCTTTTGTGGTTATCTCTTTGACCTCGCCGCTATCCATGTTTATTTTTACCCATTTTTGAATGCCATATCTCAATATAAATATTCCATGAAAAAGTCTGTTATTTTCCACCACTATCGCAAAGGTTTCACCATTGGACATTGACAATATGGTTTGTCTTCCGGTTGGCATGGGCACAAGGACCTGATATATGTCTCTTACTTGAATTGGTGCATCGTGATGAAAAGCATATCTACGAATTTCTAATCGCCGGTTCGGATTCGTGTGCGAAATCAGACGAACAGATCTAAGTTCTTCAATTGTAAGTCCATCAATGCGCAAAGAAGAACAACTGGCAGGCGAAGACCTAGACCTGGCACGAAGAGAAGATTCGGCAGAAGGAGGAGACCTGACAGGAGGAACACCAATGAAAGTGTCGCCATTAGGTGAACGCTCTAACTGCAAACTCAACTCTGCATCGAAAAACACACATCTCAATTTAGAAAGAATCTTTCAAAGCATAGACTTGAAAAGTCAACTTTTGCAAGTGAATTGCACAAAAAGCCATGGAACGAGAAAAGAATTTTTGGAAAATTTGTTTAAAAGAAAAAACAAGAACTCAAAAAATTAAACTTCTGTAACAAAATCGCCCAAAAATACTTCGAAAAAGAGAAATATGTTTCCAAAAATAAGTGCAATCGGCTCAATAGAGACAGTCGTAAGACACAATGAAAAAGAGGGGAAAAAGTTTTCCTTATGTATTCTCTTCCACAGATTTCATACTCATTCCCTTATTTCCCTTTTCAAAGAACTCCCTTCTTACCTCTTTTATTCGCTTCTCGCATGATGGAAACTGAATTAATGGAAACCGATAGAAAAACTCCAAATATTTGAGTTGGAACTTCATTTTTTGGTTGGAAAGTCTACCGTTGTATTTTTGGTTGAGAATTACTGTTTTTTGTTCAAAACTTTTTTTTCAATAAAAATTCAAACTATTTCTTTGAAATCTTAACCATTTTGGTAGAAAATTAAATGTTTTGGTTGAACACTTCTTTCTTTCTTCATAAAAATGTTTATTGGTTGACAATTCAACTCTTTTTTCGAAAATTCGTCTGTTTGGTTTGAAAATTCCTCTCTTGGTAGAAATTAATCTTTTTTGGTCAAACACGCCAATCAAAATTTATTGATTGATTTATTAATGCGATTGAGCTTGATATCTTTTGGATGGAAATTAATTTTTCAAGTAAAAACTTTTCCGTGCCATTTTTGGTTGAAAATTTATCTCTCTTTTTTAAGAATTCAACTAATTGGTAAAAATTTTCACCAATTTTTCACACGTTGGTCCTATTTTGATTCAAGATTCATCATTTCATTCAACAATTCATCCCTTCAGTTTAAAATTAAACTATTTTGTTGAAAATTCGCTTTTTCATTGAGTACAAAATTAATATTTACGGTGAAAAAATAATTGTCTTAGATAAAAGTTCAACTTTTAATTTGAAAATTTTTGGTTTTTGTTTGGAAATTCTACTATTTAGTTGCAAAATTCTCTTTTGAAGTTGAAAATTCGAATACTTAGTCAAAAATTATTTTTTCTTCTAGTTGACAGTTGAACCAATAATATGTAGACAGAAGTATTGTAAGAAATGGAAGTCATGTAAACCCTTAGGGGACACATTATGAATAAAGAAGAACTTAAACAAATCCGAACTTCATCTAAAACTAGAAAAAAGTGTAGTCGCGAAGTATTGTGTTATTGAAACTTTTTTTTCACTCAAACCCTTAAAAATTTGTATTACTTTAAGTAAATTTGAATCGTTCAGAAATTAAAAAATTTTAAATTCTCAATTATACTTTTCGAAATTCAACCATTTCAATTTTAATCGCAAAATTTAAACTTATGGCATAGAGAAATTAAAAATTTAGCATTTTCAATGAAAATTCAAAGTTTTAACAGTAAACCCGTTAAAAATTAAAAAAATTATTCAATAATTGTCCAACAGAATTTTTTTTTCAAACTGAGTTTGAAATGTCAAACATTTTGGAACATTTTTCAAATAAAAAACTTGCCTGGTTTTAAAATCTGCTCCTTTTTAAGGCTTGAATTTGAGAAATTATTGTCTTAATTTTTCATTGGTTTGAATTTATGCTGGAGGCATTTAATTCAAAATTGTTTGATTACAAATCCTTTACATTGAAAAGTGTGCAACTATCAAGTCTTTCATTCTGATAATCTACGATTTTGATGAATTTAAGCAACCAGAAAGTTTTGTGCATATAAAATCGAAACTAAACTTTTTGGAATATTTAAATATAAAATTATTAGATTTGAAACGGACTAAAATTAAATCAGTTGAATTTCGAAAAGTATCTATCATTGACAATTTGAAAATTCGTAATTTTTAAACGATTAAATTTAGCTAAACCAATAGAAATTTTTACAGGTTTCAGTAAAAAAAAAAGTTTTAATATAACAATTCTTCGCAACTAAATTTTTTTAGTCTTAAATGAAGTTTCGATTTGTTTACGTTTCAAGTTTCTGGAATATAAATTTTTTTTATTTTTCAATATTTCCTATTTAAAATTAAATTTTATTTCGAACGTTTTTTTTTTTAGAATAATTTAATTTTAAACGTTTACAACTTGTATATTTTTCTATTTCGAGCGGTGACAATAAAGGTGAATTTATTTTTTGATTTTAGATAATGTTCTCTAATCACTGCTTACGTTAAATCATAATTTTTCTGATTAAATCAAAATTTATATTTCTATCATTTTAATAGCTTTCACTTTAAAATATTAAATTCAGTTTTCAATTTCAACTAATTCTTAATGAACTTGTCTAAATTCAACCATTTTAGTTTGAAGGTTTTGAATTTTGAAAGCTTCTTTTTAAAAATTTTTAAATCTTAAATCATTTGGAAAACGCAAAAAAAATGTATTCGTGTAAATCATTTGAAAGCCCTAAAGTATAATTTTAATTAAACCTATTCATTAGTTATTTAAAACAATTTGTTCAAATCCCTATAAACCTTTGAAATCCCTTGAAATCCTTGGCTGTTTAATAAAATCCTCAAATGAATAAATAAAATTGATTAAACTGATAAATGAATTTAAATAGATTAATATAATTAATTAAAATAAAACCCCTCGTCAAAGAATTTCATAGAATTTGAGAGGATTTCATGGGATAAAAGTGTTTTTGAAGGATTTCGTGGTATTCCAAAAGTATTTTATAGCCAGGGATTTGTTTTATGATTTATTTAAACAATTTTAAAAGTGTCATGAGACATTTTTTGATAAAAATTTCATAAGTTTCCAATTTTACGGCATTTTAAGAGTTTTTATTTTACAGAAAACCTATATGGAAATTTCAATGGAGACTAACAATATTTTCTTTCAATATTTTAAATAAATACACACGTTCAGTCAAAATCATGTCAATAAGTTTGGCGAATACAAATATTAACTATTACAGAATTATTTTATTTGAAAAATTATAATATTTTTTAGAAGATTTTAAAAATATATTTGTTAAGAATTCATTTTTATGTTTAAGGCTTTAACAATTTTTTTTATCGTTTTTTTTTACTGAAAATTTAACTATTCCATTTTCAGTTGAAAATTAATCACTTTTAGTCGAAAATTCAACTATGTGGTTAAAAGGTCATGTTTTTTCTTGAAAATTCGTCTTTTTTGGTAGAAAATTATTCTTCTCGAGTCAAAATTCACTTACATGGTTGACATTTTAACTACTTTGTTAAAAATTCATTTCATTACTTATGGATTCATCTCTGATTGAAAATTTAACTATTTTGTTAAAAATTTGTTTGTTTTTTTTAGTTGAAAATAAATTTTTCATACTGCAGATTCAACTATTCCAATTCTTTTTAATTTATCGTTTTTAGTAGAAAATTCAATAATTTTGTTGAAATTTGTATTCTCTCTTGACTGAAAAATCTTCTTTTGGTTTCAATGCCAACTATTACATTTTTTGGTGAAAAGTCATCTTTTTTTTATTGAAAATTCAATTACTTGGCTAAAAGTTGAACTACTTTCGTAAAAACTCATTTTTTTGTTTAAAGATTCATTATTTTAGTTGAACATTTATTTCTTCGATAGAAAATTAATTAATTTTAATAGTAGTAGTAACAATTGAATAAATAATTTATAATTAATTTAATTTAATTAATTCATATATTAATTATATTATATATAACAAGTAACAATAATACGTAAAAATGTAGTTTTTTTATTTTTGGGTCATATTTGGGGCGCTGTGGGGGGGGGGGGGGACTTAAAAATGAAAGTTATTAGTTAGTTTTATTTCATAGGTACTCCTCTTCAATCTCTGAAAAACTTGGCACATTTCGATTAAACCCTAAAGTATGAGTTCTATTTTTCGAAAATCCAAAATTTCCCCATGTTAATTCAATGGAATTTTGAAGTGCCCAGTGGCACGTGTTATTCGAATTTCGAAAAAAAAATTAGGGATTTTCTTTCTCCAGAAATGGAAACTTTTGGCGGGGGGCCTTGCCCTCTAGGGTAAAACAAAATTTTGCAATGCATTTTTGGACCACCCTAGTGTAGACACTCACTAAAAAAAGTCTTTTTCAAATTTATTTTTTTCAACTTAAATTTGTTAGAATTTTGTATTGTATTCGAAAATACGTATATATAAAAAATTTAATGTCAGGAAAATGAAAATGGCTTTTAGTCAAAATTTATATTTCTATCATTTTTTTTTCTGTAATTTTGAACCTGCAGATAAAATTTTGGGTATATTTTCAAAAGGGTTGCAAGAGAATATTGACTTGATACTTGGCCTAGGCTAGGGGTTCCTTTTGCATCCCAGTTCAAAGGCTCAAAAGGTTTTTTTTGGCGCAGATTAATAAAAATTAAGTTATTATTATTTTTTCTTTCTCATAGAGGAAGCTTTATAATGGTAACAACTTCAAAAAATTCCAATTCGTTTAATTGAACGTTCCTTATTTAAAAAAATTCTAATACAATTTTCATCAATAATGTCTCAAAACTGAACTAAGAATTTTTAAAGGCATTTATTACAATTTTGTTTAGCAATTATTTTAAAATTGTAAACTTTCAAAGTAAAAGCTAAAAGGGCTAGAAGGCTAACAAACATAAATAATTTCAGTGCTAAGTATTGAAAATGAAAAATTAATAAATTTCATCATTTAAAAAGTGACCAATTTCATACTCAAAGCGTTTAAATTCAATGATTTTGATGTTTTCAAGTTATTTATAAATATTTCAAGGTATTTTTAAAGATTTCGAGAGACCCCGAAGTATTGAAAAAAATTTTAAGGATCGTCAAAGTATTTCAAAATATTTCCAGAGATTTTAAAAGATTTCAAGATGCCTCTAATGATTTCGAAGGGTTCACAAGATTTCAAGTGATTTTCAAAAAATTTAAGGAATTTCAGAGGATTTCTAGAAATTGCAAAATATTTAAAAAGATTTCAATGGGACTCTAAGAATTTCAAGAAATTTCAACAGATTAAAAAAATTATGAAGAATTTCAAGAGATTTCAATAAAATTTATGGGATTTCATGGGCCTTTAAATTTTTTTCAACTGATTATAGTGAATTAAAATTTTGTTGTAGTTTTTCAAAATATTTGAAATTATTTTAAGAGATTCTATGGGGTTTCAGAGAAATGTATGAGATTTCATGAACTTTCAGAAGATTTCAAGAAATTTTAAGAAATTCTGAAAGGTTAAAAATGTTTCAAAAGATTTTAAGAGTGGTCAAACCTTCATTTAATACTAAAGCATAAGTATTTTAAGGCAGGATTCTGCTTTCGAACGCGCGAAAAAAATGCTACTTTTGTAATTTTTTTTCAAACATTGAGAAAGATATTGATGTAGGTTTGGTTATGCTTGATAAATATACTCTTGAAATACACTAACAAAATTTTTTTAGTTAATTTAATGCTATCTATATACATTTAAATGGCACTTTCTCGAAACCACGTTTTTTACCGCTTGTTAAAAAAATCTCCGAAACTACAGAATCGATTGGTCTGAAATTTCCACCACATATTCTATACTTGTACGTCAACCGGTGGTGGCAGATTTTTTCATTTACATGCACAAAAAACAAAATGGCGGCAATTCGAAAAAATAAAAAATCTCACTTTTTTTGCTTATTTTTTGCAAAAAAATAATAGTAAAAATTTAAATTTGCATATACATCTGCTACCACCCGTTGATAAATATGTATAGAATATTTGGTAACAATTTCAGACCAATCGATTCGGTAGTTTCGGAGATTTTTTTAACAAGGGGTAAAAAACGTGGTTTCGAGAAAGAGCCATTTGAATGCATATAGAGCGCATAAAATAAACTTATAAAATTTTTAATGTATTTTAAGAGTATATTTATTAAGCATAACAAAACCTACATCAATATCTTTCTTAATGTTTTAAGAAAAAATTTACAAAAATATCATTTTTTTCGCGCGTTCGAAAGTAGAATCCTGCCTTAAATCTCCACGTTTCGAGACCCCCTGAATCCGAAAAAACTGGTTTTACGATGGTGTTTGTCTGCCTGTCTCGTCGTGTCGTCGTTCCTGTTGTCTGTATATAACGGATAACTTTTGAAAAACTAATCTGATTGGACTGTGCTTTGGCATACATATTTACGAACGAGAAAGAAAGATCGAGTTCGTTAACCAGCTATTTTGGTTGAAAATTCAAAAAGTTACTTCCCGACGCGGAACATAGCTGGCATACTGGGGTCTTTTTGACCCCAAGCGAAAAAGGCTTCCCGCAAAGAGCCAATTGATTATTTTGAGTAGCTTCCACACATCACTACTTTCCAACCGAGCAATTCTCGCCTACCCCGAAAGGGAAACGGCTTAATGATATAATAATAATTATGACTTTTATGTACTTGGAATGGAAAAATATGAAATTCTAAGCCTTCTGTATACATTGCATAATTGAGAATCAAAGGATTTACGAATAATTGCAGTTTAAGCTGAATTTTAGAGTTTATTTAAAATAGATTCAAATTTAAAGCCCTGAAACTTTCCTAGACAGTTTTTAAATTCTAAACTGAAAATTAAAAAAAAATGTAATTTTTAATTTTATGTACTTCGAATTATAAACTAGGCAATTTTTAAACCTTCCGAATACATTGCATAATTAAAAATGAAAAGCTTTCAAAATAGTTACAATTTAAATTGAATTCTCGAATTTATATAGAATAAATTCGAAGCCCTGAAGTTTGTTCCTAGACAATTTTCAAAAGCTTTAAAGATCAGACAATTTTGCGTGTATGGAAAGCGTTTAGAATCAAAAATTTTCGAAACTTGAAAAGTTTACATTAAAAAAAATAAATTTACTTCAAATTTGAAGCCCTGAAACTTTCCTAGACAATTTTCGAATAAGTAGAGTTTAAAATTGAAGAATTTTTTTCTTCAGTCCTTAAAATGT
This sequence comes from Andricus grossulariae, assembly GCA_011634705.1. Lineage (NCBI taxonomy): Eukaryota > Metazoa > Arthropoda > Insecta > Hymenoptera > Cynipidae > Andricus > Andricus grossulariae. Next base: position 84,482,102 of record JAABKJ010075445.1, on the reverse strand, counting down.
TAAAAATATTAATACTAAACATTCTAAATTGAAGATTGTTAAATTTGAAGTGAAATTGAAGAATTTCATAACCAAACGTTCAAAATGAAATAATGCTTAGCATTCCACAATAAGATTATTTTAAGTTCAAAAATGTAAATCTTAAAAATTAAACAATACATATCTTGACGTTTTAAGTGAAAAATAGTTTATTGTTGGGTGTCTTCAGTTTGAAATTGTACCATTTTTCCCAAGATTAAAACTTTTTGAAACCAAATGTTTGCATTCTATTTTAATCTAAAATTATAAAAATCCAAGTGTGAACGTTTTGAATGAAAAATTCTTCAATTTCGATATTATTATTTACAATCCTTTCATTTTTAAGTAGGACAATGTTGAACGATTAAAAATTGAAATTACACCATTTTTTACATTTTAATTGATTTCAATTTCAACTTTAAATGCTATGAATTTAAATTTTTTAAATTATAAACGCTTTTAATTTGATATTTCCTTACTTTCACACTTAACCTGAAATTATTCAATTTTAACTCTTTTTAATTTAAAATTACGTAGGTTCGCTTTCGAACACTTCAAACTTGAGATTTCATAAATTATTTTGGCTTTTAATTTAAAATTTAACAATCTTTAACGATGTAAATTTAAAGAAAAAAATAATTTTTAATGTTTTAACCTAATTTTTTTCAATTTTTAAGTTTTTGAATGAAAAATTGTTCAGCTTGTGCGATTTCAACTTCAAAGTGTACTCTTTATTTTCAGAGCTTTGCATTGTAATTTGCTTTCAAATTCATTTGAGAACGATTTTAACGTACAGCTGTTGAATCGGTATGACTTTCAATTTGTACTCGAAAAATGTTTAACAATTTCAATTTAAATATAATTATTTTTAATGGTTTCGTCTAAAATTATTCCAGTTTTGGTTCTATTTTTTCTTTTATTTTTAATTTCAGAATTTAAGCTTTTTAATCCAAATTTCTCATGTTTTAACCCTTTATTTTCTGCAGGTAGAAAAGTGCTACTTTATTCTGAAAAGTCACTTTTAACATTCTTTTAGCGCAATAGAGCAGTTTGAAGCCTGCAGTCTTGAAGTTATAACTAATTTTAGTTGGCTTGAAAGCTTGAGAACGGAAGTATAGTCAATCGAGATGGAAAGCAACTGGAAATGAAACAAGCTTTCAAATGGATGGAGAACAAAAGGCGCCTTAATGTACATAGTATTGGCACAATTGCATTCCTGGCGATGATGAAACTAGAAACACAATATCTAGTCTTCTTGCCAAGCAACTCTTGATCGAAAGATACCTCTTCTGAAGAGGAGATAGAAAAACTGCAGGATCTTATCAGAAAACATGACCAGGCTTTCAGCACCAAATAGGGAATAACGAGTCCTCCCACTAGCTAAATGTCTAGGACTCAAGGCTCTTGGCGTACTTATATAAAAGACTTTTCTAACTTCCATGAAGCTACCAATTCTACTCTTCTACTTCATTGATTTTATTGTGAAAATCTATTACATACTTCACACTCTTTTACCTACCCCCACACCCCGTTTTTAAAAATGATTCTTCTTTTCCCATTGTTTTCCAGAAATTTCCCCTTTTTCTCGTTTTTTTCACTTAAATGCAAGCTGAATTAGTAGAATCCAATAAGAAAATGCATCTATTTTTGATTTAATGTTTATTCTTTTTAATTTAAAAGTCCTCTATCAGGGTGGCCACTCACCCGGGAGAACCGGGAGAACCTGTCACCGCGAGAAAACCGGGATAAAGCCGGGCGAAAAATATCATACCGGGCGATTTCCCGTATTTCATAATTCGCGCGTTTTGTAAGTTTTGAGTAAAAATTATTATTTTTTTTTTGGAGAGAGAGAGAGAGTGAAATCACACTTTTTAGTAAAAAAATCTATGCAGTCTTTTTGAATGTCACTTGATACTGGATTATATGATACTTATCAATAATATATATTTGAGAGCTTGGGGTCGTTATTGCAGTAGGGATAAGTTTTATAAATAAGTTATATAAAACTAATTGAATTCGACATTCGTCAACCTGAAAATTTCATATTTTCCTCAATACGTACTTCGATTCTTCAACTTAAGACAAGTAATTCGCACGAGTAATGGTAATTCGGGAATTATTTTGTCATCAGTCCGTAATTGTAGTTTATTTATTATATACTTCTATATGGCGATTCTCCCGAGATTGTAAATAGATACGTGAAAACGAGAATTGTTTGATATATTTTTGTATTTTGGAATGGCTAGCAGGAATCGATATTATTGATTTCTTCAGAGACGCTGTACGACAACATGGCCTTATGAATAAGTTATCAGGCAGAGTAGTTGGTAATTTTACATGATTGGTTTAACATGCTTGAGTGCTGGATGGATTGTTTCGACTTCTGCTTCCTTTTGGAATAGATCTTTGTTAATAATTCGCAGCGTTTTATGTTCATAGGAATTTTACCCAACGCAATTAATAACAAAGAAATTACGTTTAAAAACGTTTTAAAAATGAAAATTTGTAACATCGACCTCTGATGTCTGTTTTTTAACTAAGAAATTTGGTTTTATTTTGTTTTACTCAACTACGACATTTCATTACGTTCAAAGCATGAAACAAAAGCGAATAATTATTTCAATCAACTAGATTGCGAAAGCTGGTGTATAAATGCAGTGCAAAAAGGCATTTTCACAGCTTTCTGAAGGAAATATCAGTCACCCTATCACTTAATATAAAACCCTATTTATTAACATTCCATTGGTATAATTAAAATTCACACTAATATAATAGAAGTTGATGCAGCTATCTCATTAGGTAAGCGATCCACAGTCGCAGTTGAAGCAGTTCCTTCGGCACCTTTAAAACTATAATTAAATCAATTTGATTGTATTTTTAACATGACACAACTTACATTTTTCTGGGCAATTACATACGAAATTCTCCGCGGAAATGAGTTTAGACTAACGAATCAAAATACATGAGCTGTCTTTGAACACTCATAATACTAGCTCAGAAGATAAGAGTTCTATGGCTAGGTTTTTAAAAGGAATTTTAGTTCTAAATTGTACTTTATTAACTTACTCGAAATTATTTTGCTGATTTCAATAAAATTTACAATCATAGCTGGAATATTAGCCTGGAATATGAGAGTTTGATGGCTAATACTCAATTTGAAATACTTCACTTAGTAAGTTGTCATGTCATAATTACCCCTAACAAACTAAATTGGTTATTTAACTACAGATCAAATTAGCTAAAAGCAAGAAAACTCATCACGCGTAAAAAAATGAGAGGTTAAGTCATCACACCGGAATTACGATACTTACCAGACCACGGCATTCCAAATTAATAAATAATTATTTACTTTTCTTAAATCCTTTCTTTTGTCGCTCTTTATTTTATATCTAATCGAGAGGAAACAAGGGGGGGCGGGGTATGCCACCCACAACAACAACAACTGTGAATGTGAAACCCATAACATTCTTTTTAATCTCTGAAACAGGTATGAATTCCTTCAAATGCTGCGAAATTTTGCGAAATCTTTTAAAATATTTAGAAATGACTTGATATAATCAGAAGTCAATCAAAAGATTTGAGAAACGTTGGAAGTTAAAACATTTTACAACTCAATGATGTCTTTTGAAATCTTTTAAAATTTTGTGAAGTGTTAAGAAATCTTTGTCATCTTAATATCTGGTGTGCTCTCAAAATTTAGGCAATAAATAATTATTATTTATTTACTGACATTAGGTTTCATTCTATTATCAAAGTAGACAATTTTTAGTCAGTATAAGCAAGAACAATGATATACTTTGCCATAATAATAATTACAATTCAAATTAACATTTGTAAATAAATTGAAATTTATAATCAGGTTTCATTCGAATTTTTTTTATAAAATCTGAAGCAATTTGAAGTCATTCAGAAGCCAATCAGGTTTTCAAAAACAATAAGCGTAAGATTATTCAGACATTTTCTTACACCACTTTTTTCAGATAGAGAATTTGATTTGCCTTTTTTCTCATAAAAGATTGACTTTTCATAAAACGTTATATTAGTTGTCAAACAGAAAATATCATTATAACTTTATCTTTATATATAGCGACTTTATAGCAACTCTTGTTAAATTCACAGAAAGAAGTAATAATTTATTTATTTTTGTCCAATTCTGAATGGTAAGCAACATCGGCATTATTTTTTTTAAGGACAATACACAGAAAAAACAAAGGATGAGATTTTCTTTGAGGTGAATTTCTTCAAAACTTATTTTGAACTTCAGTCACGTTCGCATTTTTGAACAGATAGAAAAACAGAAAAACAATTGAATTTCTTTATATATGAGTATGCAAGAAAATCAACCAATAATGCTTCAATTTTGTTTCAGTACATTTGATGCCATTTCTTTGTTCAAAATAAAACTTTATTATTTTATGTGCAGTGACTTATTCTCTATTTTAAACTCTTCCTCTTCTTTTCATATTTGCAACAACAATTTCCACAACAAAGACGAAATCAGAATTCCAACGAGAAATTCAGTTACAAGTATCGGCAAAAGTTGGTTAAGGTAAAGTAAATGGCAGAATGCCCAGAGGTAGACCGCCGAAAGAATGGTTAGAATCTGTAAATGAGACATTAATCCGAAGAGACATAAGAAGCTATAGAAACACGAGAGCTTGCATGAAAAAATGCATGTACGTGAAGGAAGCTAGAGTAGTATGCCAGGACAGAAAAGTGTGGCGACAAATAGTTTGCAAACAGAGTGACAATAAAGTGAATGACGCCTGAGACAAAAATCTTGGATATTAATGGGTCCAAGTGGGGAACCACACATAACTATTTTGTGAGGCTCTTCACTTGAGGTGATCGCTAGAGAGATTGATCAGCAACCTGGATCGGAGCAGTGTTGCGGAACGAACGTGTCATTTAAATAACATGACAATTCTAGATCAATCTAAAAAATATATACCCCCTACCTCTCATTACTCCTTTCATCACCACATAGGGAGTCACATAATTTAGTCTCTTAATCAGAATATGGGTTCTCATGCCCGTCATAAAAAATTAATAGATATCATCTTGGTTCCATTTTTCAATGCAAAATTTTGTCCTTGTGCTGCTTTAATAATTTAATATAAGCATCCCTTAATCATTTCCATAAAGTGCATACAATTTTATTTTGAATTATTAAATTTTGAGCATGGTCTGAAGGAAAATCGTATAAAATTATTTTGATAAAATAGATACAAAATAATTTTTTTTTCAAATAGCATATAAGTAAAAAATTTTGCGTAAAATAAACCCAAGATAAAGTTGGGTTTTAATTTCCATAAGAAGGGCATGACAAAATAGTACAAATCTATATAATAATATATATATATAGTAATTTACTGTATGGGCGATTTGCAAATAGATTTCAATTTTGGTTTCCGAGATGCGAGTAAATTGAAGGTATAAATTATGCAATAATTGTTATCAGTTTTCTTAGATATATGTACCAGGATGTACTTTACAAAGTGGAAAAGCTGTTTGATCTAGACTATTGACTTTTTCCTCTAATTTGTGTCTAAATTATTCTTTTACTTGAAGTACATTATTATAAAGGTTTAAAAGTGGGTTTGGCCGGCTTAGCGGGTCAAAATAATTCGAAATTTGTTTGAAATGTGTAAAAGTTGTCTGCACGTTCTAAAATATTTTTGAAATTATTTTGAAAGTTTTTTTTTTGAAACTTTGTTTGAAAATTTGTTTGCACATTTTTTTGAAAAGTTTGTTAGAGATTTGTTTAAACATTTGTTTGAAAATATTTTTGATTTATTCTCATTTTTCAATGATTTGTTTGATAATTATTTAAATTTTTTTTTAATTATTTCAAATTTTTTAAAAAATATTTTTGAAAATTTGTTTGAAATTTTGTTTGAAAAATGTTTTCAAACATTTTTTTGAAATTTTTGTGCGAAAATTTGTTTGAATATTTTAAAAAATTTGTTTAAGAATTTTTTTGAATTTTTTTTTATTTTTCTTTAAATTTTTCGAAAATTTGTTTCAATAATTATTTACTAATATGATTTTTACAATTTAAACTTATCTCCTTGACGTGAATTTGTATAAGATTTCTTCGTAAAACAAATATCTATGAACAATATTTTATGAACAAGTTGAAGAACTTTAAAAAAAGTACTTTTAAAACATTTTTTTCTTTCTCTTCAATGCGACTTTGAACCTTTTGCCAGCGAGTGCAAGTAAAGGCTTCGGAGTTATTGAAAGGCTTCAGAGTCGTAAGCTTCGGAGTTGTTATTTGCAATTTTTAAGTGCTATAAAACACACCTTTTTTTTAATAATTCCAAATTTGGGAAAGTGTTTAACTCCATCAGCCCTTCCAATTTCATGGGGAAATTTTTTGGAAAAAAAATTATTTTGCGTTTGTACCTCTTTTTTTTAAGGCTTCGGAGTTGTTATTCAGGTTAACCGATAGTTTTCCCCATGTTTTTAGACGACTTACGAGGATTTAATCAATTTTGAGATTCTGGAAACGTCACGTGTTTTTAAAATTTGATAAAACTACTTATTTTTCATAATTATAATCGATTATAATACAGATTATCACCTCAAATTTGTTAAAATTATAGAGGCTTCGGAGTTGTTAATAAACTGAGGGACAGACATATTTGTATGATTCTTTCAGTTAGTATTTATAATTTCTAGCATGTTAGTATTGCAATTTGAACTGCATCATATGCTTAGAAAAAATGCCCAAGGCCAATATTATAAAAAAAATTTTACCAGTCCAGTCACATTTTAAGCATGTGAATCTGTAGGGAGGGACACTGTAGGGAGGGTGAAAACTGGCCACTTAATTACAAAAAGGGTATGCCTAACTGTAATTTATTTGTACTTCTTCTGTATGACCTCATAAAGTAGGCCGCCATATGTGCTGTAATCCCATTGGTAGGTCAAAAATGTTATAGGAACATAGAATAACACAGCTCCACAAAAAAATCGAGAAAAGTACCCCTGGAGTCTGACTATGTCTATCATATGTTGTCGGGATCGCTGAATCCAAATTCGGGGTCCGTTTGGCTCCATCACGCCAGATTTCGTCCATAACCTCAAAAAACATGAAAATCGCTGATTTAAGGTGAAACATCATTCGTACCTATGAAAAGTGACAGCTACTGGAGTTTCCATAAGTTTCCAAATTATAATTTCCACCAACTTTTTTCTAACCTGATCATCTAACACTTGGTCCCTATGTTTCATAATAATTAATCTTCCTATGTTACTTTCCGACAAATATGCCGATAAATCCTAATGGAAAAAGATTTACACATTGCAAACTGAGAATAACTTTATAAAATAGGAAATTATTAGTAACAAATAAATAAAAGGAAAGCTAGATAGCCAAAAAGTCTTGAGAAATCGTTAGTTTGTAATTTTTAATAAAATTAAAATATTATTAAATCAAATTAAAATTAAATTACATGAAATAAATTATTCTTTAAGTAATTTCAACATTTATCAGAGATTCCTTAAATTTGCTAAGATTTGAAAGGTAAATTTTCGTCACATAATTAAACACATTTTGTGTCAAAATATTTAAATAAGACATTTACCAATTGATGAAAATCAAGCAAAACTTCTTCTTGTGTTTTCTTAAAATCTAAACGTGACCTCTTCAATAGACTTTCTTCATCATCTGCTATGTTCATTAATAATAAATCAATTTCACATTTTTCTTGTACTGGATCAAGTGTTCGGAAATTTGATCTTTTTTCAGTGTCATTGCAGATGACGTTCTCCTTATCATAAGAATTAGCCTACAATTGATTTCACATTATAATTATAGATTTTCAGCTAAATGATCAATTCAACTAGAATAGCAATATGCCGTTTCAAAAATTTATACTTTTTGAAACTTTTGATTAAAATTTTCAATGAAAAGTTTAAAACTAAATGCAACTTATAGAATTTTAGGTGAATTAAAATTTTGAGCAACCAAGTTATTGAATTTTTAACACAAAAAGACGAATTTTCAACGAAATAGGTACATTTCCCACCAAACAATGAATTTTTCAATAAAATTATGAATTTTTAAACAAAAGAGTGAATTTTCGACCAAGAAGATTACTTTTCTACCAAAAAAGACGAATTTTCAACTAAAATTATGAATCTTCATCCAAAAAAATGAATTTTTAACAAATTAGTTAAACTTTTAACCAAGTAGTTGAATTCTCTTAATCAAACAAGATGAATTCTCAACGAAAAATATAATAGTTAATATCATAACCAAAAGAGATTTTTATTTAAAATTAAAAAACAGTTCAATTTATCAAAAAAGGCGACTTTTAACAAAATAGTTTTCTTTTCAACCAAATTGTTGAATTTTGAAGCCAGAAAGACAAATTTGATAGAAAATAGTTAAATTTTTAATCCGCAAATATAAATGTTTTGTAATGTTTACTTTTAACCAACTACTAAAATGATGAATTTTGATCCAAGAGGGTGAATTTTCAACCAAGAAGATTAATTTTCTAACAACAAAGATAACTTTTCAACAAAAGTAGTTCAACTTTTAATAGAATTTTCATCTAGAGAAGGTTAATTCTCAATGAAAAATGTAATTGCTGATATTATAACCACACCAGATTTTCATTTAAAATAAAAAAATAAACAATTGTGTTTATCAAAAACAGCGACTTTTCAACAAAATAGTTTATTTTTAAACAAAATTGTTGAGTTTTTCAAGACAAAAAGACCAATTTTCTAAAAAACTGTTGGATATTCAACCAATAAATGTTTCAAGAGCACATTGCTAAATTTAAATGAAGCCTCACCTCTTCCTGCAGTGTGCTCAATATCTGCTGTAAATTTGAATTTTTTCCGTAGATTTCAGACAAGATTTTGTACTCTTCTTCGCAATAATTATCCTAGGAACAATATATTATAAATGAACCATTAGGAATGTATCAAAATGTAAGACGATAATAAGTTTATAAAATTAAAACCCAAATAGTGCACATTTAGAATTAATATTCTCCTGCTATAAAAAATTATTGCATATCACAAAATTTATCAAGATTTTCACTTTCAACAAATTGTATTCTAGGACAAAAGCTTTGCTTCATTAGAAAATAAAACATATCGGGAAACAGTGTATTCAACCTGCATTGCAAGTCTACATTGTTCTTCATAAAAACTCATAGGTACAGTTTATAGGTCATAGGTCAGAGTTTATTAACCTTACAACTTACTGTTGAAAACAAATTTTTTTCAATCTTTGTGATTTAAGAAAGAACCCCGTACAAAATGTATAGAAAAGGCTTTTCTCATTAATTAAAACGTTTAATAAGCATCACTTGCAGCATCAGAAAACCGAATTAACTTTCACAAAATTTCACAGAAAGGCTTTTTCCATACGTTTGTTTGGGGTTTGTATTGCAATAAATTTGACACTGTTAGTGTCCAGGTGTTCGCAGCACTCATTTTTGCATAAATTAACGACACGACGCACGATCTTTTCGACACTTCGTCGCGCAAACTGGCCACCCCCGTGGGCTGACGTCATCTGTTTCGGTATGCTTAGTGTAGTTAATGGAGTTATTTAGTTGAATCACCCAAATTATTTCGTTACTTTAACCAAATCATTTTCTAACAAATGGTATATTCCGCTCAACACACTATTTTGTTGCATTAACTAAGCATGCTTAAATAAATAATTACTTTGAATTGACCAAATTAATTCGTTGTGTGTTTTAAAAATAACCAAAGGTGAAAAATCGGTTTCAAAAAGCAGGAAAAAGCGAACCAAAATGATCCCAATGCTTTTGGGAATAGGCTGCAATACATAACTTATAAAAAATTTGGGTTTGATTTAAAATTGACTGTCTTATGATACTCATTTAACATTTATAGTGTTTTCTCTTCAATCTTAGTCAACAATTGTAATTTTTATCCAATACATTAATAAAAAATAGCTCCATATGTTTATTGGAATATTTGGTACAATTCTGAGCTATTGTTTATTAACATATTCTACATTTTTTTGGAAAATTCAAATACAAGAATTTAAAATCAACGACTCTAGAAACGTATCATATTTGCAAGATTTCATTTTATTCGAATATTTTTTTCAGCATTTTTATCACGATATAGGATCCGACATTTTGTTTTTGACAAATTAAAAAACGGATATTAAATCAGGGACTCAAAAAAAGCCATAAAAAAATTGTTCTGAAATGAAACCATTTTTGGTGTTTCTTACAACTTCGCATGGCTCCAGTCCACAGCGCGACGGCCCTGCTCAAATTTGTCGTATCCCCACCACCTCGACGATTGTGCTGAGACAGACATTTTTCCCTGGAAATTTTTTTTCCCGCCGGAGCGAGTCGTGCGACAAAATTGGTCCAGGTGGTGGGGATGCGAAGAAGTTGAGCAGGGCCGTCGCGCTGCTGATTGGATCCATGAACAGTTGTCAAAAATTCCAAATACGGTTCCATTTCATTTGCTTAAATTTTGATAGCGATATAATGGAAAACAAGCGTGAAGAAAGAAAACATCAAACAACATATGAATCATATATGTCATACTCTCTGTAGACTCGAATATTTCTATTATTTATTTTGTAAAGAACGCTAACCGCGCACACCTGAAACAAAACGAAACAGTGTTGGGTAAGTGACTTTTTTTGATTAACTGGCTACAGTTACACTACTTAGCCGAAAAAGGTAAGTACAGTTACTAGATAAAGCTACTTCAAGTTACCTAAAAAGTTACTTTTTCCACTTCCTTAATTTTATAGACTGAAAATCAAAATAACGAAGATGATAAGTTACAAAAACTTAACTAGAAAGAAATAGTCATTAGTTAAGTTAAGATTTTTCAACCACACATTTGTATTCTTACCCAAAAAATATGAAATTTTTTTACACGAAAAAATTAATTTTCAAGCAGAAAAAAAAAGATTTTTGAACAAAAAAGTTTCTTTTAAACCAAATTTGGATTTTATACCAAAAATGTTAATTTTTTAACCAAATACATGAATTTTCAAACAAATGGTTGAATTTTCATACTGAATTAATTTACAACAAAAAAGTAAATTTTTGACAAAATATTACTTTTCACCAAAATACTTGAAATTTCAACAAAATACATGAATTTTCAAACAAATTTTTTAATTTTCATACAAAACGATTAATTTTCATCAAAAAATATAATTTTCAACTGAATTGCTTAATTGTCGACTATTTTTGAACCAAAAAGACGTATTTCGAACAAAAAACTTGATTTTCAACCGAATAGTTGAATGTTTTATCAAAATATTTTAACTTTTTCAAGACAAAATCATATTTTTAGTTTGAAAATGCAACTGTTTTGTAGAAAACTCGTCTTTATTTTCTTGTAAAATATCGATTTTTTTAGGGAAATTTATATGTTTTGGTGAAAAAATTTTTGAAGAGGGTTCAGCTATTTTTTTGAAAATTCGTCTTTTCTTATAGAAAATGTAATTGCTTGTTTGAAAGTATGCCTACTTTCTTAAAAAATTATTTTTTTTCATTGAAGATTCATAATTTAGGTTCAAAATTCATCGCTCGTAGAAAAATTAAGTATTTTCTTTCTAATTGATTTTTTTTTTCTGATGGTGGAAAGTTCAAATATTTTGTTCAAAAATTCAACTATTGGGTTGAAAATCAAGTTTTTTGTTGGAAATTCGTCTTTTTGGTTCGAAAATAGTCGACAATTAAGTTATTCAGTTGAAAATTACCTTTTTTGATGAAAATTTATCTTTTTGTACGAAAATTCAAAAATTTGTTTGAAAATTCAAGTATTTTGTTAAAAGTCCATATTTTGTCAAAAACTTACTTTTTTGTTGTAAATTAATTCGGTATGAAAATTCAACCATTTGTTTGGAAATTCATGTATTTGGTTAAAAAGTTAACATTCTTGGTAGAAAGTCCAAATTTGGTTTAAATAAACTTTTTTGTTAAAAAATCGTTTTTTTTTCTTGAAAATTAATTTTTTCGTGTAAAAAAAAGTTCATACTTCTTGGGTAAGAATACAAATATTTGGTTGAAAAATCCTACTTTAACTAATGCCTAATTCTTTCTAGTTAAGTTTTTATGAGTTATCATCTTCGTTATTTTGATTTTCAATCTATAGAATTGAGGAAGTGGAAAAAGTAACTTTTTAGGTAACTTGAAGTTACTTTATTTAGTAACTGTATTTACCTTTTTCGGCTAAGTAGCGTAACTGTAACCAGTTAATGAAAAAAAAGCACTTACCCAGCACTGTTTCGCTTTGTTTCAGGTGTGCGCGGTTAGCGTTCTTTACAAAATAAATAATAGAAATATTCGAGTCTACAGAGAGTATGACACCAAACTGTTAAATTTTCAATTTAAAAAGACAAATTTTGTACAAAATAGTTGAATTTCCACACAAATAGTTGAATTAAAAACCCAAATAGTTTAATTTTTAATCCAAAAAGACAAACAAAAAACCAAAATAATTCAATAATTTTCAATCAAATAGTTGAATTTTCTATCACAATAGTTGAATTTTAACCAAATAGTTGAAGTTTGTACCAAACTGTAAAATTTTCAATTTCAAAAGACAAATTTTGTACAAAACAGTTGAATTGTCACGCAAATAGTTGGATTAAAAACCCAAATAGTTGAATTTTTAACCCAAAAAGACGTGAGGAAAAAAATTCATTTTCAACGAAATAGTTGAATTTTCAAGCCAAATATGAATTCTCTACCACAATAGTTGAATTTTGAACCAAATAGTTCAATTTTTAACCAAATAGTTGAATTTTCTACCAAAAAAGTTGAATTTTTGATCCAAAAAGGATGACTTTTTAACAAAATTGTCGAATTTTTAACAAAATAATTTATTTTTCAACAAAATAATAATTTTTAAACAAACAAGATAAACTTCAACTATTCACTTTGAACAAAAATATAATTGTGGACTTTTAAACTAAAAAAGATAAATTTTCAACAAATAGTTGAATTTTCAAATAAAAAAGATGACTTTTTAATAAAAATGTTCAATCCTCAAAAAAAGGGGTGAATTTCCAAATAAAAAAAAGCGAAAATAATTGATTTTTCAACAACAAAGTTCATTTCCAACCAAATAGTTGAATTATCTAACAAATCGTTACATTTTCAAGCCAAAAAACACGACTTTTCTACAAATAGTTGATTTTTCAACCAAAATAGTTGAATTTTCAACCCAAAAAACGAATTTTCCACAAACATTATAATTTTCAAGCGAAAAATGTGAATTTCCAACAAAAAAGTTAATTTACAACTAAACAGTTGAATTCTCTAACGAATTGTTACATTTTTAAGTAAAAAAAACACGAATTTTCTACAAATAGTTGATTTTTCAACAAAAATAGTTGAATTTCCAACCCAAAAAACGAATTTTCCACAAAACATTATAATTTTCCACAGGAAAATGTGAATTTGAAATAAAAAAGTTCATTTAGAATGAAATAAAATGGAGCAGTTAAATTTCCAGCTAGAAATGTTCATTATTATAAAAAAAAATGAATTCTTAACGAAAAATGTGATAGTTGATATTTCAGGCAAAAAAAATTTTAATTTTGAATCCTCAACAAAGAGAGATGTTTGAAGATACTGTTAAATTTTCAAGCCAACAGGGCAAATTTTGTACAAAACGCTTGAATTTTAAACAAAATAGTTAAATTGCAAACCAAAATAGTTTGATTTCAAACCCAAAAAGACAAACAAAAAAAAAAAATCAAATAATTTTCAATCAAATAGTTTAATTTTCTACCAAAATAGTTGAATTTTAAACCAAATAGTTCAATTGTCAAATAAATAGTTGAATTTTCTACCAAAACAGTTGAATTTTTAACCAAAAAGAAAGACCTTTTAACAAAATTGTCGAATTTTCAACAAAATAATTAATTTGTCAACAAAATAATCATTTTTAAACAAACAAGATAAAGTTTTAACCAAAAATGATACATTTTTAACGAAAAATATAATTGTGGACTTTTAAACTAAAGAAGATAAATTTTCAACAAATAGTTGAATTTTCGAATACAAAAGATGACTTTTTAACAAAATAGTTGAATCCTCAAAAAAATGGGTGAATTTCCATAAAAAAAAAAAATTGAAAATAATTGAATTTTCAACAAAAAAGTTCATTTTCAACCAAATAGTTGAATTCTCTAACAAATTGTTAAATTTTTAAGCCAAAAAACACGAATTTTTTACAAATAGTTGATTTTTCAATCCAAAAAACAATTTTTCCACAAAACATTATAATTTTCAACCGAAAAATGTGAATGTTCAACAAAAAAGTTAATTTACAACTGAATAAAATGGAGCAGTTAAAATTTCAGCTAAAAAAGTTCATTATTAACCAAAAAAATGAATTCTTAACGAAAAATGTAATAGTTGATATTTCAGCCGAAAAAGATTTTCATTTTGAATCCTCAACAAAGAGAGATGTTTGAAGACACTGTTAAATTTTTAAGCCAAAAAGACAAATTTTGTACAAAACGTTTGAATTTTTAACAAAATACTTAAATTGTAAACCAAAATAGTTGAATTTTAAACACAAAAAGGCAAAAAAAAAATTCAATAATTTTCAATCAAATAGTTGAATTTTTGATCACAATACTTGAATTTTAACCAAATAGTTGAAGTTTGTACCAAACTGTTAAATTTTCAATTTAAAAAGACAAATTTGGTACAAAAAAGTTGAATTTCCACACAAATAGTTGAATTAAAAACCCAAATAGTTGAATTTTTCATCCAAAGAGACAAACAAAACACAAAATAAAAAATGATTCAATAATTTTCAATCAAATAGTTGAATTTTCTATCACAATAGTTGAATTTCAACCAAATAGTTGAAGCTTGTACCAAACTGTTAAATTTTCAATTTAAAAAGACAAATTTTGTACAAAATAGTTGAATTTCCACACAAATAGTTGTTCCGTTACATAACCTCAAAAACAGCTAAAAAACGCGTTTTTTGCACTTTTAGGTTAGGATATCTTGAAAACCTGACATACAGGAGCAATTTTGAGTTCGGATTCGGATTCATCGCATCAAAATCCTTCGGAAATGTTTGGTCTGCGTTCTGGCTTTTGACTTTTGTCAAATTTTGTCGGCCTGTGTAATTGATAGTTAGGACAAGTGGAGGTAATGTGAGTTGACACTTCGACAAAATAAAAATTATAATAAGTGATTGTTCGGCAACTTGATTTTCGGTCAAATAAAACTTAGGTAATATGGAATTTGGGATATATTCATGCGCCTCATATCACACCAAATAAAAAGACCTTGATGATGTTCAGAACAACCTTTAATCAAACTTCTTTAAACAAATGTTTGATTGAAGGATCTTCTGAACATCATTAGGGCCTTTTTATTTGGTCTGAAGTATGTCATTTTATACCTTTGACGTCATTTATAAGTAATTATTTACTCAGACGCATAACAGCGCACTTTAACTTTTACCATATATTAATAAAAAGGGCTATCAATTGAATTATTATGAATCCTGATAAAAATTGAAATTTAGCTAAAATTGCTAGTATTTAATTTAAAACTTAAATCTTTTTTTGTTCAGATATCGAACTATGTATTGTATTTTTCGATGAGAATTTATGTTCTTTGGTTGAAAATTCTGTTAAAAGGTGAACAATTTTTGTTAAAACTTCATTTTTTTGTCAAGGATTCATTTTAGTTGAAAATTCGTCTTTTTTGGTGGAAAATTATTCTTTTCGATTGAAAATGACTCTTTTGTTCGAAAATACGTAATTTTATTTGAAAATTAATCTTTTTGGTTAGAAATATACTTATTTTGTTGAAAATTCGTGTTTTTCGGTTGAAAATTCCCCTGTTTTCGTAAGAATTCAACTATTTAATTAAAATATAACTTTTTTTGTCAAAAATCCATATTTACTGGTTGAAAATTCAACTTTTTTGTTAAAAAAATGGCCTTTTTGGCTAAAAACTCAACAATTTGGTTGAAAAATAACTTATTTTGTTGAAAAATTGTATTTTTTTAATGAATTCTGTTTTTTTATATTAAAATAAATTATTTTTTGGTTGTTATATCAACTATTACATTTTTCGTTAACAATTCATCTTTTTCAGTCAGAAAAATTCAGCTATTTTGATAAAAGTTGAACTACTTTCTCAAACATACATTTTTTTGTTGAAGATTCTTCATTTTAGTGGAAAATTTGTCTGTTTTGGTAAAAATATTTCTCTTTGGTTACTTTTTTGCCGCATTATTGTTACTTTTCAGTTACTCTTTTGAGAGAAGTATGGTTACTATTTTACTATTTTTTGAAGTTCGAGCATTTCCGAGCCCTGGCAAGGCTGTATGAGTCACTTGAATCACCAACCTTTTCCCTCTTAACCTCCCTGTCTTAAATAGGAGTGCTGCTGTCAGACCGGGTCCTTTCATGGGTCGCTGGTTGAGGGATTGTTTCGCTTTGCAACCGAGTTTTCTGGCGATGGTACCTTCATTCATGTGACTAATTAAAGTCTCATTCTCAGCCGTACCACCCGAGGTGCCAGGAACCGCATATGCCTCTTGTTGATTCGAAGTTCATTTATCCCCTTCGTTTGTTTCCATCTTCTCAAGAGAAGTATTCGCTTGTGCGGATCAGGCAGTTACACTGGGAGGTCGCCCGGTATCCCATGACACCATATGAGTCACCCTACCCTGGTAACATTCAGCCCTCGACACGGTAATTAACGTCTTGGCTTAGGGAACTGTTTTGGGAGTCTAGAGCCACCCGATATTCACTGCTTAGTCTAATTCACGCTGATACTTCCACCTTGTTAACCACGAACTCCTACCTATTAAGTGTCCTCATCGCTGCGGCTTCCAGGTCGTCGCTACCCGCGACAATTTTTAGGCCTCTTTCCATGGCCAGATCCGAACTCAACTTCTCCTTTGGCAGGGAAATTTAATTCCCCACCGTAAGGAGTAGTCAAGTTCACGCGTCCCACATAGGAGGGGCCGATAGGATATCGACTAATGTGGGTGATAGTCCTCTACAGTAGTTGTACTATCAAGTACACTTGGCAGCAGAACTAGATTTTATCATTAAATTGCATAAAAGTAGCATAAAAAACACAGTATTTTTTTTCTTCGTAAACAAATGAAATAACTCCGTTAA
This sequence comes from Andricus grossulariae, assembly GCA_011634705.1. Taxonomy (NCBI): domain Eukaryota; kingdom Metazoa; phylum Arthropoda; class Insecta; order Hymenoptera; family Cynipidae; genus Andricus; species Andricus grossulariae. The sequence goes on along the minus strand of JAABKJ010075445.1, from coordinate 84,464,926 downwards.
TTTGTACTTCGTGGAATTGGGATGAAATCCATTCGATAGGTTCTATTTTTCTACAAGTTAAAAAAAATGTTGTACTTCGAGAGGTGTAGGGGGGGGGGAGTAGATAACTTTTTTTAAACAATCACTACTACTGCAATTCTAAACATACATAGCTGAAATTTACATCAAGTATAGAATAAGAGCTGAACTCTTTCTTATAAAATTTATGACTGCGTAAATCCTCCCATAATCAGTCACTACTTGATCATTACACACTTTTCCGCAGAGATAGAGATGAGAGAAGATGTGGTAGAGTCTGTCTCTTCATTCATGACAACTTAAAGGCATGTGATACTTAGAAAATTATCGATTTTAGCAGTGTTAGGTTCCCCCGGCTTTTTTCCTACAATAATATTAGGTGCAGGGGGGGGGGCGCTGCGAAAAATCACTCGAAATTGAATGTATGGGATCGGCAATCTCCCTCCTCATCTCTGGTAATATACATAAATAATTCATTATCATACACAAATTTTAAATACCCACTCGACGTTTATTGCGCCGCCTTGCGGTATGTGGCATTAATTTAAAAAAAGTTTATATCAAGTACCAAAGATATTTTACCAAAGATTACCTAGTTGGGCCACATGCCACAAGGGCGGCACTACCTTCACTTTTTTGGCTTGGGCTTTATTCGGTACTTTTCGGCTGAATTTGGCATTGCCGCTTCGTTTAAAGGGATTGTTTCGACCACATACCGCAAGGCGGCGTAATAAACGTCAAGCGGGTATTTAAAATGTTTGCATTATAATGAATTATTTATCTATATTAAAGGACTGAAACGGACTATTTTCTATTTGAAAATATTTTAGTACATATAATTCACTCTTATGACTGAAAAAGAAAAAAATATCCTATAATAGAGGACGTAATAAAAAATGAAGAACACATTGAATATAATAATGAATTCAGCGTTTTATTCATTACAAACCTATACATGATAGGACAATGTTACCATTGGACAATAAATTACACATCTTTTTATTTTTGTCATTAAATATTAGAATTAGAATTATTATGAAAAGTATGATGAACAATAAAAAATAATTCAAAAATTAGATGCCGAGTACACAAATTAACATAAAAAAATTAGAAAAATACAAAGTGACGGATAATAAAATTTTAGGGCTTTAATATAACGATACAAGATTTTTAATTGTCGGAAAATAAAAATCGTGAATTGAAAAATATCCGAAATTATAATTTAACGATTTATCTATTTTTTGAATTATACAATTTTTAGTTATACGAGGGCTGTTTGATAAGTCAGTGACTTTTTGAATTTTTGTGCGCTATAACTTTAAATGAACCACTGATCCCGTCAACGCCATCTATGAATAGACTACTGTTAAATTTTGAGCAAGCTGCGTCATTTATTTTGTGTTTGATAGCCATTGAAAGCAGAGAACCTCGTGAATGTTAATGAGAATGGAGAAAAGTGAAGTTCGTGTGCTGATGAAGTATTATTTTTTGCGTAAAAACCATCACTGAAACCATGGAAAGGCTTGATAAATACTATGGGAACTCTGCACCATCAATTTGAATGGTGTTCCCTACTGAAAATTTGCACGTGGATTTACACGTGCATCACTAGGTGTCAAATTTGGAAAATCCAGGTGGATTTACGGGTATATTTTCACGTGCATTTTGAGGTACTGTTCCAATTTATCTCAAGTGCGATTTTTCACGTAAATTTATACGTGCAATTCCACGTGTAAAATATATTTGCCGAATTTATCAAGTGATACATTACACGAAGGTTTACACGTGCATTTCCAGGTGCAAAATATATTGGTCAAATGTGAACCAAGTAACATTTCGCACGTGCATGTCCACGAGAATAATAGATTGGTTAAATTGGCTAAACGACATTTTAAACGTGGAAATGCACGAGTAAATCCATGGGAAACTACAAGTGTAAAATGTCGCTTGGTTGAAAGTAGGCCAAGATATTGTTTACGTGGAAATGCACTTGCAAATTCACGTTTAAAATGTCGCTTAGCCAATTTAGCCAATCTATTATTCTCGTGGAAATGCACGTGTGAAATATTAGTTGGTTGAAATTTTTCCAATATATTTTTAACCTGGAAATGCACGTGTAAACCTTCCAGTAATGTGTGACTTGATACAAATTCGGCAAATATATTTTACACGTGGAATTGCACGTGTAAAGGGCCTAGACGGTTAAGCATGTAAAATCTGCCCCCGCACGTATTGAGTTGAAATTTACGTCATAGTTTCATGCCCATGTGAAGTATAATTTCGCCCAATGATAACCTTAAAATTGCATTTTTGAGTGACTTATGGAGGGGGAAACAATAATAAAAAAAGTAGTTTTTCTCGAAAAAGACTCGAGCGTTTTTGATAAACAAAATATATGTTACATAAATCAATGAGAGTAATTAAAAAAAAATATGAAAAAATGTTGATGAAAAATATGACAAAAAAAAATTTTGGAATTTTTCAAAATTTTTGTTTCATGTCATATTTTTGAGATACACTTACAATTTTTTCTGAAAAATATCTTCAGATTATTAGCTTTAACATATATTTTTGCTGAATTTTTTGTGGAGGTATAACATGGGTAAAAAAAATAATAACCATTCATGCAGCGCTGCGCTCATACGGCACCCTCCCACACGGCTGCGGAATGCTATACCATCAAGCAGCTCAATCTATTTTTATGAAAAAAAAGTGTCATCAACATCAATGAGACCACTACGAAAAAAATTCTGTTGAAAAATACATCTCCTATTTTTCTCGCAGGAAAATTCTTAAGTTATCTGCTTTAACATATATTTTTTCTGATTTTTTGTGGCAGTATATCATGACTACAAAAATCACACACGCAGCGCTGGCCTGTGCTACAAAAAACATCTGCAGTTAGCCTACATAAATCATAGTTTCCAGAGTTTACCACGAGGAGGTTGCAGTACGTTTTAAAACTCCTTATCGGGGAATATCTATACCTTAAACCTATATACCTATCTACCCTTCACCTATATACCCATCCACACATCACTACTTCACCACCGGGCAATTCACGCCTACCTCGAAAGGGAAACGGCTTAATGATATAATAATAATAATCAAACAATCTGTTCCATCTCTCCCGGAAAAAAAGGTTCCATCTCTCCCGATAAGCAGGTAGCGATTGATTAGCATGTAGTAACTACATACGCGACCAAAAGAAGTTACTGTCGATGCACGTACCTTTTATGAGGTCCCAATAATAAGTGCCAATGATATCAAAACGAAGAAATAATTATCACTTGCCAAGACTGGCCACGCAATCGAGTGCACAGAATTTTCCGGCCTTCAAAGTGCGATTCTCAAACGATAACGTAGAATAACTTTTATGTGCTTGAAGTTCTGAACGTTCAAATGAACGAAACTTTTTACTGATGACTTTGTTAACCAGAAAAAGTGCTAAAATGTTTCTTTATTTATATTGGAAATAATTTATTATGGAAACAAAATTATAATGCATATTTTAAATTGCAATTGGAACAATATTTATGGTTGAAATAGAAATGGGGAAAAATATTTAGTTCATTTGAACGTTCGGAACTTCAGGTACATATAACTTTTTGGGAAATCGCCGTAGCAAAACGATTCGACACAAGTTTTTGTTTGCGTGTCGAGGGACACATTTATTTTGACTTCCGTCACCACGGCAGGTGTTCCATCTCTAGTACCGTTCCATCTCACCCCGACTTACCCTATAGAAAAATAGCACTTGTCGAATCACTTTTATTCCGATACCATAAAGTTCAAATTTATGAAGTTATTTAATTTGCTTAATGAGAAAAAAATGCACTATCTTTTTGAAGCCACATGGAAAAAAAGGGCTAAAAATTTTCATTGACCGAGTCTGTGACTTTAGGATAGGTCTAAAATTATTTGAAAATTGGAAAATATCGTATTGGAAAATTATGCAAATAAGACTTGAAGAAATATAAGGATTCTTAGATTGCGTCCAGCATAGTCAACGAAGCACTCCTAGACTGCGTCGACAAAATATCTACTTTGTAACCCGTTCAACACTCCAACATTAAAGTCTCGAAGACAGTCAAGGAAGGGCCCATAGACTGTCAAGGCAGACATTGATGATAACAAAAAAATATTATTTTTTAATTTTATAACATTATTACCTTTAGCTTATATATATTTTCTAACATAATAACGCACATAATCACAACTTAGAATAATAGCACGCTTTTTATGCTCTTAAAAATCGGACGCACACTGCGGGGATTAGAACTACCTATACTCTAGTTGCAGCGTTATAAACAATTCATTTTAATAAAACTGATGTATTTGCAAAATTATACCAATAGATTATTGGTAAACAAAATTTTTAACTTGGGCAAAAACTTACTTGAGTTTACACTCTTAAAAGATGAATGAATTATTGAGATAGATTCGAAAATACTTTTCATAAATTGTTATTAAAAAAATTGCTTTTTTAAATGGAGTTTCTGACGAGAAACAGCAATTTTAACAACAATCTACGAAAATTATTATAGATTCTATATCAGAATAAATTTTGTTAAATAAATAAGGAAATTGTTTAAACAATTGTTGTGTCTATTTTTGAAAAAAACTCAGATATTCGTAATATCTCGGGGACCTCTCAGTGCTTCAAGAAGTATTAGTGGTGGTGACTCGCTTACCTTCTAAACAACTTTTTATTTATTTATTAAAATTATAAATGTGAAGATGGCTTTCATGTAAATGTTTTTGAAATTAAAAGAAACTTATTTATTCTATTATGAGACACATTCTCATATTTTATTTCAATATTTTTATGATTATTTTCCATCTATCTGCTAATTTATTTCGAATAGAAATAAGTGTATTATAAGTAATATCGCGAAGATTGAGAACGACGTAAGAATAGTTACTACCATTAAAAATTGTGAAGCCTGCAAATGTTCGTTTAAAAAACAATGGTGCAACTTCGTTGAAGGAATTTTATCTGAAGGAGAATAAGGAAGCAAGTGAATTAAATTTTTCACGTCGCCTAAATCTTGGAGATTTAAATCCTTTATGCGACCAGTTGTAAGAATAAATGATCGATTTTAAATTCAAAGGAAGGCATACCTTTTTCATCACATATAATCCTTTTAACCCTTGTGTTTCCACCCGGGTACCCATCGGCATATGTTTTATTAAATAACTTTTTTTCTAATAAAAATAGGCCGAATGCTTCTCGAATCTACATGATTGAACCGATTCTCTATCGAAATTTGTATTGCACATATTTTTAGAAATTTTTAGCTTGAAATATTTTGCAATTGAAAAAAAACACGGCTGAGCCACCCCGGTACCCCGACAGAAAAAGCATGATTTTCGTACAGTATATCATAAAAAGAAAGTTTGTTATAATAATATGTAAGGTAAATATTGATTATTTTATAAATAATAACAAGATATATACATTTTTAATTGTTTATTGATGCAATGTACTGTCTATAACAATACCAATTAAGGTAAATGCACTGGTAATCGTCACTGCACTAGTTATCGTCAGATGGCCCAATATTTTTTGTATAATATATATATATATATATATATATATATTCGCTAATTTTCTTTACAATATATTCCTACTAATATATAGTACAAACTTTTGTATCAAAAATTTGTTAAAAAAGAACAAGAAAAATAGAGACAAACCATGAAACATCTTATTTTTCATTTTCATAAAAGATAATATATTAACATAATTTCGATGGAAACTCAGTGAATATTGAAGCTTTTTTTTACTTTTTGATTTCATTTTAAAGCTTATCTGGCAGAAGAACTTGTAATTTCATCAGATTCATTTTTATCATTCAGAATATATCGACAATAATATAGACTAAAAATTCTAGTACATAAGAATCATCAAAGTTTATAAATGCATCTGGAATAAAAAAATATTTCACGCTCTTCGGTGTTTAAAACTTCAATACGCTTGCGATAGCTGGACTGTTTTTCGTCGAATTTACATTTTCAGGATAAACAAGATATAAAAGCATACACAAACTTTTAGGCCAGGTGGATTTTGGAAATTCAAAATTTTTTCCGGTCTACCCTGATAAGCACCTACACAATAATGTTATTATTGAGCGTGAGATAGATTTAGGAGATAAAACTAAATCATAGCTGGTGCAGCTCTTACTATAAAAATATACTTCATGAATGTGCAACTTAATAATTGGTTTTCATCATTTTCATAGATGAATATTTGTTAAATGTGACGATATACTAGATGTCCCGTGATTTGAACAATAATTTCTATCTTAATAATTAAAATTACATCTATTGTTTCCGTAATTTGTTATGTTAATTCATCTGTACGAGCTATTCAGAAAACAAAAAGTCATCGATACAAAATGTCCAATGTATGTGGTAGCATGTTGAAGTATGCAGTCATATAATACTTTCTTATACAAACTTTGCACCACTGCATAATGGTAAAGCATATCAATCAATGGCGTCCTTTCTTAGAACGTTTTCGTTTTTTCTTCTTTGTAGATGTACTCATAATATTCGCACTATTTTTGCCGTCCATCGGAGTATCCTGAGACTCATTTGTGGAAATAAATGTATCCGACTTTTCCGTGGGGGTGTTCACTGCTGAACTTTGTCCAGTGACGTTTTCACTTTCACTTTCAGCATCGCTTGCACCAGTCCCAGCAATGCTTTCGACATCTTCTTCCGCATTGCTCAGCTCCAAAGAAATAATTTTTTCTCGCAGCGTTTCAACCTGATGATATAAAACAAAGTTATTTATGGAAATAGAAAAATACTAAACTGATAAAAAAAGGAAAAAAAGTAGCTTATTATGCTGATAACATTCTTTATGAAAGGTGAATCTTAACATGTAACTGAAGTGTAATATTGTGATATAAGTCGATGAAAAAGGGGTAACAGCTCAACTATTGTTTAACTAGTGTTTTACTAGTCGTTGCGTATCACTTTCCTCTAATTGTCAGCTCGGAGATGCCCACATAAACTTTCGAGTGTTAGAAAAAATGGTACTTCTAAATAAAATCTGGATTGATCTCTCAAACATATTTATCTACCTGTCCAATTTATTATTTAAAAACCAGAAATAACGTGATTTGGAGCCTATAAACAGAGCTGTCAAATTGCAGAGCATCGCAACCGTTAACAAAAATGGCATATCAAAGAGTGACTATGGTCTAATATCCGAAATTATTCAACATTTTTTAAGTTTCTCAGGCTCATTCTAAAGTGTAATATGCACTTTTTATTGAAATAGGGGAGTGACTGAGTTTAAAAGTACATATCAAGTGAAGAAAAAATACAAAGTTTTGATGACCTACGTTATCGGCGTCACCCCGAAATGACGTCATCAATGTTATAATCTAGCACTCTGAGTACTCGCGCTTAGGTTGTAGTTATAATAGCTTACATCTTTTTTCGACATGTAAGTTATCAGATTTTGTTGAGGATAAATAGTTTAGGAGTGACAACTAGTGTTTACGATGAAAATAAAAGTTCCTTGTAGTTTTTATAATTTGAGCAATTCCACGTCAAATCATCCAAAGAATTTAAGCTATTTCTATTAATTCTGATGAAAATACTAGTATCCGTACTCAAAAAACTTAGGAGATATTAAAATTGAAAATGTTGGTCCTTTCTTTCTTAAACATTCATAACTTTGGTGATTTTAATGATATTGAGGTGTAATTTTTTTAATTACTCGTAATAGGACACAGTTTTGAAAAAAATATTTTTTGAACAAAAAAATTTAAAAAAACTTCCTGAATTTATCAAAAACTAATTTTTAAACTGAATTTATGAAGAAAGAAAAACGACTTTTATTTTCTTCATTTTTTTTTGGAGATAGCTTACAATGTCCTCTACAAGTCCTGTAAATATGAAAATGGCATCTCCCTTATTTTTCGAGAAATAATTAAAGACGTACGCCGAAACGTTGCACACGAAGTGAAAAACATGTAAACAACACTCGAACAGTAGAAGAATATTATAATCGTATGTACGAACTTCAGAAGTTCAGACTCTCGGGCGCTGGGCACACCCTGCCACGGCGTACGTTCTTAATTATTTCTCGAAAACTAAGGGAGATCCCATTTTGATATTCACAGGGCTTGTAGAGGACATTGTAAGCTATCTATATAACAATAAAAAAGCATGGATAATATTCACCAACGTTTCGGTGCTCACACAGCACCCTTATCAAGGTAAGAAAAATTAGAGCAAGCGGAAACAGTAACGAAAATACGATGCTATCTTCTGGATACCTGAGAACCAAGTAAAAAAAGGTTTAAAAAAAAACTTTAAAAAAAAACCTAAAACTTGGTTCTCAGGTATCCAGAAGATAGCATCGTATTTTCGTTACTGTTCCCGCTTCTTCTAATTTTTCTTACCTTGATAAGGGTGCTGTGTGAGCACCGAAACGTTGGTAAATATTATCCATGATTTTTTATTGTGATTTCAAAGTAATAAACATAAAAAAGACGAAAGAAAGAAAAAAGAGAAGGAAGCGGATTTGGTTGGTTGCCTTCTCATTGTTCGTTTTTTTTTTATTTTTGTCCAAAGAAACAAATTTTTATTTTGTTTTCAGGAATTACAATAGGAGCATTTTGTCTTGTTTGTCCAAATTTTATCGTAAGATTCTTGGTTTATTTTCAAGAATTTATACATGGAAATGGTATTATGCCTGCACCTGAAGTCTGCACTGCCGCAGTACTGGAAATTATATTATGCCTGAACTGCAAGTCTGTACTGGAGCGGTACGGGCATTAGTACAAAATGTCACTCGGTTGGGAGTTGTCTGCCGGTACTGGGGCGGTACTCGAAATTGTATTATGCCTGTTCCTAAAGTCTGCACTGCCGCGGTACTGGAAATGATACTATGCCCGTACTTCAAGTCTGTACTGGCGCGGTACTGGCATTAGTACAAAATGTCACTCGGCTGGGAGTTGTCTGCCGGTACTGGGGCGGTACTCGAAATGGTATTATGCCTGTTCATAAAGTCTGCACTGCCGCGGTACTGGATATGATACTATGCCCGTACTTCAAGTATGTACTGGCGCAGTACTGGCATTTGTACAAAATGTCACTCGGCTGGGAGTTGCTTTTGGTACTGGGGCGGTACTGAAAATTGGTAATATGTCTGTACCGAAAGTCTATACTGGCACGGTCCTGCATTAGTAAAAAATGTCCCTCAGCTGGGAGTTGCCTGTCGGTACTGGGGCGGTACTGGAAATGGTAAAATATGCCTGTAACGTAAGTCTGTAGTGGCCCGGTACTGGTATTTGTACCAAAGGCAAATCGCCTACTGAAAACCCGATTTTAGGTTAAAAATTTTAGGTAAACAATTCATTTTGGAACAAAATTAACATACTTGCAAAATAATGTCAAAAAACTTGTCTGTAACAAATTTTAATCTCGCACATTGTCTATTTTGTGATCAGCTGTCTTGGAAGAAAAAATAATTCTTTCGTCAAAATAGAAATTCCTTTTGATAAAGCTTTGTTAAAAAAAAGTTATTTAAACAGTAATTACACTGTAAAAAATTTCGGGAACTTTCCCCACTTCATAGTGGGGAAAAATCCACATTTTCGTTGGGGAAAATCATTTTCCCCAAGATTTGTGGACATTTTCCTAAAAGTTCTTATAATTCATTAACAAATTGGGGAAAATTCCCTAAAATTTAGGAAATTAGATAATACCTACCATTTTTGGGGAAATTTCCCGAAAATTATGGTGATTTATACCAAAGTTTGGAAATATTACCTACAATTTGGGGAATTGAATGATTCCTGCTGAATGTAGAAAATAGTTTCAAAAATAATTTTTGATTTTCCACGTAGATGAGGTAAACTTTCTAAAAACTCTTGAAGTATTACCGTATGTCCAGGAAGATATTTTGCTCTAAAATATTTGATAAACTAGCACAATATTTTGAATATTTTTACACATATACAAGTACTGCGCCAACACTCGGCAAAACTCCTAAGTCGGCTTCTAGCTAGCCAATACTTGGACTCAATACTGCGGCAGTACTAAACCAGTACCGCGTCAACGCTCGGCATGGTACAGTTGATCAGCACTGGCATTGCTCCTTATTTACAACTGGCGCGGTACTATGCCGTTCGTAAGATCCGGCATAAGTCAGACTTTTCCGCCTGGGGGAGTACGGCCTCTCGAAACTTTTTCCTAGAAATATTATGCGGAAAATTTGATATTTTCAAATTGGAGAAGAAGGGTCTTGGGTATAGTAATTTTCCATCGTCAGTTAGTTCGAAACCGTTTTGCAGTGCGTGCTAAGTAAGTGTATTGGAGTATTGGACAGTCTTGGACCTTTAGAATATTACAGAAGCCATTTCAACAAATTGATACGTTTTAAGGTATGTATTATTAAACTTTTTCTGGAATTGAAAGTGTTATTCACTGCTTGGCAATTGTTAAATTTGACTGCTATTTTCAATGTTTTAATTTGACATAATCTACCATTAAACCGCCGCAGCATCGATTTTGAAATTCACATCCTTATAGAAAGTTCTATATGATTTTACAGAGATAATTTTGAACAGACAATTTTCAAAATAAAATACTTCCTATTGTTAGTGAAAAATATTATAAACAAATTTCTAAATTCGTTTTCTACTTCGTAATAGCTTATGAATGGAAGGTCCGGATCGAAGCAAACACATCAAATCCAAATATTTGAAGTGTGTATATATATATGTATATATATATATATATATATATATAGGCCTTGAGAAAACCTATTATTTGGAAGAAATAAAAAAATTGGAAAAACGCTGGACTAAATGTATCGAGTTAAAAGGGGATTATGTTGAGAAGTAAAACGCTCATTTGCCAAAAAAAATCTTTTAGTCGAAAATTCACGGACTTATCAAACAGCCCTCGTATAACAATTAATGATTGCATCACAAAACACTCGCTTCATTCAAATTTTATCAATGAAAAGAATATAAAATCATCATAAACAAATTAAAATAATTAGCTTTCATCACATCTACCATCTACCTGTGTAGCAATCAGTTTTGACAACGTAAAACTACTAATACTGTGTTTTTAATGCTTGAAACCTCATTGTTATTCGAAATTCAGTTAATAAGAATAGCTAAATTTGAAAATTTGAAAAATATTAAAAATTTTTTATTTCATGGTTGTTTTTACGTATCCAAAAGTATTCAGAAAAATATTTTCGCCACGGGGTACAGAAATGGATTTAATTGAAGAGATAACTACTACTGATATGGGTATTCAAAACGCGAGGACAAATACGGTATCGAAAACGATTCCATAATTATTACTTCACCATCAAGCAGAAAATTTTCGAATACCTTTCAATGGAAGCCTTTTTATCGGGCTGGGACTGGGCCTGTGAAAATTTTTCTTTTACTAAGGTTGGCTTATAATCACTTTATGAATTTAATCACAACCAGTGATAACCCGCGGCTGCATCCCACTTTGTTAGCAGTACTCGCGTTTTGCTGGACTCGAGTTTGAGATGGACATTCGACCAAAGCCATCGAATACATACAATTATCCTCGGCGTCAAACCTCTCGCTCGACATTAGTTAAAACGCAGAAAATACACAATCTGGTCGTAAGTTGCAGATTGTCACCCATCAGAGCGCTATCTGCGTTTGAAAGCAGCTAAAGCCGTCAGTTAAATTTCCCTTATAAAAAATAAATTTTGGAAGCGAGTATCTGAAAAGCATCAGAATAAGTATTGAAATAGGTATATTGGAATAAGTATTGTGGATCCAATACTATTTTCGCGCCAAGTATTAGCATACATTATTTGTACAAAGTATTGACTTCTGTTTTGACTTCTACAGATTTAAAGATGACAGAATTTCAATAAGAGACCGGAAAGTTACCGATAAATTATCATAAATTTTTCAACTTTCCGGGAATTTATTTCACCTTAAACATAAAGAAATACAAATAGGTAAATCTATGCATATTGAATCAAGGTGTCTTTTCTATTCTTGCATTAACAGCAGAATATAGAGTTTAAATAAACATAATTGATGCTATTTTGATCAACAGAGTAAGTATTATTTTATAAAGATCTCAATTTTTTATCCTCAAAGCCGGGTTTAGGTATCAGACGGTTCTATGCCTCACATTTTACATTTTAATTACTAGTTTTTTTTTTCGAGTACAGAGCTGACAAGCAAAAGTAGACAAAAAAGCAATACAACTGAAAACAGACTTTTTCTGTAATTATACAAAAAATGATAAGCCGGATGCCACCCCTGAAAATTTGACACACTAGGCCACGCAATTGAATTTTCAGTTTTGTTATCAACGAAAATCTTAGACAAAGTGAATAATTCTATTTTTTTCTACACAGTTGTTAGTGCATGAGGTACGCAATAATAAAACCTGATGCCTGAGTGATGAATGTGCGAAAAATAAGTCAGAATGCACGTAGTTTCCCTTGCATTTATCCGGTATTTCTCCACGTTTAAATTTAAACAGGATTTTACTGTTTTTAAAACTAAGGATCATTAGGTGATGCGAAGGTTTAATAACCCCAAAAATATGTAAGAACCGTTTTAAAATTATCAAAACCAGAAGAGCATCATATATTGTCAAACATGTGAGTCAGAACGGGTCCTCTTTCTTTCCTTATTTCTTTCTTTTTTCGTGATTTTTTTCGATTCTTTGTTACATTGGTGAAAAAGTCCTGGAAGATGTAAAATTCTACATTTCAGGAAGACATTCAAAATTATTTTAAGTTTGTCTCGACGCTCTCAAGCGCGTCTCCCAATATTTATAAGATAGTCCAGTAGTGGGCCGCTGCTTACTGAAGAAAGACATCCTTATCCGATCAGTGACCGGAGCTGAAGCCCTAGTGATCAAGGACTGAGCAACCTTCTTTTTATTCAAAGAATTACGGCGCAGGCCTCGCTGAGAATCCGAATAAGAATTACGGTACTTGAGAATTGTGCACTTTTCGCGAAGGGCTACCTGATTCAACGTATTACAAAGAAGCCTCATCAGTCACCGTACAAGTTGAAGAATGGAGACGAGGAAGAAGAATGGGCTCTTCTCGGCCCTTACTTATTATTTTTTTTTCAAGGAATGACGCGCAGAAAGAAAAAAATAAATGCTTACTACGCTTTTTTGTAACTAACATTCCAAAATCAAGATTTAAATTTTCTCTGGTAAAAAACCTCCATTACAAAATGTACTTTTTGGGCAACCAGCTTTTTGCTGGGTTTAAAAAGTTTTTCTCGGATTAACAATTATATTTTTTGTCCGACCCCCCTTGAAAACGCGCCATTGCATGCACGTGAAGCAGGCGTAATGTGGCTGCATCCAGCCCAGCTCAACTTACCCTCTCCTCTAAATGTGCAACCAAAATTTCTCTCTTGCCTCCGTGTACCATCTAAGTGCGATTCAAACTTAGATATTACTTGTCTTCGGTAGAGGTAACAGCTTATGCTTCGCAATTTAGAAATCGAATTTTGTACTTTACCTCATGTTTACTATATTAAATATATTGCCGTTGATGTACCTTATCTCAAAAGTTTTTACTGTGTTTAACCTACTTTTGCCTGTATATACTTTTGATCAGGTTCGAAGAACACCGCGTCAAACTAGGCTCGGTGCACAAAACAAGCCCTTGTCCAAAGAGTAAACTTTGCTTTCCTCAGTTCATCAGGAGTTAGTTCGGATACAGAGGGGTTTCATTTTTGGACGCAAGGACGGTGTCATTTCCACCTTAGTATACCTTGGACCGCATTTTACGTCAAGAAATTCCCAGCTATAGATGCAGAGCGTTTCACGCACACAACCATCTTCGAGTCAATTCTCGAAAATGAGAAGAGCCAAATTTTCTGAAACTACGATTTTCGGACCGGACAACTACAACATCACTGCCAATGAGAAGGAAAAGGAGGAGAGGTATCAAGACCTTAAAAGGCAGCTGCAAATACTGTACCCAAAATATTCGGTACAAGTAATTGTCCTTGTGATCAGTGTTCTCGCAGGTGCGAAACTATCACTGGTTCATAACCTCAAAGCCATACCCGCGAGCCAAAAACATGCCAAAGAACTTGCGAGATGGATACAGATGGCTGCCATTCGTGTCCTCAAGCCACACGAGTGCTTCGCCTGTCTGCCGTAGTGATTTCGTCATGCCCTATCCAGGAAAGGTTTTGAACAAAATAACGGCTAAAAGATATATGCGAATAAATCAATTTCTGTGAGAAAATCTAATTTTCACCTACCAATCTAAAAAAAAACATGAAAAACAATCTACATTGATAACCCGATGGGCAAAAAACGAAGTCATCCAGAAATTATTGCGGACGAAAAGCTAACATTTTTTTGCTAATTAATCCGAAATTTGTGCACCAATAGTTTCCCCAAAAAGGTAAAGGTAGCCTCCCGTTAAAACCTGAAATATAATTTTTAAATTGTTAAAATGATCAAAAATGTATTAATTCGCGCATATACTTATTAGAAAGAGAAAAGTTAGTAATTCGTCAAAACATCACATTTTTTTAATTAGTTTAAATTTCTTTCTACATTAGGATTTATTCTCTGCAAAATCTTTCTTGGACAAGTTTGAGCACTAAAAAAATCCTGATTTTAACCCTCACAGCCTACACTTCCGAAATTTTTCGCTCATTCTACACTGGGTGGTATATGCCCGGGCAAAGTTTAAAGTCCAGTATCTCTGGATCAAATTAACGTATAGGGATATATTTTTTTTAAACTGTAGTTAAAAGTCTCACAAAAATGAATATTGTAAAATAAATAAGATGAATTCAACACATACTATAAATATTTTCACAAAACTAAAACAACTTTTCAGTAAAAACGTTTTATCAAAATGTTTTTGTATAATAGTTTGAAGAACAAACAAATCATGTTTCACGGTGATACTTGTGGAGTGCGAGAGTTGCACTTCAAGACCTTGGCAGCAATTGTTTGTTTTATTTGAAAAAACATATTTTTTCGGTTCAACGAAAATTGCCATATTTTTATATTTGTGGTATGAATGGTTTCCCGTGTATTATTATTTTCATCTGCATATCTATGCACAGGGTACTTAGTAATTATACGGATTAACAATTCCTTTTCGAATTCACACAATTTATTCATAAAATTTAAAATTTTAATAAAAATTTTTTTGTTAAAATACAAATACTACAATTCCAATTGCAATATTTTATGTTCATACAATTTCATTCCATTCTATACTTACCACTGTCATAATACACCCCTTTGATTAACGCAATTTTGTATAACTCTAGTTTCACTTAACTAAAATATTAATTATACTCTACACCTTTTACAAACTAATTTTTCTTGGCAGCTCGAAAAACTTTGCCAGTTGCCAAAATAAAATAAACCTGCATAACCTGATAAACATGCTTTTTTTATTTGCAAATGCTATCTCGCTCGCACTTTTCCATGCGTGTGAAGAGGACACGTCGGGCTTGCGCACTCAGAAAAGTGATTACTTCTTTCAGGCCTGGCACTTATGCTGCCGTTGCTCCCGCCTAAAGATCCTTTAGAGAGTTGAGACATGTTTCCCCCTCCCTATGGTCACCATTGTACCGGAACCTTGATATTTTTATGAGGCGCGAAGAGATTGAACTGTTTAATTTTTTATTACAGTGCTCTTTCCGAGTATGACCGCATCGGGGGAGTAGGGGAGTAACTACTGCGGTCGAGCTATGCCCCCACTCTAGCTCCGCGTCTCCGTGCGTCGAGTTTAGTTTCGCTCCTTCTAAGTAGTGCCACAAAAAACAACGGAAAGCCGTTGTGGCAAAAGTTCTTTTCTCTCGGTTTCTCTTGTAAAAAATCAAGGTAAGTTTCTCACGGAATTTCATGTCATTCATGAAATCTTTAAATAAATTATGTTTTCATCCCCAAGAACGCTAAAACTGCTTTCTATTCCAATATTGTTGTACGGGGATTTTGTTTTGCAGTTCAGCAAGGATGGAATCCTCAGTAAGGGATTCGTTGACCCCTCTGATGACTACAAGGAGCTCTTTATCTTGTTTGAGTTGATTGGTGGTGTACCCGATTTCGTGTTTGTCAAGTTTCAGGGTGATGGCACGGAAAGCATCGACGGTCTTGGTATACACTAGGACGGCGTCGAAAGTGTTTTTAGCCGAGCGGATAGGGATATCGGCTTTCGCTAGAGCCGAGTGAATTTTGGGCCAGAGTTCTTTACGGAAGATACGAATAGGAGGAGGACTCCGTTCCTTCGGATCAGATTCATCCTCATCGGAAGAGCTCGAGAAGAAAGACTCTTCGTCAGATTGTGGGGGGCTAACGGATTTAGTAGGGCTAGCAATACGTTTTTGTTTCGCGCGTTTGGATTTTACCTTTTGGAAGTTGGAGGAATCTTCAGGTATGAAGTCGACATTAAGTGGGGGTGATTGTATGTCCATGGCTTCTGAGCCATTGTTTAAAGTGGCCTGGGTAGGAGGAGCCCGTGCGACAAGTGCTGCCTCATACGAGTCCAGGATTTTGCGAAGATCGGCTATGAAGACGCAAATCTGGTCATTGGTGAGGTCTTTATGGGTTGGGGTAACAGAAGTTAGCGTTAGGAGTCTAGGTTTCGTTCGACCCAGGAAGAGTAGAATTCATGTTAGGTTGAGGGTTAGACATGATGTCCAGGATGGCCCTGAAATAAGGGCGGGAAGATGAGTGGTTTATGAGGTTTGGGAGTTTTCCACATGAGGATCAACGCGGAGTATAACAACGAAAATGAGTGAATCGGCGATCTATGGTAATGGTAATTAGACTTGTGGTACAGTTGATGAGCTGTCGAAATTCAATGCGTCTGATGGACCAGAATCTATCAGTCCATCATGAGCATGAATTTTCGACAGAATGAGTGATGAGCTGATGAGCTGTCCTGTGAGTGGGAACCTCGGTCCGAGATTTCATCCCGCTCCGTCGAATTTTGGGCGTGCGACCCAATCAAATCATTTCTCGTTGCGCTCCTGTCTCTGCCGCCTGCGATAATAATTTCACGAATAGTGATTGCGATAAGCGATATAATAATAATAGTTATAGTGGTCATACTGATTGAAATTTACATGGAGATAACAACAAATACTGAGAATAATAATAAGCGATATAATATTAATGATAATAATGGATATATGTATAATATATAATATATAATAGTAATATAAAATATAATGTATATATAATGTATAACATAGTATAACAATAATAATAGTAACTGAGGATGGCAATTTACCGAGGAAATTAAGAGAAGGAAAGACTTTATACAGTTATAATAATCTACCCTATACGCATACCATATACATTTTATTCATGAGATCATGGGTAAGTTTTTAATGAAAAAGACATATTGCAAACTTCATCTGATGTTATTAAATTCAGCAGGGCCATATTGCCTTTAAAAAAACTAGATTCACGGATAATTGATCAGGTTATCCATGAATCGTCATTTGATGAGACAGAAGTTTAAAGTAGAAAAGGAAAAATCCGAAGAAAATTAAAGATAGGAAAAATTACTTGAAAAGAGAAAGTGGCTACATGACTATACGTGAGTCATCGCTAGCCCACAGTTACACCAGTACCTGGGTACATGGAATTTACTAAGCCGTAACGCGTAGCAGGCGAAGCTCGTCGCAGCGGCAGAGGAAAGGAACCTTGAGAAGCATTAAATTGAAAATCGTCAGGGACGTAATATTAAGGTTTCCCTTCGTCTGTCGCCCACTGCAGCCATCGGCGTGTATCATGGGTAATTTGGAAAAATCGATGAAAATAATTTTAGCACATTCACACTTATAATTACTAACTCAGTTTCAGTTGGAGAGGTAAGAAGAATGTCACCTGTGACATTTTTCTGCATTTATGTGCATGAAAAATAGAGAAAAATTCAATATTCACTAATTTAAAATGTTATTATTATAACAAAGCAAGCCGTATACAGCAGAATTAAAATTTTCATTTGACATGAGAAAAAGTAACTTTATTGTCAAATATCAATCAAAAGTTGTATTTTTATAAAAGGTGCAAATTACCATTTTTCAATATTTTCATAGCATTATTCGAATTGAAATAAATATATTTGAGAACTAAAACCTATGTACCCCCTGAGGTTAATTTTTGCTTCTTCAATTTAAAATTGGACCTTCTTTCTCACTTTTTGATCCTGTGATATGTTTAAAATTGACACTTTAGATGTTTTTTATATTTTCGGAAATGAATATCTTTTGAAGAGATAAAAATTACTCAAAAATCGCTGACTTGTTTCACCTGTTTCAGGTTATGTTGTTCTTATATAGATTCTCTACTGAAGAAGTGAATTGCAATGTTCACGAAAGGTCGGCAAGTTTCGTAGTTTTGCACACCATTAGGTCCCGAAAAAGCTTTAAATTTTAAATTTAAATTAATCATAATGAATCATCTTGAAAGTATTAAATCTATTATTACAGAACTTTACGGGGAGAGTTTTCTTACTAAAACTAACACTTTTAGTAAGCTCAGGTCTTCTCAAGCTAAGCTACTAACATCTTTAGCTTTCGGTTAAAGTAATTGTCCTTGTGATCGGTGCTCTCGGAGGTGCGAAACTATCACTGGTTCGTAACCTTAAAGCCATTTCCGGGTGCCTATGTTATGCCGAGGCACTTGCGATATGGATGCAGAAACTGTCATCGTTGGGTCGCTTTGTGTCCCCAAGACACGCGAGAGTTTCGCCGGCCTGTCATTGTAATTTCATAATGCCACCCATCTTACGGTCGTGAGACGTGGCCATAAGTGTGATTTACCGCTGTTCTACTGGGACCCGGTGTCGTTTTTAGATGGCAGTTGTTCTTAGTGGGACCCTGTGGCGGTTTTTTAACCTTGTTTCTAATTATATATTTGCATAGATGGCAACTGTCATCTGTGCAAATGACACCGACTCTTAGTAGAACCGCTGTAAATTACACCTATGGCCACGCCTCACGACCATGATTTCATACAATTTTCGCGAATAAAATCTCATGTCACATTCTGCAACAGTAGGAAGGGGAAGTTATATTTTCGTGGCAGGTAAGGAAGAAAATCTTACGAAAAATTTAGAATTTTCTCATTTTCAATTTACTATCCTTCTTAAATTATTCAGGTTATAATTATGTATTAGAGTACTCAAATTTTTGATTGATTATGATGTAAATTAAATGAATTTTGAACAATTCTTCCTCTCAAAGGTATTTTGTTCAATTTGACGTTTCCTTCTTGAGGTTATGTTCCAAATGTTTTTCGTATCATATACCTGTCACTTCTTATCCACTTTGAAGCAATTTTGTTAAAAGCTCCCTTCAGTATCTTCTTTCAACTACAGTGTTCTCGGGATCTTGTATAACTTTCTTGTATACCTAAGTATCTCACTGTTGTGAGACGTTGTGAACGGTATCGTTTCAGCTGAAATCAGGTCTCTCGTCCCTGAGATGGGTGGTTACAATCTGCAACGAACTCAATACGACGACCTGGCAAAAGTCCCGTGTACCCTGAGCACACGGAGCAATTCAAGGATGACCGCCTTAGGCATTTTCACTGTGAGTATCTAAGCATTTCGATGATCAGGACGACTAGCTTAAAAGAATATTCCGGGTGTGACCATCGTAACTCCCTTATAAAGTCTTTATACCTCTCTTTATTTTCATTCTCCTTGGTTGTGACGTTCTGGTCGGCTGGTGACGAAAATTTTAATATCGAACATGACTCATTTGTGAAAGCTAAGAAGAAATATGTCAGGCCTCGAGTGCGCGACAGAAACAATTGCCGAGAATATGAAGTTCCATTATATGCGGCACTTCTCATTTTCAACAGTTGACTTTATTTCCCTAGGAGCGTTTGGCGGAGTGGAGTCAGGTCTAATGACGTAAGAATGACACAGATGGTAATAAAGAACTCTTAGTGCCTTGTTGTACCTTTGGATGTACGTCGTTCCCGCATATGTTGGACACCGGTTTGACATGCCAAAATGAATCCCTCCGTGCCCAACTTCAATCCGGGTGATTTGAGGAAAGCAAGCGTTAGCTCATACGACATCGACTGATCCTTCACATTTCTGTGGAAGTGGCCGTGCATCCCCTTGTCGAGGAACTGTACACGGAAGTTTGTCTCCTGTGCTTTTTTGATTAGGGCCTTCAGGAATGAGTACTCGACATGGATACTGTTTGATGCAGTTTTCTCTGTTTTGGGTCCTGAAACCATGGACGCACTAGTTAGAAGGACTCAACGTTACAGGCGCACCCAGTAAACCTGATCGGCAAGGGCGATGTATATTAGGTTGGTCCAAAATTTTTTTTCGAATTTTCATGAACAACGCCCGGAAATTTGTTCGAATCGACATAAAAATAAATCCATTCGTTGTTTTGAAAAAAGTGACTTTTAGCGATGGCGCAAGCCCCATGAAGTTTAACACGTATTTCCCTTAGAGGTGTTGCAAGCCCCGTGAAGTTTAACATGTATTTCCCATAAGAAAAAAATACATTTATGTATATTTTATTCAGAATCCTTAATATTAGCTGAATCGAGTTGAAACACAACTCTGATGCATAAAACACTACTTCTTTATTCATAATGTGTCCCCTAAGGTTTAACATAACCTCTGTTTCTTACAAGACCATCTACAAACTTTCTATTATCTTATCATTATATTATTATTAGTTGCGTTGAGACCGTAACAGTCTCTGACGCTTGGGTAATCCTGTTTCGTCCCCTTGTGAGCCTAAGCGTGACCCCAAATCCCTCTCCATAAGGAGAGGACCGTAGCCACGCTTTTAGTTGATATCTCTGACTCACTGATGCAGTAACTGCCAGTGAGTGTTAGACGTTTCCCCGCAATCGCAGAGCAGTGAAAAAGGATGTGAGTAGCTGCCTCATCCGAGGTTCCCATGTCCTATAAACATTTCTGTTAGGACTTCGATCGCTTTCCTCCCTTGCTCGGTTAAAGTTAAACTTTGAGACCAAGAGTGTTTTGGTCTGTCTACAACCAGGGACCAACTCCCACTCATTCTTATGTTCTCCAGTCAGCCAACTGTTAATTTTTGCAGTGACCGACCTACTGGAAATACCTACAACTGGCTCGGGTCCAGTAAAATTTCTTCTTGCTGCTAGTTTGGCTAGCCTATCCGATCATTTTTTAGATGACAGTTGCTCCCAGTGGGACCCTGCGGTGGTTGTTAACCTTTAGTTTTTATATATATATATAGTAAAAAATATGTTTCTATTAAATTAAAAACAGAAACAAATACTTTTTTTAACGTTCAGTTTTTAATAATCATTTTCAAATGATGAATGTGTAATACAACTAATGTAATATTATAACTTAAATATCATTGTTTTGTTTCAGTTCTCTGAAACTTAAGCTCTAGATCACATTTTGTATGAAGCCTTTTTTTGAGTTTGGTATTCAAGTGACGAATTTACTATGCAACTAATGTAATACTAAATACCCAAATATCCTCGTTCTGTTTTAGTTGACTAAATCTTAAGCTCTATATATTACATTTTATATAAAGCCGTTTTTCGAGTTTGGTATTCAAAATAATGAATGCTCAATATAACTATACCTAAATATCCTCGTTTTGTTTTAGATATCTAAAACTTAAGCTCTATATCACATTTTGTATAAACCCGTTTTTCGAGCAAAACATTTTTCATTTATATCGGACAACACTTAATATTTAGAATATTATCAATAACTTGAAAACAGACTAAATTAAAAATTGAATAATGTCACCTTCTCACTATTATAATAATAATGAAAAATATTTTGCAGAAGATGTTATTTAATACCATTCGTCTAGAAAAATACTCATTATAAACTATGTAGGATTTCGCAGTATCTGGTTTTTTAATCGAACGTCATTGATATACATAGTAAAGCTATCTTTTCAAAGCGTAGAACAATATATTCCATCTTTTAAACAAAATATTGCCAACAAGCCTACTCTTATATGTCTAAAATACCACACTATAGAAATAGAAATTGGAAGTATATGTGTATTAGGATCCTGAGAAAGTATAATTATTTTGGTGTGCATTGATGAAAGCCTTGCAACTCGAGCGTTATAAAAATATGCTTTAAAATATTCCTACTTTTATGGTTTTGATATTTTCGTGTATATCAGTTTTTGGAAAATATTTTCGGAGGTCTCAAATATCTCTACAAATTTTTCCAGCTTTTTTATTAACGTTCTCTAGGTGATAATTTATGTTTGATGGACTTGTGTTTTAAAAATGAATTTTTAAATCTACAGGAAAGACGAAGGAATTTTTGTGTGTGTTCAAGGCTTTTCTACTGGTAAAAATCAATTGAAAAAAAATGGGTAAGTCTGGGAAATCATGAATGTAAGCACAGTAAATTTGGGAAAATTTAAAAAAAAATTTTTTTTTTTAATTATCTTTTTCCAGCTGACTTTATGCTATTTTTTCTACATTTTTTTCTACAGCTCTCGGATGTAGAAAATATGTTTTAAAGCCAGCCGGAAAGATAAGAAAATGACTTTTTTGAAAACAGGCTATCTTTTTGTTTTTTGATTACATACACTTATCAATTTTTTCCTACTGTATTTTTATAAGTAATCCCCCAGATGTTATAAATATTTTCTATATTCAGCCGAAAAAAGATAATTTCAAAAACTCAAAACTCAAATTTTCTTAAATATAGTGTGCTTACATTTAGGATTTCCCAGACTTATCAAATTTTTTCCAATTTATTTTTACTAGTACACAAGCCTTAAATACCTGAAAAAATTCTTTGTCTTTCCTGCAGATTTTTAAACTGTTTGTTGGAAACAGTGGTCCATTAAACATAAATTATTACTTAGAGACGTTAATCAAAAAGCTGAAAGAATTTGGAGAAAATTTTAAAACCTCCGAAAATATTTTTAAAAATTGACATACTATAAAAATAACATTATTAGACAACATTATTGGACAAAACTATAAAAATAAGAATCTTTTTAAGCACATTTTGCTAACGCTCGAGTTCAAGGCTTTTAACAAATGAACACGAAATTAATTATACTTTCCTAGGCTGCTAATACAATACTTTTCCACATAGATTGCCTGATTGCCTTAAACTCTGAATAATTCCGTTGAAATCAATCTTCGTTTCTGTTAGAAGCGATTCCTTTTGACAAACTTCAAACCTCCCATATTCGCATAATCGGAGAAGCATCGTATTTCTTGTGGAATGTCATTTGCATTTTGATCGGTCAAAATTTTGTTGCAGTTGTTGCAAACATTTAATTTCAAAATTGCGTTCACAGTACTTCCAGCAATATAATAGGGAATGGCTGCGTCAAGTTGAGTATACTGACAAGTTTGAGTTGATTCTGCGAAAATGTTGCTCTATTTCTGTTGCTCTATTTCTGGCTGTTATTGAAGTTTTTCTAATACGGGATGTACATAATGTAATCCATTCATGAAACCATCGAATAAACCAAGCAGTAGTTAAAGCTGCCTCAGGTAGGAACTTTAATCGTACTGCCGCTTCTAAAGCTGCAGCTGTTTTTATATCGAAAAATTTTATAGAAGAACCTACATTCATTTTGGAGAAGTTTGTTGGATAAATATCTATATAATCAAGATGCTGCAATAAACGTAAGCCTGATTGTAACTCTGTTTCAAACTTCCATAACTGGGCCAACGCAACTGCCATCGACAACGTTAGTTGGCAGACGCTGTGAAGTTTGAACATCCAGTGGCAAAATAATGAAATGTGTCTGCGTATAAGAGACAGTATATATATATATATATATATATACATATACATATACATATACATATACAGACACAAATAACTGATAATCGAAAATTGGTGTCGCGAAATTACATTATTATTTTGAACTAAATTAAAAATATGATATAGAGTTAGTACTTGCAGGGTGATACGAAATTATAACTCGTAGGTACGAATCAAAGTGTATATTGACTGACTGATTGACTCACTGACTGATTAGCTAAATGACTAACTGAGATTAAACTTTAAGCTGAATCCGACGGATTAAAAATGATACTAAGCGTTAACTCAACTGACCTGATTTGAACTGAACTAATTGCTAAGGATTCAGTGAATATATATATATATATATATATACATATATATACGCTGAAGAGCACCCAGCCGTTACACATAGCGCGATATATCTCATACGCTAATACAAACATTGTGCGTTCGAAAGCACCTAGCCGCTACGCATAGCACGTTATATTTCGCAAATATAAATAGTGGCGTTCAAAAACGCGTAGCTGCTGCACATAGCACGTTATATTTCGCGCATACTTGAGTATGAATAGTTTTCGTTCGAAAGTACCCAAGTACATATGTTTGGGTCTACAGCTTAGTGTAATACTTGCACTTCACCACTCTCCCCTCTCCTAGATTCTAGCTAAGGGTAGTTTGTCTACAACGCTTATGAAAGGCCCTCGGGCCTTAGTAGTCCTTGCGCCCTGTCTACGGATAGGACAGTATTGTTATCTTTCGGTTTAATAAAGTTAAGTATCTCATATCCAAGTTAATTGAGTGTAAATTACTAGACCGTCACATAATTTTGGCGATCTTGGCCACGATTCCTTTGATCGACACGACGTTCTTCGGGGATAAAAACAAAAAGAATCTGTGAAGGTAAGACAGTTAAGTGAAGTTAAGTGAATTGTGGCATCTTGGTCCCATATTTGTGAAAACCTACGTGGTTTTGAAAGATAGCGTAAGTGAACTACCAGGACATATAAAGATTATCAGTGAACGATTAATCTTTAGCCAAAAGAGATAACGCTAATAGTACAAATCAAGTGAAGCTACTAGTGACTCTTAAGAAAGGCGCGACGTCACTCTTCAAAGGAGACACCGCGGGAGGCTAAGAATTTCCAGATTTTCCGGCCAGCTGTCTGCCTACGGAGCTGCAGCATCCCGCCTGATCTTTTCAACGTCAGCAGCCTACCATCGATTCTCAACTACGCCAGCGTCTCTCAAACTCCTGTTGCGTAAGTTTAGAAAGAAATTGTCATAATTTAAAAGTAGTAAGAAGCAATACGCGGCTTCTTTCTTCAATAAACGCCTACGTTCAGTTTATAAAACTAGTCAAATATTGTGCAAATTGCGTCGCGATCAGAACGATTAAGTTTAGAATTTCGTGACAAAAATATTTCTTCACACTGTTCTCAGCCCATAGGAAAAATTTAGTAGGATACACGACATAAGAATCGGAAACAAGGGAAGGATATTTAGACAACCTTAACCCCGATACCAATCCTTTCCTCATGGCTCGGGAAATGTCTAGCGAAGATTTAGGCTCCGGTTCGCAGGAAACACCCACAACGATGGATGACCCTATAAAATTTATTATCGAGAAACTGAGTGGTATGGACATTTTCCAAAAGAAAATAGAAGATGCGTTGCGAATTTTAAACACTGAAAATGCTCAGCGCGCACGTGAAATCGAATATCTCGCTAAACAGGGGAATTTATTGTTAACGGAAGATGAGAGCTCTGGTCACAACACTAGAAAAAAAGATACCTCATGCGAAAATGTCGATGCCCAAACATTAGAAAATTCGTCTCTGCCCGCACAAGATAATAATCCTCGACTCGGCGAAGAAACTTCGCGACTTCTCAAGCGTCTCGTTTACAGGCAATATCCATCCCCGCGACATTGTCCATTCCCGTGAAGGATATCATCAGAACCGTCGAAGAATTGAGAGGACGTGATGATGTCGGTATCGAGGAAACTCATTTACGCGGTTCAAAAGGAACAAACAAGCCCAACCTCGCGACGCTTAGCAATCCAAATAGAGGAAAAATCGTCAATAAAAAAACACATTATGAACTTGAAGGACGAAATCAGCGCACAAGTTCGTCCTCTGCGACCGAATACTCTGAACGAAGCACAGCAGGAAGCCTTAGAATCGGAGTTTTGGTATAGAGAAAAGCATCACAGTAGATACTCAAATGTTAGACCACCCGGTAACAGACTTCTGAAAAAACTGGCCTTTGCTCAACCTAGGGCAGCATTCCTACATGCCCCGTCCACTTTGAAGTACCCAAGCATTGAGAAACCTCCAAATCACTCTCTGTTTCTACAACAGAGACTTAAAATGCTTTGTAAAATCTGCAAAAGATCGGGGCACAACGAATTCCAATGCTATAGCAAAGACCGACATTTTCCGATAGGACACTCAACATCCCGCCCACCGAATCGTGTCCACAATTTACAGGTAGAAGAACAGTTCCCAGAAAACTTCCTGGACCATTGAGAGGACCAACTATCAACAGAGATCGAGTCTCCGCAATATCAGGAAGATTATTCTCAATTAGAGCAAACTTACATGTATCAACTTTTACCATGAAAGATAAATTTTTAAGAAAGCACATTAATTATGAACCAAATATTTGTATTTCTTACAAGAAATTATAAATTTTCAAATAAAAATTTTAATTTTCAAATAAAAATTTTAATTTTCAAACATAAATTAATTAGTTAAATTTCTTGTTAAATTAATTAATATTGAAACAACAAAAGTTCAACTTTCAATTAAATAGTTAAATTTTGAACAAAGAAAGGTAAGTTCTAAAAAAAACGTCCCAACAATAAAATCGAATCTTCAAACAATACAGACTAATTTTCAACCAAACAATAACATTTTTAATAAAACAGGATGAATTTTTAACCAAGAAGATTTATTTTATACCAAAATGACCAATTTTCAATTAAATAAATTCATTTTAAACCAGTTTAATTTTCAGCCAGAAAAAGTCATTTTCTCAAAAATTTTGATTTTCAATCAGAAATTGTATGCCTGAATATCCGCTTGAAGGAAATGATTTTCAACAACCAAAAAATTAATTTTTGATGAAATTGTTCGCTTTTCAACCAATGATGAATTTTCAATTTTTCTTAATCTTCAACCGAAAAATGAATTTTTAACAAAGAAGTTTAAATTTCAGTTAAGTATTCAAATTTTGAACAAAATAAGATGAATTCACAACCAAAAAAATTGATGAATTTTCAACAATGAAATTGAATCCTGAAGCAAAAAACATTAAATTGTAACCAAAAATGATGAATTTTCAACCATGAAAATCAACTATTACCATTAAATATGAATTTTTAAGGAAGTGCATGAATTATGAACCAAATATTTGAATTTCCTACTAGAAATTATAAATTTTAAAATAAAAATATTGATTTTTAACGAATAATGAAATAGTTAAATTTCTGGTTAAATCAATTATTATTGAACCAAAAACAAATTTTCATCAAAATGTTCAAATTTTCGACCAAAAATGAATTTCTTCTCATGAATCTTCAACAGAAAAATATATTTTTCACGAAAAAGTTTAATTTTCTAATGAATAGTTAAATTTTTAACAAAAAAAAATGTGAATTTCATACAAAAAAAGACAAACTTTTAAAAATAAAATTGAATCATCAAACAATGCAGGTTAATTTTCAACCTTCTAGTTAAATTTTTAATAAAAAAGGGTTAATTTTTAACCAAGAAGATTGATTTTGTATAAAAACGACCAATTTTTAATAAAATAATTTAATTTTGAAGCAGTTAGTTTAGTTTTCAGCCAGAAAATGGTACTTTTGAAATAAAAATTTTGATTTTCAATCAAAAATTGTATAGTTGAATATCCGGTTGAATGAAGTAATTTTCAGCCAAAAAAAGAAACCAAATTTCAGCAAAATAGTTAACTTTTCAACCGACGATGAATTCTCAATTTCAATAAATCTTCAACAGAAAAATTATTTTTTAGCAAAGAACTTCAACTTTCGATTAAGTATTTATATTTTGAACAAAAAAATATGAATTCACAACAAAAAAAGAGATGAATTTTCAACAATAAAATTGAATCTTGAAGCAAAAAAGATTAATTTTCAACCATGAATATCAACTTTTACCATAATAGATGAATTTCTAAGAAAGTATGTTAACTATGAACCAAATATTTATATTTATGAATCTTTAACAGAAAAATTGATTTTTAAGAAAGAAGTTTAACTTTCAATTAAATAGTTGAATTATCGAAAAAAAAAGGTGAATCATGAACAACCAAAAAGTTTCATTTTATGCTCAAAAGAAGAATTTTTGAAAAAGTACATTAATTTTGAACGAGCTAGTTGAATTTTCAACTAGAAAGTGTCAATTTTCAAGTAGGAAATGTCAATTTTCGAATAAAAAATATCGATTTTCAAATAAAAAATATTATTTTTCTAATAATAAAAATCTATTTCCAACTAGAAATTTAATAGCTGAATGTCTGATCAAATGAAGTAACTTTCAATAAAAAAAAAACGAATTTTTCATAAAAGAGTTCACTTTTCAAGCAAAGATGAATTTTCAACTAAATTTATGAATCTTCAACAGTAAAATTAATTTTTGACAAAGCAGTTCAACTTTCGATCAAGTATTTAAATTTTGAACAAAGAAAGATTAATTTTTAAGCAGAAAGGACGAATTTTCAAGAAAGTACATTAATTTTGTACGAAATAGTTGAATTTTCAACTAGAAAATATCAATTTTCAACCAAAGATTTAAAAGTTAAATTTCTGGTTAAATCAGTTAATTTTGAATCGAAAAAAGAACGAACTTCTAATAAATTAAGTAAGAAAACTGGAAATTTTGCTTAAAAAAAATTAATTTTTCATTTCACACTTTTGGATTTCTTTTCAACCAATGATGAATTTTCAATTTTTATGAATCTTCAACAGAAAAATGAATTTTCAGCAAAGAAATTCAACTTTCAATTAAGTATTTAAATTTTGAAAAAAAAAAGAATTCACAACAACGAAATAAAGAGATGAATCAGCAATAAAATTGAATCCTGAATCATAACAGATTAATTTTTAGCCAAACAGTTCAATTTTTAACCATGAAAATCAATTTTTAACATAAAATATGAATTTTCAAGAAAGTGCATTAATTAATAATTACATTTCTGAGAAAATAGTTAAATTTTTAACCAAATAGTTGAATTTTATAACAATAGATTCAAATTCAACCCAAAACTGTTACATTTTCAACCAAGTTGTCGAATTTTCAATCCAAAAGAAAGAATTTTTGAAAAAGGGTAAATTTTTGAGAAAAAAATAACTTTAACAAAATAGTTGAATTTTCAAACAAAATAATTTCATACTTAAAAAAGTTGAATTTTCAATTCAAAAGGACAATTTTTTAACAACAAATTAAAAAAAAAGATGAATTAAACAAAATAATTAAATTTCTAAATGAGTGGTTAAAGTTTTAATCAAATATTTGAATTTGCGAGCATAAAAGATTAAAATTCAACTAGAAAGGACGAATTTTGAAAAAATACTTAAATTTACAACCAACATAATTTTATATTTAAAATAATAATTAGGTTTTCAATCCAAAGCCACACATTTTTTAACAGAACAGTCGAATTTTCAACAAAAACTGACCTAAAGAGAATTACATTTTTAAGAAAATTATTGAATTTTTGATCGTATAATTGAATTTTTAAACATAAAAGAAATTTTCAAGCAAGTTGTTGAAATTATCAATCCAAAAGGACAAATTTTTAACAAAATAGTTGAATTTAAGAAAGAATAACTTCAACAAAATAATTATATTTCCAAGCAAATAGTTGAAGTTTTAAGCAACTAGTTGAATTTTCAAAAATAACAGATTAAAATTCAACCAAAAATAATTACTCAAACGAAATAATTAAATTTCTAAGAAAATTGTTGAATTTTGAACCAAATAGTTTGAATCATCAATTCAAAAGAATGATTTTTTAATAAAATAATTCTATTACAAACAACAAAACATGAGTTAAACAAAATAATTATATTCCTTAGAAAATTATTAAATTTTTAACCTATTATTTGAATTTTCAAACATAAAAGATTAAAATTCTACCAAAAGTAGTTATATTTTCAAACAAATTAATGAATTTGTAATCCAAAAGAAATAATTTTCAAGAAAACAATTGAATCTTCGACCAAAAAATAACTTTAACAATGTAGTTGAATATATAAACAAAATAATTGTATAATTAAGAAAATAGTTGAATTTGCAGCAAAATATTTGCATTTTTACCTAAATTGCTGAATTTTCAAACTAGGAAGATAAATTTTCCACAGCAAAATTTAATTTTTAATCTAAAAAGTTGAATGTTATAGAAAAAAGTTGATTTTCAAACACGAAATAGTTGAATTTTGAAGACTAATAAAAAGATGAATTCTTAAACCGAAAATATGAGTTTTTAATAAAAAAGTTAATTGTCAACCAAAAAGTTGAATTTTCAATTATAATGAAGAATCTTTAACAACAAAAATCTTTTTTACAATGATTTAAATTTGTAATAAAATACAGTTGAATTCAACAAAAAAAAAGGCGAATTTTTAAGAAAATGTATTAACTGAAAATTTAACTATTTTGTTGGAAATGCGTTTTTTTGGTTTAACGCTAATTATTTTATCTGAGAATTCAAATATTTGAAATTTATTTAAAATCTTATCTATTTCAGCAGCTTTTTGTTTTTGCATAAAATTGAAAATTTATTTTCCAACCACTATCCAAAACCGATTTTGAAAACCGATGAAATTTGAATCTCAAAATTCTCAGTAATTTTATTTTCCAACAAAAAGTTAAATTTGTTATCGCAATCCGCAGTCAAGCATAGTTCAATTTTAAATTAGTGTCACTTTAAGATTGTCAACTTTCACATCCATTTGCTCCAACATTGATAAATTTTGTTCAAACAATTTTTTTTCAGGGATGATTAAACACTGTTTATTTTTATTCGGCATTTTCATTCCTCAGAAGAAGTTGTTTGTTTTCGCAAAAAAATTGAAAATTTAATTTTCAATCACTATCCAAAGCCGAATTTGAAAACCGATTAAATTTTAATCTTAAAATTCTCAGTCATTTTATATCCAAACGAAAAATTGAATTTTTGATCGCAATCCGCAGTCAATCGTTCAATTTTAGATTAATGTCACTTTGAGATTGTCAAATTCCACATCCATTTCCTCCAACATTGATAAATTTTGTTCAAACAATTTTTTTTTCAGGATTGATTAAACACTGTTTATTTATATTCGGCATTTTCATTCTTCAGAAGCAGTTTATTGTTTTCGCAAAAAATTGAAAAATTATTTGTCAATCACTATCCAAAGCTGATTTTAAAAATCTACGAAATTTTAATCTCGAAATTCTGCGCCATTTTTTTTTCAACGGAAAATTAAATTTTTCATCGCAATCCGCAGACAAGCATAATTCAATTTTACATTCGTCTCATTTTGAGATTGTCAATTTCAGCATCCATTTCCTCCAACCTTGATACATTTTGTTGATAACAATTTTTTCTAGCATTAAATAAACTTTTTAAATTTTTATTCCGCATTTTTATTTCTCGGAAGCAGTTTTTTGTTTTTGCAAACAATTTGAAATTTATTTTTCAATCACTATCCAAAGCCGATTTTGAAAACCGATGAAATTTTAATCTCAAGATTCTCTTTCATTTTATTTTCCAAGGAGAAATTAAATTTTTCGTCAAAATCCTACCCACTGTAGGGATTCGGCTCAAAATATTGTATGGCTTTCTTTTTATCAATTGCGTTTTGATACTGCTCGTCGGCTAACGAGAATTTCGGGCAAGCAGTATGACAAGAAATACAACTTACAGGTTGGTTGCAGTAACGCACTTCTTGCATTTTCAGAAGCCACTTTTTCTTAATTTGTTTATCATGAAGTGATGTACAGAACAAGTCGAAAATAAGTTCCTTCTAAAAACGCAAGTACAGCGTTACTGCACCCAGTCGCTCAACTCAACATTACTCAAATGTACGCTGAGAACTTTATAGGATGCGAATGAAAAGATTTTCACAAAACACACATATTTCCTATTTTAACTTTAGATACCTGACAACCGAATCAATATTGAATATAACCAATTTTCCATAAATCTAGGGCACAGCAAATAAAAATAACGCCGTTTCATTTAAATTTCTGAAATATGCTATAATAGCGCGAACTACGCTGTGTCTAGCAGTTGCAAAGATGAAAAGTTATAAAGAATGATCATTTATTCTTTCTGTAATCTATTCTCTCTGATCTGTTTTGTAATAATCGATCTGTGATAATAATCACAATTGCAGAAGAAACTCAGAACATTTACCATCCTAATTTTATCTAATCGTCTGGCGATCCTATTTTTCTTATTTTGTTTATTTTTGTTACGAAAAACTGACAGCAAATGTATTCTCGGTCGGAATCGAGTTATCGATACCCAGGATTGGTTTTAGGTCGGCTCTACTTAGTCTCGGAAGTCGTTATATTGATTCGGGATGAGTTCAAGTTTTGGATTCTACTTCGCCAGATGTGTGTTTGTTACTTAACGGCGTTCAGCAAGGCCAATGTGAAGCCAGCATAACCAGACAGAGGATTAATCGGGATTGACCGACTGACGTCGACTCATTGTCAGATTTCACTCTACGCTTGGGTTAAATAAGAAGTGAACATCTGTCGAAGAATGATCGAAGCCCCGAGCCGATCCCAACTCGATATATCGACTTCCGAGACAAAGTCGAGCTGAGGGAAAACCGACCTGATCTACGACCGATACTGGAGGCTAGGATCGTGTCGGGATCGTTTCGAGATCGGGCAGTATCACTCGACAGCACGGCGTTATGGGACAGTCTATCCCGGTCTTCGAATCTGTTCGGACCGGTAGATTGGGTACTGCATCTGGTGAAAAATAAGGATTTCAACTAAACTATTCCAGGTGCTCTTAGAATTCTAGACGATGAAGCTCATCATCATTAATCATGTACCCCCATTCACCCACTAATTGCTGGTAAATTACAGTAACCTGCTTCCCCCCTCCTTACCACCCACCGTCTACTGGCAGGTTACAGCGGACCACTTTTCAAATGATCTAACACGCCCCTCCCCTTCTAGTTTCTGGATTATTACCGCGACTCTCGGCCATTATTTCTCAACAATTTCTGCACACGCTAATAAAGGCAACTACCCCTATTCTATTCTACCCTATTCTACCCCTTCCACTCCTATCACCTTAGAGGGTCTCGTATCACAATAAAGATTAAAACATTAAAGGAAAGTTTCTAAATAATCCCCACTGTCGTAAATTCATGTGTAAATATATTTATTAACTCGTTTTAACTTACGGGTAGTTTGTAAACTGCTCCAAAAATCTCGCAGTTTCAAAACTTTTCTTTACTACTATAGGTATAGGGTTAAACTTCCCTACGAAAGTACATGGGGTCAAACAAAACAAGTGGATCATCGATTTCCTTAATTTTTGGTTATTATGCAGTGTTTGGGGTACTAAATTCTAAGGACAAAGGGTTTTCCCAAATTTGAAATATTTTGCGTCATATTGTTCGTGGAAAATTGGACTCCTGAAAAGGACCATACTGTAAGCATTTTTATCTCGTTATTACGGATCAGACAAAGAGAATGCTTCTAGATACAAATATAAATAGAAAGTACGCCCCTCTTGTTTCCTTGGACATGGAATGCCCCGCAATTAATTTTCCTACAAAACCAAACAAGAATATTTTTTGTGAAATTTTATAACATTTTATAACAACGCAGTATTGCAAAGTGATCATATTTCAAACTAAAAAAAAAACAATGCGCAAGGCATTGCGCATTCAGAAAAATGCAATGCTGATAATTATTTGAGCATCTAAAGTTAGAATAAATGTTTTTCTTGATAATATTATAATTTCAACCGTGACGTCATGGTGTGTACAGGACGCCCTCCCTATCAAGCTCTAGCATGTTTCGTGGACAGAAAAAACTAAGAGTTCCGTAATGTTGCAGCTCAAGTAAAATTTGGCATCCTTTACAACTGAGATTGCAGTAGAACTCCTTTTTAGGGTTTCTTTTTAGGTCGTTGATATTCGATAGATGACGACATAAAAAGTGATATGCAGTCGGTAAAAGTTATAGGCATAACCTTACAAACTGTCACATCTCGTGTCTGTCATCTTCCTTTCAAGAATGACTAATCTCTATAATTTTAGTTTCTTTATTAAATGTTTTCCAGAGCAATCTCACTAAATTTGTATTATGACATAAAACGTGCATCAATCAATAGTGGTCATACTGTGGGTTCCTCAGGAACAATTTATCGTGGAATCAACTATTTTGTTGAAAAATTCGTCTTTTTTGTTTAATTCCACTGCTCGTGGTTTAAAAATAAAATGTTTTTCGGTTAAAAATTAAACTAATTGGTTGAAGTTGAAACCACTTTATTAAAAAATAATATTTGAGTACGATTTATCGTTTTAGTTGGGAATTCATCTCTTTGATTGAAGGTTTGACTCTTTTGTTGAAAATTTATCTTTTTTCAATTGAAAAATTGACTACTTGAGAGACAGTTTAACTATATTCTCATTTTTTTTCAATGATTTATCTCTTTGGTTAAGAATTTAACAATTTTTCTAAAAAATTCGTTTTACTAAGTTAATCTCTTCAACTGAAAATGTAATATTTCCATTTTTTGTTGAGAATTTATACTTTTTGATAGAAATATTGAACAGATAGATTAAAAAATTCGACTATTTGGTTGAAAATTCAACGATTTTATTAAAAATTTATTTATTTTGTTGAAAATTAGTTGTTTATAGTTGCTAAACGATCAGTTATTAAATTTTTCGTTGAGAATGCATCTCGTTCTTGAAAATTGAACTTTTCGTTTCGAAAATTCAACTATCTTTTGAAAAATTTGTCCTTTCGATTTGAAAATTTGATTATCTGGTTAAAAATACAACTATTTTTGGTTCAAGTTTAATCTTTTGCTATTTAAAATTCGACCATTGGTAGAAAATTCATTTTTGTAATTTGGCAAATAAAAATTCTGAACAAATTTTTTCAACTCGGTCTAAAAAGTGATTGAATGCCAAATTTAATGTTTTTGTAAGAGTTATAGTGAAATTCGAGGACTCGATTCTGCGCATTAAAATTTTAATATCCTCAAATTCCTCGATTTTTCAATCTAATTTTGTGTGCAAATATGTACATGAAAATGGGGTGTTAAAATTATGAATTAATAAAATATTTTTTGTATCTAAAAATAATTGCTTGAGATAATTGTTATTTGTTTCTTTCACTAGGTTTTCATCTACTCCTTTGCACTCAACATACTTAACACAATTAACACTATTTCAAAAATTGTTATAACCCTAAAAAAATTCTATCTGAAGCAAGTTAATACTGATATTTAAGGCAGATTTTTGACTCATAATTTAATTAACAATTGTTTGAAACAATTTATCAAATGAGTAGGCAAATTTAAATGTGTTTCACTTGGATAAGTGCATCATTCTTCTTATTGAAGCTTCTTGAAAGCTACTTAAGATAAATATTTTTTATATATGTCACATAGAAGTTGTAATTTCCATGAAACAATTGTTACGCAAAGAAAAAAAACGCATAAAATTTATAATTCCGTAATAGCATTTATAATATCGTTAGCTTCGACAATTATTATAAATGATTATATGTTGTATCAGAATTTCGTGCAATTTTTATAAAAATTGTAATTATGGCTCTGCTAATAATATATTTTTTATTTTTTATCACGTAAAATATTGAAAAAAAATAAATGTTAACTATCTTTCAAAAAATATTTGAAGAGGATTCACTACAAAACATGATTTTTGTTCAACTGAGAAATGTTTATTTAAATCCTTTAGTTGTAAGTAGTTTGGGCTTGCAGATCATTTCAAATATTTCCAGACATTTTTTTATTTAATCTTTTTTATTCTCATTTACGTAACATCTACATGCCTCGGGAACAAGTCTTTGTTTCTGAACAAAATTTAAAATTTTTTTCCTTATTCGCCAGACAAAGCGGATTTTGAAAACCCATAACATTTTAGACTCAAAATTTTCAGCCAATTTGCTGGGAATTTGCCAACTTTTTACATCAAACTTTATTTGTCTGTATTCGGAAGCTGAATATATCAGAAGTAAAATTTTATTTCAGTTTCAAACTTAAAATTGAATTTTTTATCGCAATCCGCAGTTTACTGAAAAACTGAAAAATAAAATTGATATTATAATTATACTGACCCCCTCGTTGATTTCCGATTTTTTGACAGAACAGTTGAATGATTAAACAAATAATGGAACTTTTAACCCACAAAGATGTATTTTCAAACAATTTCCATCAAAAACGTCCATTTTCAATAAAAAAGAAATGAATTTTCTACGAGAACATCTTCTACCATGAAACATGAATTTTTAAACTAAAAGGAAGACTTTTCAACACAATAATTACTCTTACAAAAACATAATTGAATTTTTAATCAAATAGCTGAAATTTCAAAATACAAATATGAAATTTCAACCAAGAAGATTAATATTCTAACAAAATATGAATTTTCAACAAAGTACATGAATTGTCAAAAAAAAGTTGAAGTTTCAACTAAAAAATATAAGTTTTCAACCAAAAATGAAAAGTTTTAACAAAACAATTAAACCGTCACCCAAAATAGATTAATTTCCAACCAAGCTAATGAAATAATTTTGAACAAAAACGATGAATATTCAACAGAGAAAATTAAGTTTATACAAAAAGAGACGGCTTAAAAAAACATGAATTTGCAACATAATTGTGGATGTCTAAACTAGAGAAGATCAATATTCAATTCAAAATATAAAATTTCAATCTACATCGGTGAAAATTCCACTAATTAAATCAGTAGTAAGTATTCCAGTTGATGAATCAGTATTTCAGAAAAAAGAATTCTTCCTCTGATCTCTCTGTAGCTCAGTGGTTAGAGCACCTGACCGGAAATTAGTTGATCTGGCGTTCGAATCCCAGCAGAGTGAAAGGAGAAGATCTTTTTTCTGAAAAAAATTTAGTTGAACTAAAACTAATTCTAAATAATATACTAAAACGAAAAAATTAATTTCTTAACCGTTCTATCTAGAACATTGTAATAGTCTTCTTTTATTTCCATATCGTACAAGATTTGATATTGGCAACGTGACACTATATGAGAATTTGAATTAAAAATATTTTTCAAATACAAACTTTCAGTTATAAATTTCATGTTGTATATTTAGAATATGTCATAAATCTTAATAATATTAATGTTTAATCATATAAGTTTAGGTAAACTTACTTGAAAATCAGGTAGATTATTTTTTATTTACAATCAAGTATTTTGACCTGCTGATTACGAATATGGTAGTGGAAATACCCACACATTTTTTCGCTTTTGTTTAGAAAACCGTTGAAGTGAGCTAAAAAAGTTGAAAATTAAAGCTAGAGAGTATAAAAAATTGAATCTTTCATATTTCATATGCTTTTTCTCTAAAACGATTATTTTACGAAAAAAATTAGATTTTCCAAAAATGTGACGTATCCGTAATAATGAGGAGAGCTGAAAAGGCTGATATGATTAAATGATATTAACCCAAAATGATATTATTGAAATTTTTTCTTTTTTGATGCTGTTTTTTACCAACAAAACAAGAAATATGCTTCCTATCAAGAAGTAATTAATAACAAATTTTGTAGATCTTTTTTGAATGCATAATTTTTGCTCTCCCATCTTTTTTCGTTCAAGAAACTTTATCCAGAATTTTGGTTTAAAAAAATATCTTGTTTAGTTGAAAATTATTCTTTTTTGGTCAAAATTAATCTTCTTGGTCAAAATTAATCTTTTTCGTTCAAACTTCAAATATTCCAATTACAGATTCACATTTTTAGGTGAAATTTTATCTTTTTTATTTAAAATTCAACTTTTCAGTTAAAGATTCATAATTTCAGTTAAAAATTCGTCACTATAATTGGAACTTGATCTTTTTAGTTGAAAATTCAAGTGTTTCAGGTGAATATTAATCCTTTTACTTGAAAATTCATATTTTTGTTTAAAAATAAAACTACTTGATCAAAAATTCAATTCTTTTGTCACAAGTTCATCTTTTTGGTTCAAGATTCGTCATTTTGATAGAAAATTTGTTTTTTACATTTTCATTCTGAGAAGGTATTGGTTTTATGTAAAATTTGACTTAGTCGGTTTTAATCAAATCTCCAGGTTTCTGTAGTCATCCTTTTTGGTCGAAAACTCAACTGTTTTATCAAAAATTCAACTGTTTTCGTAGAAAATTTACTCCTTGTTTAATATTCATATTTTGATGTTAAAAAGTCAACTAAAATCTTTTTTGGATGAAACTACAAATCTTTCTCTTGTTGAAAATTTGTCTTGTTTATCTTCAAATTCATCAATTTTATTGGAAATTACATCTTTCTTAGATAAAAATTCAACTATTTGGTTGAAAATTCAACAAATGTGTTAAAGTCATCCTTTTTGATTCAAAATTAAACTTTTTTCTTAAAATTTCGTCTTTTTGGGTTGAAAATTCAAGCATCTTCATAGAAAAATTAGTTTAAAATTCATATTTCATTCATATATAATTCATATTTTGATTTAAAATATTTGAAATCTTAGAAAATACTTCGAAATTTTCTCAAGAATTTCATAAAGTTTATATTCATATTCATTTTTGCAATTTTATTTTAACTGTAAAATAATTGTAATTGGAAATTATTTGTAAATAATTATGAAATAAATTTAACAACATTTATTTTATAAAGAAATTTCCTATGATTTGAAAAGGAGAAGATAATTTTCAAGGTAATAATTTGTAGTATTTTAATAACCAATTAACATATTTTTATAATATTTTTCCTTGATTTTGCCCTAGGGGCAAACATGTTACAAAAAGATGTCGTGAAATTTCAAATCAAAACTGTACTCTGCATACAATAATTTTACACATGAAAAATATTAATACTTTTTATAAATATTCCTACATTTTATTTGAATATGATACCCATTGATTTTTATTTAAAAAATTCTTGTGAGTGATTGGTCATTTTTTAAATTTATGACATTATTGTACCATGTTTGACCTTAGGAAATAGATTTGAAGAATGAAATTATAAAAATATCTCCATTAGTTAGTGTTTGGTTGAAAATTATATTTTTTCTTGAAATTTTTATTGGTCATATCTGAAATGTTGAAAAATTTTCTGAAATTTTGTCAAGAATCCTGTGAACATTATATTTATATAAACTTAAAATAAGCCAACTAAGAAACTTAAAAAGTTAATAGTTATTCGAAATTTTTATT
The DNA here is from genome assembly GCA_011634705.1 of Andricus grossulariae. Lineage (NCBI taxonomy): Eukaryota > Metazoa > Arthropoda > Insecta > Hymenoptera > Cynipidae > Andricus > Andricus grossulariae. The sequence continues at coordinate 84,425,698 of JAABKJ010075445.1, read as the reverse complement.
TGTATACAAAAATATTTTTCGCTTTAAATTATAATTTTGTTGAAATTTTCCTTTTCTCTTAATTGAAAAATTTGTTTGATTTGAAAATTTATTTATTTTTTGAAAATTCATTCTCTTAAAGTAGATTTCAACTGTTTTTATTTAAAAATCAGAATGTTATCATTGGAATAGCAATTATTATATTTAACTTAATGTTCTTGTTTGAAAATTAATTTTGTTTTTGTTGAAAATTCAATTCTTTTATTTTTAGTTCAAAATTTATCTTCATCAGTTGAAAATTCTACTGAATGACTTACCCTTTTACTATTTTAATTTTATTTGAAAATTCATTTATTTTGTTACAAATTGAACTATATTGTTGGAAATTTAATTTTTTTATCTGAAAATTTCACTATTCCATTTTTGGTTAAATTCTTTTTTTATTTGAAAATTTGAAAATTTTGTTAAATATTTTATAATTTTGTTAAAAAATCGTTTTCTTTTAGTAGAAAATTTACCTTTTCTAGTCAGACTTTAAATATTTAGTTTGAAATTTATGTATTTTGTTGAAAATTCTACTAAAGGACTAACCCTTTTACTTTTTTTACAATCGAACTTTAAACTTTTATTAATAATTTGTATAAAAAAAGCTATTTTTAATTTATTAAATTAAAATTTCGACAATATTCTTGAATCTTAGCCCGGATCTGAATAAAGGGTATAAATAAAGAAGCGTACCAACGACCATAAGCGTGAAATCGAAACCCTTCTTGACAGCCTTTCTGTAGACTTGATTAGGAAGATTCGCAAACCCAACATATCCATCGAGTTCTTTGGGTTTCGTGGGCGGCGTGGGTCGAGTATGAAGACTCAAATTTGATTCCTTGTTGCTCTCACTCCTCGAATTCTCCCTTTTGTTGCTGTCCTCGGAACCGTCCGTTTGGTTCAGGCTCGCCGTCGTCGGGGGCAATCTCGATTTTGCTGGTGCACCAGGAGGCGGCGCCGACGACGTCAACGTCGCCGTCGGGGTCACCGTTGGCGCCGACGGGGGCTGTGGTGGGGGAACTGACGGCACCGAGGGGGGTGTCGTTTCTCCCTTAAAAAACAACTCCCTCTTCGTCTGTATCTGCAAAAGACAAAAAAAAAAATAATTAGAACATTTCTTCAATTCCAATAATCACAAATAATCTCCTAGACTTTTGTTAAATAAAGAATTGTAATTATCATTTTAGGTTTACTTCAGATTAGGAAATTTTGTTAAGAACAGGGATCGGAACTGTTCAAGCTTCAAAAAATAGTAAAATAGTAATCACACTTCTCTCAAAAAATTAACCGAAAAGTAACAATAATGTGGCAAAAAAGTAACCAAAAAGAAAGATTTTTTACCAAAAATGACGAAGTTTTCACTAAAATTATGAATCTTCAACAAAAAAATGCATGTTTAAGAAAGTAGTTCAATTTTTAACAAAATAGTTTAATTTTTCTGACTAAAAAAGATGAATTGTTAACGAAAATTTAATAGTTGATATAATAACCAAATCAGATTTTTATTTAATATCAAAAACAGTATAATTCATTCAAAAAAGACGATTTTTCAACAAAATAATTTTTTTTCAACCAAATTGTTGAGTTTTTAAGCCAAAAATACCAATTTTTACAAAAAAGTTCAATTTTCAACCAATAAAATATGGATTTTTGACAAAAAAGTTATCTGTCAACCAAATAGTTGAATTTTCTATGAAAATAGGGGAATCTTTAACCGAAAAAGACGAATTTTCAACAAAATCAGTACATTTCTAACCAAAAAGATGAATTTTTGAAATTAATTATTTTTTTTTTCAACAAAAGGGTGATTTTCAAACAAGAAGATTAATTTTTTACAAAAAAAATACGAATTTTCAACTAAAATCATGAATTTTCAACAAAAAATAAAGCTTCAACAAAAATTGTTCAAATTTTTAAAGAAATTTAAACAAAGAAGATAAATTCTCATCGAAAAATATAATACATAATTACACATAATTACAATTGAAAACTCTTTAATTTTGAAGATTTGTAAATAAAAATTCTTAAATTTTGATGATTTTGGAAATCAAAAATCAAGTTTTCAATTCTAAATCTTCCAAAATGAAAAAATTTCGAATGTAAATCAAAATTGAAGGACTATTAATTTAAAAATTTTAAACTAGCTTAATTAAAAATTGTAAATAATTAAAAAGTCTTCATTTTTAAAGATTTAAAATTCTAGAATTTTGAAAGTTGACAATTGAAAACTGTTAAATTTTAATGATGCATAAATTAAATTTGTTAAATTTTGACGAATTTGGAAATCAAAGGACACGTTTTCAATTTGAAAACTTCCAAAATGAAGAAATTTCGAATGTAAATCATCAAAATTACACGAAATTTTAACCGTAAATCATCCAAATTAGAAATCCTTTAATTTTGAAAATTTACATTTTAAAGTTTTCCAATCTTAAAGAGTTACAATAACAAATTCTTGAATTTTGAAAATATTGAATTAAAAATTATTCATTTCACAAGATTATTATTTCAAAGGTATGCAATTAGGAACATTCTTTTCGGAATAGTTTAATTTTAAACATTGACAAATGAAAATTTTTCAATTTACAATTTAGAATTTTTCAATTTTGAAGATTTACAATTGAAAAGTCTTTAATTTTAAAGATTTGTAAATAAAAATTCTTAAATTTTGATGATTTTGGAAATCGAAAATCAAGTTTTCAATTCTAAATCTTCCAAAATGAAAAAATTTCGAATGTAAATCAAAATTAAAGGATTATTAATAAATAACAAAATTTCCTTTCCAATTCAGAAAAAAATATTATAAAAATGTTGTCTTTTTCCAATTCCATAAAGATATTAAAAAAAATTTCTTTAAAAGAAGTTCCCTTTTCCAATTTAAAAAGAAAAAAATGAAACGAAAATTTTGTTCCTTCCAATTCGATAAAGGTATTAAAAATAATAAATTTCCCTCTTCCAATTCAGAAGAAAATATTACCAAAATTTCGTCCTTTTCCAACTCGATAAAAATTTTAAAAAAAGATCATTAAACAAAATTTCCCTCTTCCAGTTAAAAAAAAATAAACGGAAATTTCGTCCCTTCCAATTCGATAAAGATATTAAAAATAACAAAATTCCCTTTCCAATTCAGAAAAAAATATTACCAAAATTTCGTCCTTTTCCAACTCGATAAAAATTTAAAAAAAGATCTTAAAAGAAATTTCCCTTTTCCAATTAAAAAATAACACGAAAATTTCGTCCTTTCCAATTCGATAAAGGTATTAAAAATAACAAAATTTCCTTTCCAATTCAGAAAAAAATATTATAAAAATGTTGTCTTTTTCCAATTCCATAAAGATATTTAAAAAAATTTCTTTAAAAGAAGTTCCCTTTTCCAATTTAAAAAGAAAAAAATGAAACCAAAATTTTATTCCTTCCAATTCGATAAAGATATTAAAAATAAAAAAATTCCCTCTTCCAATTCAGAAAAAAATATTACCAAAATTTCGTCCTTTTCCAACTCGATGAAAATGTTAAAAAAAGACCATTAAACAAAATTTCCCTCTTCCAATTAAAAAAAAAATTAATTAATTAAATGAAAATTTCGTCCTTTTCCAATTCGATAAAGATATTAAAAATAAAATATTTCCCCCTCACAATTCAGAAAAAAAATATTACCAAAATTTTGTTCCTTCCCATTCGATAAAGATATTAGAAATAAAAAATTTCCCTCTTCTAATTCAGAAAAACTTCATCCCTTCCAGCTCGATAAAAATTTTAAAAATCTCCCTTTTACAATTCAGAAAAAAATATTACCAAAATTTATTCCCTTCCAACTCGATAAAAATCTTAATAATAAAAGTTGTCCCTCCCAATTCAGAAAATATTTAAGCAAAAATTTTTGTCCTTCCAATTCGATAAAGATATTACAAATAATCAATTTTCCTCTTCCAATTCAGAAAAAAAATATTACCAAAATTTCGTTCTTTTCCAACTCAATAATAATCTTCAAAAAAGATCTTTATAAAAATTTCCCTCTTCCAATTAAAAAAAAAAAGATGAAACGAAAATTTTGTCCCTTCCGATTCGATAAAGGTATTAAAAATAATAAATTTCCCTCTTCTAATAAAAAAAAAATTAAACGAAAATTTCGTCCTTTCCAATTCGAAAAAGATATTAAAAATAAAAAATTTCCCCCTTACAATTCACAAACAAAATATTACCAAAATTTCGTTCCTTTCAATTCGATGAAGATATTGAAAATAAAAAATTTCCCTCTTCTAATTCAGAAGAATTTCGTCCCTTCCAACTCGATAAAAATCTTAAAAATAAAAAAATCTCCCTCTTCCAATTTAGAAAAAGAAATATTACCAAAATTTCGTCCCTCCCAACTCGATAAAAATCTTTAAAAAAATATCGTTAAAATCAATTTTCCTCTTCCAAGTAAAAAAAAAAATAATTAAAAACCAAAATTTCCTTCTTTCCATCTCGATAAAAATTTTAATAATAAAAAATTGTCCCTCCCAATTTAGAAAATATTTAAGCGAAAATGTTGTCCATTCCAATTCGATAAAGGTATTAAAAGTAATAACTTTCCTCTTCGAATTCTGAAAATATTCAAACAAAAATTTCCTCCCTTCCAACTGTATGAATATCTTAAAAATAAAAAAATGTCTCCCTTCCAATTCAGAAAAAAATGTTACTTACCTTTTTCATTTGAAAATTGAACTATTTTTTTGAAACTTCGTAAGTTTTTGTTTGACAATTTATCTTTTTTATTTTAAAATTAAACTATTTGATTGAAAATTCATGTATTTTGTCGAAAATTCGTTTTTTGGTTGAAAAATGAATTATTTATTTAACCATGTGTAATGTAATCCATGTATTTTGTTGGACATTAAATTATTTTGTTGAAAATTCAAGTATTTCTTTCAAAATTCATGAATTTTGTGGAAAATTCATTTTTCAGTTGAAAATTTAACTATTCCTTTAAAAATTCACATATTTTGTTGAAAATTCGTTATCTTTTGTTTGATAATTTATATTTTTTATTTTAAAATTGATCTATTTTGTTGAAAATTCTTTTTTTTTTTAATTTAACTATTCCTTTAAAAATTCATATATTTTGTTGAAAATTCGTTTTTTTGTTGTTTTTTTATTGAAAATTCAACTATTCCTTTAAAAATTCATGTATTTTGTAAAAAATTATTATTTTTTTGGTTGAAAAATGAGTTATTTTGTTGAAAATCCCTCTTTTTTGGTTGAAAATTCACCTATTCTTTTAAAGATTCATGTTTTTTGTTAAAAATTTGTTTTTTTGTTGTTGAAAATTTAACTATTCCTTTAAAAATCCATGTATTTGGTTGAAAATTGAGTTATTTTGTCGGTCCTCCTGCCACCACCAAGTAAGTGTGTGGAGATGTGTAAAGGAATAGGGAAGAGATACGAGAAAAATGTGAATCCTTAGGGGAGACATTAGAAGCTTCCATTCCAATCAAACAAGATGACTTTTCAACGAAATACATAAATTTTCAACCAAATAGTTCAATTTTCTACCAAAATGTTAAATTTTCTACGAAATTGTTGAATTTTCAAACTGAAAATAGCACTTGTTTAAAAAAAGTTGAATTTTTAACTAAAAAGTTATTTTGCAACCGAAGCGGATTAATTTTTATACAGGCCTAGTGTTATACACCTGGGATTACCACGATGGAGTTGTTGTGGTTGCGCCGACTATACTTACACAACAATAACAGTTTTTAACAACTAATTTTAACAAATTTCCACATGACGGGTTAAAATTTTTTTTTTGACATCATTTCTAATTTAGTTTTAGGTAAAACAATTTTTCCTTTTATGTATCTTATTTCACTTCATGTCTAACATGTGCTCCAAAAATGTAGTACATTTAATCATTACGAATTTTTATTACATGCTAATTCTTTATAACTATGCACAAAATTATGACTCAACAATCTTTTTCATTCAATAATTTATATTTTTTGAATTTTTGCATATGAACGAGCAACCACAACAATCCCTACTTATCTTTATTGTTTACCACAGTCTGAACCTTTTTTGGCCTGATTTTAATGGTAAGTTAATTTTTTTTTATTTTTGCTTCTATTGTCTTGTTATACTAATTTATTATTATTACTATTTATTTTCAATTATATTTTAGATGAATTTCAATCTGATGAGAAAACTGGTACATGTTTCGAAACGTCATACGTTTTGATTTTTTTATGATCTTGACACAGTAAATTATACTGTTTTTGTCTGGAAGCAGTCGTTTTGACTTTTTTCGACACTTTTATCTAGTATATTCCCAGACGTCTAACATCAGAAGGAATTAACATCACCTAATTTCTTCAATGTTTCTTGTTGTAACATTGTTATCCTACTTCGGATCGCAGACCATATTATATTTTAGTTTTACATTTTTTTAAATTATATTAATGATTCGGAAAAATGCCGTTTACATTTACTATCCTAAAATTCTCTAAGATTGAGTTACGGTTACCTAAGAGAGAGTCCCTGATTTCTCCTGTGGTCAAGTCTTCAACAGCACAGCTGTCCATATTTGTTTCGAGCGGTTCCTCAAAGTAATCTCTGACTGTATATATTCCACTAATACGTTTATCTCCCTCCACGATTGCAAGAATGTCACCAGTGGATGTTGTTAAAACATTTCGTTCATCAGTTGGCATGGGCCTAAGAAAATTATTTCTGTCTTTGACTTGAATTGGTTCATCAGCAGGAGAAGTGTATTTTCGTATTACGAATCCCCGGTGAGGATTAGTGTTGAAAATAAGTCGATTAAATCTGAGTTGTTCAGGTTTACATCCAAGTATGCGTAAAGAACGATGTCTGGTAGGAGGAGACCTGGACCTGGTACGAAGAGGAGGCTAGACAGAAGAATGAGACCTTTCTGGAAATTGATGTCTATCAGCAGAAGAAGTTCTGCAATGACGAGTACCAGGAATAGGGTCGCCATTAGGCAAACAGTCGAATTGCGAACTCATTTCTGCAACAGGAAGCAAAGGAGTAAATTTGTCTGATAATACACAATCGTAAGTTTGCCGTATCGTGAAACCCTTGTTGCAATATTATGAGGCAAGTTTGAGGTCATTGAAGGATGTTTGGCCTGGGTATCTTCTTATACCCATATAAATCGCGCGATTAACACAATTAAAAATTTCAAATGTTTCAGATAAAAATTCATTTCAAACTAATCCGCAGCAAGTTTCCGATCCTTTTCAATCCGACATTCGAATTGAAAGAATTATATATTCTTCTATTCTACATTCTATATATTAATTAGCATACCAAATTTGGTCGCATCAGAATTAGTCAAGAGAAAGTTAGTACCCAGTAAAAAAAAACTAACTAGAGAAAATTAAGAAAAATGCGCTAGGAGCCCCCGTGAATTTCTCTTTGCAATAATCACGATTTGGAGCAGATTGAGAATTTCTGTAAATTCGTTAAAAGTAACATAATCTTCAAATGTTCAATTCGCCTGAATTTAACGTAAAATTTGTAGGGTAGCCAATTCGTGTGTATGCATCAGCGCAAATTAATTTTATTGTCTGCCAATCCAACAACAGGCAAGATTCGGGCGAATTAAAACACGTAAATAGGCCGCAATTCACGCCAAATAGTTATGTACTAGTTTTTTCTGTACAACTATAAATATTCTAATCTACTCTAAAAATCATTATAATTGATTAAACACTTAAACTCAACCAAAAGTTCTTCGGTATTCTCTTCAAACAAACAAAATTTATAGACTATGTATTTTTCCCAATTCTTTATTTAAATTCAAACCCCACAGATTGTCATCAGTGATCATCATCGGAGAGAATTATAGCTAATAAAAAGCAATTATACCTTTACAGCTCATCATTTTAATACTAATAAAAATCTCACACAAAGGAAAAAAACCCTGATTTCTCAGATTATTCAATTCTTATCACAATTACCTTTTCATTTCCAATTCCTCGAAATATTTGGATATCCCTGGAAATCCCTTAGTTTCTTTCGTAAATTTTCTCCAGTGCAATATTATTTCTTCCGAATTATAAAGTAAAATATGCATCATTAACTCGTAAAATCTTTGAAGTGAGTCAAGTTAGAAGTGACAAAAAAGTTCTATTAGAACGGTTCAAATCCGTACTTTGGGTTCCTTTAGAAACCATTGATCATTTTGGGTTCCTTTTCAGCAAGAGAGGTTCCCTTCAGCTGGACCTTTCTTGGAACCAAGAATTTCTTCTAATAGAAAACCCCAGTTTTTTCTGTGTTGGCATTGAAATTAGAACATCGTCGTAGGATATCCTGTGGTGTACTTGGGATATCCCAGTTTATAAATCTGCTCGCCTGCTGATATCCCTTGATTACTCATGACTATCAAAGGCTGCTCCAAAGACATCTTCTTCCATATTTATATATATGTGATTATTTGCCGGATAATTGCCCGTTTTTGGATTGCTTGCAGTTCCACTTTTGTGGTCATGACGCCATACATAGTAAGTGCGAAACTCCTCAGTTGCATAACTGTGGCTTCCTATGATTAGCTGCACGATGTCTGGAAAAGTTCCAGAAGGACCATGAACCCCAGGACGATCACCTCCTGGTATGAGAGGGAATAAATAATGATGCGATTCCAATCGTATAAAAACCAACTTCGTTTGAGGATGTACTTGATTACGCATCAGAAATGGGGGCACCTCCCAATCGTTGAATCTCTGGATATTTCCAACATAAGTAGAGCCGTCAAGCATTCTTAAATAAAGTTGGTGTGGAGGAAACCCGTTGTGCATCCCACCTGCACCTAATTTTGTAAGAAAAAATTGACATTAATTTATGAAGATTTTGTACACGATAAACTTTGAATTTTCATAATTCTGAACAATCAAAGGTGAATCAAGAATGACCTACATGTGTATTCATGAAATTAAAAATGTCTTTTCCGAAGTAAGGAACACTGGGGCGGGATGGGAAAGATTTTATTTTTATAATTAAAGTAGTCGCCATCAGTTGTGAAATATTAAAGCATAAGTTATTATTTAAATACTGTAAACCTTTATGCTTCAATTTTGTAAAGAATTGAATGCATGAACACAGTTAATTACGAATGAAAAATATCAAGGAAAAATAAGTACCATTATACCGTTACGCCTCGGATCTGGAGTAGAACGGGACAAGCCCTGAATGAGGCGGAACAGTTTAAATATTTATATTATTTAAATTCAAGGTATTTTTTATATTTTTTGTGTAAAATTTATTTAGACATATAAAAACTCGACAGTTGTTTTTATACGGTATCCTTTTTTTGGCGTTATAATATGATTTCACAAATAGTCTATTTTAGTCTATTTAGTCTATTGGAAAATCCTTGGAGGTTTTTTAAAAAATCCTCAAATATTTCAAATTCTTTGAAATATTTTGATATTCCACAAAATCTTTAAATTAACTTTTTTAAATTTTTTTTTAATCAATTAAATTTAAAAAATTTTCATAAAAAAAATTTCAGTTAATTATTATTTAATTTTGGTTCTGTTGGTTAAAAATGCGACGGAAAATTGCAATTGAAAATTAATCTGTTCTAGAATAGAATTCAAGTATTTTGTTGAAAATTTATTTCTGTTGGTTGTTGGTTTGCTAGCTTCAGATTGATTAATGAACCGAGATGGCGAACTAAATTGATTCAGAGGATGCATTGTATCTGTTCCATTAACTCCATAATTCCCGTTAATTCCATGAATTCTATGATTTCCATCAATTCCATGAATTCCATTAATTCCGCGAATTCTGTAAATTCCATGAATTCCTTGAATTCTTTGAATTTTGTGAATTCCTTGAATTCTGTGAATTCTTTGAATTCTGTAAATTCTTGGAATTCTGTGAATTCCTTGTATTCTGTGAATTCCTTGAATTCTGTGAATTCCTTGAATCCCGTGAATTACTTGAATTCAGTGAATTCCTTGAATTCCATGAATTAATTGAATTATACGAATTCCATGAATTTTACGAATTCATTGAATTTGATGCATTCCACGAATGCCATGAATTGCTTGAATTCAATGAATTTCGTGAATTCATTCAATTCCACGAATTCATTCAATTCAATAAATTCCTTGAATTCTGAGAATTCCTCGAATCCCGTGAATTTCTTGAATTCCGTGAATTCCTTGTATTCCATGAATTACATTAATTCCTCGGATTCCCTGAATTCCATGAATTTCGTGAATTTATCAAATTCCATAAATTTATAAAATTCCATAAATTTATAAAATTCCACGAATCCATTCAATTCAATGAATTCCTTGAATTCCATAAATTTCATGCATTCCATGAATGCCATGAATTCCTTGAATTTAATGAATTTCGTGAATTTATTTAATACCATGGAATAATTCAATTTATTGAATTCCGCGAGAAATCCTTGAATCCCGTGAATTCCTTGAATCCCGTGAATTCCTTGAATTCCATGAATTCCTTGAATTCCATGAATTCCATTTATTCCTCGGATTCCATGAATTCATTGAATTTCATGAATTCCATGAATTCCGTGAATTCAATGAATTTCGTAAGAGAATGTTTAAAAGTATTTCCAAACATTTCAAAAGATTTACAAAATTGGAAAAAAATTTGGAAGCTTTTGGAGGCATTTTTTTGCAGGATTTTAAACAAATTTTATTAAAACTGGGAATCATTCCAAAAGATATTTAAGAGTTCCAAACAAAATTATTTTAATAACTTGGAAAGATTGATGATTTGGAAATTAAATTTTGACTTTTTATTTTGAAAAATTACATCATTTTAAGAGATGCACGGCGTGCCTGAACGAGAGTTAAATAAAATTTTCATGAACGTCTCAAATCTTTGCAGGATATTTGAGTAGAACATAAATAGAGATGTTTTGGACAAAAATGGAAATATTTTGTCATGCTCTGTTAAAATAAAACTGGTTTAAAGACTTTTTATACCTTTTTTTCACCAATTCCTTAGCTAAAGCGGCTTTTAAATACTTCTATCAAAGTTACGTATCAGTAAATCTCTACATTAATATTTTGGATCAAAGCACTTTATTTAAATAAAAGTTTTCCGCTTATCCGGTGTCGCTATTTTATTTTCAGACAGCCACATCATTTTTTAAGGTCAAAAAATGGTCTGCTTTTACGCAATTTTCAAAAAATTCTTACAATTTTTTCAAGCGAGTTAACGAAACCAGATAAGCGGGAAAATTTTGTTTGGTTCAAGAACTTTTAGCGAAAAAAACACGTCGGTTGACTGCACATTTATTTCTAATTCAAATTTAATTGATACATTCGCTATACGAAAATTTCGTTTTTACCTGCCTTATTTTCGGACTCTTTTTGAATGACTGCAGCTTAATTTTGGTAAACTTTTTGTTTGTTTGTACTCTTTCTCGTAAGAATTTTTAGATTAGAAAACACTGAAAATTCTCGCATTTAGTTATAATGGAAATCATCTCTCCTGGTCAAAAAAATAAAATAAAATAATAAAAAAAGGATAAACATAAATGATCAAAAAACAATGATGTGCTTGTCTGTTTATGTTCGTAAATTGCTTTCATCCACAATTTGTCTGAAGATAATATTTAGTTGGGATTCTATAATGAACAAGAAATGGAATCCGTTATGACTTTAATATCACGCGGGAGAAGTATGAAGTTGGAAGAGCGAATTCTAATTATGATGAACAATTATTGCGGACTGTTTGTGAATACAACTCTTCTCATATCTGAGCTTTTTTCTTTTTTTAAATATACAAATACATTTTTTTAAAACTTCAATTAAGTTTCAGTGCTTAAGAATTCATTTATCAAATTATTGTACAAAATGTTATGATGATATGAAGCTTATTTAAATAAATCCATAAGGTCACAGATTTGTTCGAGTTATTCTTATTTTTCACTGCAATATAAAGGCTAATTTATAATGATCAAATCAAATTCAATGACATTAAAATCTAAGAAGAGTGATGACGAAGAAACTTTCAATTTATAAAAATTAACCGAAAAAAAATACGAAAATTAAGCTGCAGTCGTTCAAAAAGAGTCCGAAAAGAAGGCAGATAAAAACGACATTCTCGTATGGCGACTGTACCATATAAATTTGAATTAGAAATAAATGTGTAGTCAATGTACGTGTTTTTTCGCTGAAAGTACTTGATTCAAATAAAATTTTCCCGCTTATCTGGTTTCGTTAGCTCGTTTGAATTTTTTTTTTCTAATTGCGTAAAACCAGACTATTTTTTGACCTTAAAAAATTATGTAGCTGTCTAAAAATAAAATAGCGACATCAAATAAGCGGGAAAATTTTTTTAAAAATAAAGTTCTTTGACCCAAGAATTTAATGTAGAGATTCGCTGACACCTAACTTTGAAAGAAGTATTTGAAAGTCGCTTTAGTTACGTAATTAGTGAAAAAAAAGGTATAAAAAACCTTTAAACGAGTTTTATTTTGATAGAGTTTGACAAAATATTTCTATTTTTGTCCGAAACATCTCTATTTATGTTCTACTCAAAGATTCTGCAAACATCTGAGACATTCATGAAAATTTTATTTAACTCCGTTCAGGCAGGCCGTGATGGTATAAAAATATAGGACGACTGACCCAAATTGGATAGTTCCCGAATTATGGAATTCACGAATTCAAACATGACAAAAATCGTTGTTTAATAAATATTATTTATTTATTAAAAATAAAATAATCAAATACTTTTAACAAAGAAATTATCGTCTGAATT